>JAHLJT010004567.1:207830486-208257122 GCA_031308135.1 Acheta domesticus
CCTCTCTCTCTCTTTCTTACACACAGACAATATAAATACAATACGGACACACCATAGGTGCACTCACATATAGTATACCACTCAAACATTAAACAAATTTTTAGCTGTTTTTCCTCCGTAATTTAGAGTCATTGAAATACACACTAAATTCTCTTATTTTCTATTCTCTATAATATTATCAATTATGTAAAAGAGAAAACTGTTTACATCTTCATGTGTCAGAAAAAAAAGAATGTTACCATTAGACTAATTGTTCCCAAACTTCGCACGGATTCTTTACAGCAATTAAGAATCGAATATAGAGTTGTTGCGGTTCAAAATGTGCTTTTATTAGCAAAAAATATCCAAAATGTTCTGGATTATACGCAGCCTTGGAATGGTAGCTTACCCATTTGTAAATTCCGAATACCAAATAAGGGACAGCAGAGAACTGACTTTGTGTTGTTCAATTGAGTAATGTTTCTATTTGAGAATTATAACCTTTGCCGGTTTTTCTTCACGTATATGATATTATAGAGGTAATTTAGAAATTAATCTTAATTTTATCTAAACGCGAACGTTGTAAGTATTCAAAAGAAAAGTAATGAGTGGAAAAAGTAGACGAATGAAACAAAATGAAATTATTAAGAAACTAGTGGTGCTAAAACAGCATCTACTTTCTCCCCTGTGTTTTCAAGAAAAAGTACACGGAAACTACTCAAATTTTCAAAAATTGTTCCTGATCTTATTTCAAAATCTATCTTGAAGGAGTCGATTTCATTAAGGGAAAAATCTATATCTTTAATATTTTGGCTGTAGGAAGCCTCCGAAAAAAGTTTGAACTTTTGCAATTTCGAAAAATCAGAGATTTCAACAAGCGTGAGACCTACACCATCTCTTAAACTATATAAAAACAACATTTAATCAAAAATGATGGAGCCATTCTTTTGAAAATTTCGAAAATGTTCTAGGGGTTTCATGTAATGTGAAAATGAAAATATCGTTTTGAAATTCAAGGGGCCGCGACATCAGCCAGATCGATTGAGGAATATCAATTTTAGCTGAATGGTTTAGCCGCTAGCGTTCTTCACAGACGGACATTTTGCCGTCCTTCGATTTTTCGGTATCAAATACCCCAAAACGTGGAGTTTGGCCACATCACATGTTAGAGGATTTTTGTAAACTTAGCAACTGGATTTATCCACTTTTGTGTTACCAAAGCCATGTAATAAGAGATTTTTGCCGAAAATTCTCCAGGTTTTTCGCGCAGGATTACATAACATTCTCTCTACTCCGTAGGGAGAAAGTAAAAAATGAATTATTCAAGAACAAGAAAACACTTATGTTGATACTGAAATTATAACAGATTGGGTGATTTTTGAACAGAAATGTGCTTCACTATGTAGGAATAATACAAAAAACTCGACAAAAAGCATAGACGTGAGTAATAATATATTTATAACGATGATGTAATGAGGATATTTATTCAGGAGTGTAAAGTGACATTGCGGTACGACCGAAAAAAAAAACAACAAAATTTTAAACTTCATTGGAGAGTATTAATTGCATCAAATTTCATAGAAACGTTTTATACGACTAATGATAGCCCAACAACTGAAAACTTCAAACGCTTATGTGGCAGGCAGCATTCAGCCCACCCCTCCTAGCGGACAGCCAAATAGGTATCCCAGGCGGCATCCGTAAACCATAGGCACAGTTCGACTTCAAATGAGTCGTAAGCGAGTTAAGTGAGGATTCAACAAATTTACAATGAAATTATTATTCACATAAAAAATAATATCAAGGTTCGGTATCTGTTCTTATTTATTTTCAGCGATGATGATACGGTCCCCATCGGGAGTTACAGTATTCTGATTCCTTTCTGAGTTTTGGAAACGAGAATGGGCATGTGCGCTTTAACCGTTGTTGGGCGTGAGTGGTCTCGACACAGTAAAATAAACAATCCAATGAAACACTTAATAAAACTATGATTGGTTACTTCTCTATGTAACTTTCCCTGTGATGGGACCAACACCTATATTATAATGAAAGTGTTCGATAATGACTACCAATATGCAAAGAGAGGCATTCATCCAATAAGAGATTTATGCAATGACAGTAGAAAAAAAGTATTTATTTTTCGCCATTACATTATTGCTTGTTATTGCCTTCAATATAGAGCTCGACGTATACTGCATTACTTACTTGGATTCAGAGGATCGTGGTTACAAGGGAAATATGAAAACACTTGAATGATGCTTTATGTTCTCTTACGGAGGGAATTATGGGAGGAAAATATTAAAAGACAATCCGAGTCAAGTTGTCTGGTTATTTAGTAAATAAGTCAATCTGAATCATTGACGACAAGTACAATAAAAACTTGTATGTGCCACGGGCGGAAACTGGATCTAATGATCTCGGGCGACAAAAGCCCAGGGTCCAAAGGCATCTTGTCACCGCTCGATCATTAGGAACACTTATAACGCCCTTGCTGCATAAACAACTTATTTTATTTTTTGTATTCCAGCATTATAAACGACCTTTTCTGTTGCAAGAAATTGTTCATAATCGGGCGTTTTACGGGCACAGAGGATGACGTATTAGTTTTTAAGCACGAATGATAGCGTCATTACACATTCAGCCAATCGCAGCGAGAGAATTAGGAGGTTCATGTAAACAGAACAGCTGACCACAATTTTCTCGTACAGATGTCAAGTACCCGAGACATCACAGGAAAGTTGTTCGCAAAATTAAGTTTCATTCTCTTATAAATTTATAATGCTGTCATACAAGAAAATAGCGTATGCAACTCGTTTATAATGTTGGTTTATTGCATTCGTATAAATTTGAAAACTCGCTCCTAACGTCGCTCGTTTTCAAAACATGTGCTCATGCAATACAGCTTAACATTATAAACTAATTGAATAAACTACTATTAATACAGAGTTTCTAGTTACTTTAGTTACAAAGTGAGAAAAGTAGAGTGAGGTTTGGGGGTGGGCAAAGCCGAGTGGTGCGGAGATGCACTAAAATAGAAAAAAGTTGACGAACAGGACGGGTATAGACAGAATTCCAGGTACTTCATGTTTTTTCAACTAAGATCGCGAAGAGAGTGCTGTTATTGTGAAGCATCTTTACGCAAAACACGGTCAAAATCATTTACGTCAGCTATCTAGAACATGATTCTAATAAATGTCCGAGCAATACCTGGTCTCTTAAGCTAGAATGGCACTATAGGATATCTATCTATCTATCTATCTGTCTATCTATCTGTCTATCTATCTGTCTGTCTGTCTGTCTCTCTCTATATATGTGTGTATATATATATACAGGGTGTCCATATATATATATATATATATATATATATATATATATATATATATATATATATACATACAGGATGTCCAGAAGCTCCCGTTACAAAAAAAATACCACAAATTCTGTGTTGCCAGACATGAAGAATGGCAGATCCAGTTTTTCGAAAAAAAATTTTGTCTTTGAGAAAACTGAGTTTGAAACTCACTTCCGGGGCGCGAAATTCAAACCGGCCGCAACGACACTGCAGACAGCGGCGTCGCCTTCTGCGCGGAGCATTTCCTCGTTTCTCCGCGTAAACAGTGAAACAGTCGAGTAATATTCTGGAAAACATCGCGTTGCTTACACTAGAATACTTAATAGTAGCAAGTATTTGCAGGTTCTATTCAATAAATATTTTAAATGCACGTACAGAATATCGAGTTTTGTTCAAAATGATAGCCACGGTACACGGCGGCGTAAACATAAATGATGAACACGATCCAACATTTATGACAAAGATTGAATCTCCTGGAATGCTCGAATTTTTATTTTTAGCACATATTAATATGAACTAGTGCTTTGGGCTGAAGATTGCCACGTAAATGATTGTCTGCTGAAGATCATTCTAAATATCATGATATACTAAAAGCGTTTTGGAAATGAAATATTCGTACAGGAAAATACTGAGTTTATTATCTCTGGGCGCGGAACTTGAATTGATGCTTCTTACAGTCATTTTGTGGAGATGTAGACCGAACAGTGCATTGAAGAATCTTTGTAGGGGCACGTAGCCCATTAACCAAACCCACAGGCCAATATCAACAGAGATAAAATAGCGTCGCCGTATGTGCCATGCAACAATGAATAAAAAAATCAAAACTACTATATTACTGGTGTGAAAGGGTAAAAGACTGAGAAAAACTGTGATGTTGCATTGCGTGATGTACAAATGCTTCAAAAGAACTCAAACTTTCTAGCAGGCAAAAGTTCGACCGTGGTTCAGTGAGGTTACCGGACCGCTGCCATTCGCAGCTCGTATTATGGTCGGTGTCCTTGCATTTGTCACTTGCTAGGTCGCGACACATCGTGGTTTATATCGTATGGCGAACCTGCCACCGCCGCCAAGTGATTCGCCCATCAGCCGCATGTCAGTTTGGCCTCAAAACAACAGATTGCGCCGTTCGTAACCCGACCCGCACAGTGATCATGGCTGAATAAGCACCTGTACGGAGTCATCTTTCTCCTTCCCTCCCCTCCGCACCACCCCCAGCGTCCCGCCGCCGGCAGCGTATACTAAAAGCTAAGCGCCGTCAAGGCAAATTAGTAGAAATATCGAGTTTGAGTGCGAGATGCCAGAATAAGCATGTTTTCGATTAATGAGTACTACGACATGTACTTAGTCTTCGGCGAGTGCCGGAGCAACGCTCGTGCAGCAGCTCGAATGTATGCAATTATTAAATGGAATAGTTATAAATTGATTAATTTTTTAAACAAATGAAAATATCGAACATGTAGAGATATAACTGAAAGATTTAGGACTTGCATGTAAAGTATTTCTAACTAATTTAAAGTAGCAAAATATACATGTTCTAAAATATTTAAGTAGTAAGGATAATGATTCTGCATTAAAATAAATTTAAAAAAGTTAAATAAATCAAAAGAAGGTTTGGGGTTAAAAATTGATTATACTACATTTTTTCCCTCTTTGCTGATTTTTGTTGTACATTATGAAAATATCAAAAAAATATTGAAAATTACAACACTCAAGTAGTGTAGTAGTTAACTGTCTCTACTCCCTTACATTCTGTACTACGTAGTAACCTCGAAGAATTCAATTGAAGAAATTGTTGTTACTCATTTATGTACGTATCTGCTAACTACAATGCAAGTTCAAAGAAACAAAACAACTCAAAGAATACTTTTCCCGAGTAGCTCTCAACTGCCTAATGAAATGGTTTAACGAAGTAACTCCACGATTTGGGAGAAAGACATGCTCTCATCTTGTATCTGGAAAAGCAAAGCGGCGGGTAGAATGGTCATTCAACTTCGAGAAATGGGTAGTCCAGGCCGCTTGCGTTAACGTCGATGTTCCACGTAGAGCAGTTAAGCATATAAGTTATTTCGGAACACTTTCGCTGTGGCAGCAGGAAGTGCTCTTACTGTACCATATATTACTTAAGCTAAAATAATATTTGACGGGTGGTATTGAGGAAGTTCATGGATCTTTTACGGCACAAACAGATACTTTTATTTAGGACAGATGCAATATTTTTGAGGGGGGAAATATTGACATCCATCAATTAGAGCAACATCTTAGATAAACCGTGCAGTCGTTTATTAAGAAGTTAAAAGCTGGCTATTGTTAGTTTGAGAATTCAGAAAATGACAGCCGGGAGAATCAATTCAAATTCAAAAGATAATCAATAAACTCAGTATTTTTGTTAACAAATAATTTATCTCCTAAATGCTTCTTTGTGTGCTAAAAATACCAATACGAGCATTCCAGGAGATTCAATCTTTTTCATAAATGTTGCATCGTGTTCATCATTTACGTTTACGCCGCCGTGTACCGTGGCTATCATTTTCAACAAAACTCGATATTCTGTACGTGCATTTAAAATATTTATTGAATAGAACCTGCAAATACTTGCTACTATTAAGTATTCTAGTGTGAGCAACGCGATGCTTTCCAGAATATTACTCGACTGTTTCACCGTTTACGCGGAGAAACGAGGAAATGCCTGCGCAGAAGGTGACGCCGCTGTCTGCAATGTCGTTGCGGCCGGGTTGAAATTCGCGCCCCGGAAGTGAGTTTCAAAATCAGTTTTCTCAAAGACAAAATTTTTTTCGGAAAAAACTGGACCTGCCATTCTTCATGTCTGGCAACACAGAATTTGTGGTATTTTTTTGTAACGGGAGCTTCTGGACACCCTGTGTATATATATATTGTCACACCCAAGGTTCGTTATCGAGCCACACGGTGGCGTCGATTGTCAACCACAGCGTCGAGCTCCGGCGGCGTGGGTGTGCGCCGAAGTCAACGAGGGCGGCCCGGGCCTAGCTCAGTCGGCCAACTTTGTCACCTGCTTAGAATATAACTCGGATGGAAGGAGTCGTAAGGCGTTTGCTAACTACAGAAACAATTCAGTGGTTGGTAAAGCAAATAAAAAGGTTTATTCCCGCCTAATAATAGGCCGGGGAAGTTACAGTGATTCAAAGAGTTAAGAAAGGCCCTACCTGATGAGCTCAGTTAGAAACGAAAGAAAAAATGAGATAAACTTAAATCTAAAAAAAAATAAAGAACGAGAATTACAATCAAATTCCTTTACAGGCCCCAACAAACTCTAGGCCATTCGCCTTCTGGCTGACAATAATGAGGAAACAAGTGCCTAAGCGCGGCACAGCAATGCACAATAGTTCTTTGGCGGTCGTTGACCGAAGTTTATGCCTGAATGGGGCGGCGTGTAGGCGGCCCTCGGCGGCGGCGGCGGCAGCGTCGGCTTCTCTCCGTCTGGGTCGGCGGCTGAGATGGCCCTGCCAGGCCGAGAAACGTCCTTCCACAATAGCTACCAAAGGAGCGGCGGCGGCGACAGCGGCTGCGGCGGTGACGGCGGCGGCGGCGACGGTCAGCTGGCCCGGATCGTGAATGATCGCGAATTCCGTTCACACAAATCAGCAGTTCTTACGGAAAGTTCTCTGGAGTTTTCACGATCACGAATCTCGGAGAAAAACTAGTCACCGGTCACTGCCCACGGCAGAGCTCAGTGTCCACGAACTAAGTCCCAAAATAATAATTCTCCCTCGAACGCGGCGCCGGAGCTATCACTTACTCCGCGGCGCTCGCCACCCAAGACAAGTCGAGTACACGTAATGTTCGAACGCGGCGCCGGAGCTGTTACTCACTCCGCGGCGTTCGCCCCCCCCAGCTCAATCGAACAAGAAGAAGTGATTCTCTCCCCTACGCCGCTAGCGTGGAGGTGTCCTCGTTCCGCCACCCCGAAAAAAAAAGTGCCCCAAAATCGCTCCCACCCCACGGAATTTTGCCCCTGATTGGCTAAGTGCTACTACGCCGTAATTTTGTCCTCGGACAATCAGGTCCGGTGATTCTAGGAATTTTCCGTAGCCCTATCTCTGTCTGGAAAACGCTCTCCGTCTGACTTCGGAAGTAGGTCAGTAAAGGGTACGCGGAATGTCCGTTGGGACCCCTGGAGAAAGCTGCGAAGGACGGCCTGGGTACTTAGTGCGCATGATACCCGGAACGGCGGGATCAGCACACGTCTCTAATCTCTTCTTCGGCGCCCGGGTGCGTGACGGGATGAGGGTTGACTCGCGGACGATGGCCATAAACTTTAGAGGGGCGCGTGCTGTCATCCCTTTCATTAGCGGAGGGGGCGCGCCGACCCGGCTGGCGGCGGCGGGAGGTGGACGCCTCACATCGACAGTTATTTGTGAAATTTAAAAAATATTAAAATAGCGTACCGCTACAATATATATATATATATATATATATATATATATATATTGATACTGTAACATAAGATTGTGAAAATAATAAACTTCTCAAGGATGCTGTTAAAATCTACACTGTAATATCTTCTATGCCTTGCGCTTGTCTTGAGCAAGCACGCCTCGTTCTTTTCCGAAAATTAAAAAATTCCTCTGAAATCATAGTCAGAAGTAGGCAGACACGAATATAACGTGAAATACAACACGAAGAACAGTATATATAGAGTCGGAAATGCAGCTTAAATAGAGTTCGGAAAATCAGAATTTTCAATGAAAATGAGACCTGCACCATCCTCGTAAACGTCCTTCACATTATCCAACAACAAAATTTAATTAAAAACAATGGGACACTTTTTTGATAATTTTTTAAATGTCCCAACGGCTTCATGTAATGTTAATTAAAGTATTGGTTTCAAATTCAAAGGGCCAACATCAGCCAGATCGACTGGGGAATATCAATTTTGGAACACGTCGAAATATATTGTTTTATTTCTACCCTTGCAAAGTATTTCTTCCTTCTGAGAAAAAAACGTCTCTTACATATTGGGCACTAAAGTAAATCTACTTTCCACAAGAGGAACATTTGAAAGGCGCTTTGCAAAGGGGTTTAAAAGATCGCGCCGCCGTGTATGATCCAAGTTGGCGGAGAATTTTCGCTTCGAAGCCTTTCTGGCAGCGGGGGTTCCTCTGAGAAGTGCGTGAAAGCGGTGAAAAGAGAGGAAAGAAAGTCGTTTGGAAGCCAAGTTCTTAATCCTGCTAACGCACGTCAAGGCGATAATGAAAATGAATAATTACTATGAAGTCTGGAACCACACCTCTGCGGACACGCCCCCACGGACAATTGTTGAAATAAAAGAGGGAAGAGTTTCCAGTACAGCGAAGTTCTAAAATCGTGTTCCTTTTCTGAGAGTAAATGCCGAAAGTGCCATTGTCTTAAACAACAGGCCCGTTCTCTCCGAACAAATGGCCGACGGATGATAATACTTTCGCGCAACATGACTCTGAAGAGTTTTAGAGAAATATGCAAAAGAAAAGGAAGACATTCATCTCTCTTTAACATAAAAACGTTCAAAATTAAAATCATGAGCGTTAAGAAGAAAATAACTGATGCTTCAGGTAAATACTTTACGTAGAACAAGTAGAACAGGTTGTAAAGTCGATCCTCGTTCACACAATTTCTCATAATAACACTAGTCGTTAAAAATCTGTATAAAATATCGGATATAAACAGACGAATAGTAATTAAAAATTAAATTAAATGGAGAAAAGTGTCTCATAAAAAGATCATATTTCTGAAATAGCAGTAGAGAATTTCAAAGACCGCGCGAACCCTTCACTTTTCAAATATATTCATTTTGTTATTTCAGTCCTTTCGCAATATATAACTCTCTCATTGGACAGAAACATTTTAACGTCGACGACCTATTGAATGTTTATTTATTACATTTCCGACCTAAAAGGTTTCATTTCAATACGTACTTATTGCAAATTCCTATATAATTCTCACTTGCTAAACAAGACGCAAATACTTTTTTAAAAATAAATGCCATGTCAATACAATTTTACACCCAACGACTCGTCGAAATCCAACCTCCAGATCTGTTACTGATGGGTGACACGTTGATCTTCTCAATGACGGGCGTAACCTTTTAAAAGAACAGAAAACGATGGGAGCGAAGAACGCATGGACGTTGTGTCCACGTCACTCCATCAAACGCACGCCACGCCCCACCCCGCTCCGCTGCCCCACACTCTGCCCCGCCCCGCCACGCACCGCTCCGCTCCCGCCCCGCCGCTCCACGCCGCGCCCCACCCCGCCAAGCCCCGCCACACCCGCACCGCTCCCTGCCCCGCCCCGGCCCGCTCCGCCGCTCCCGCCCTTCCTCGCCATTCCCCGCCACTCCCCATAATGCCCCGCCACGCCCAGTCACGCCCAGCCACGCCCGCACCACCCCGGCCCGCTCCCCGCTACACGCCCCGCCCCGCCCCGCCCCGCGCGAGCAAGAATGTGGCTTGTGTGGAAGGTGCTCCAGTGTGGCGAGGCGACAGCTCGTTGTGACGCACAGAGCGCCATCGCTCAGCGCGAACAATCGCCGCGCGGCTGGAGGGCCGGCGCGCGTCAAACCTCGACGAGCGATTAAAACCTATCCACTCGCCAGCGCGCGCCCATCGAAAAAGTAATATTGTTTTTGCGGCCGCCCCGCCCCTGGAGGGCCCCACCGGCAGCCGTCGACACCGTCCGTCACAGCGCTCATTATGACAGTGGCGGCAGCGGGCTGAAACAGTGCAGACACGCTGAAACACGGCGGGTGCTATCGACGGCTGCCACAATCGACACGCCCTCGCCGCCGGCGCCCCTGCTCCCGCCCGGCCCCCTTGACATCGCGACTGTTCCCCGCCCCGCCCCGCCCCGCCCCGCGCGCCACCCGCGCATTGAGCGCCGAGACAAAAGGCGGGCGCCGGGCGCACGGGGAGCGACAGCCCCAGCGCTCAGGCGCCGCCCCGCCCCACTGTGCACCGCCAAGCCCCGCCACGCCCCGCCACGCCACACCTCGCCCTGCTCCGCCGCGCGCCGCCTAGCCCCGCACCGCCACGCCACGCCCCACCCCACCACGCCACGCGATGCGCCGCCCCGCCTCACATCTCGCCGCCCCGCCCCGCGCCTCGCCACGCCTCTCCACGCCTCACCACGCCTCGCCGCGCCTCACCACTCTTCGCCTCGCCTCGCCACGCCACGCGCCGCCCCGCCTCACCCCCGCTGCCCCGCCCCGCCCCGCGCCTCGCCACGCCTCGCCACGCCATGCCACGCGCCGCCTCGCCTCACCTCCACCGCCCCGACCCGCGCCGACCCGACCCGCGCTGACCCGACCTGCGCTGACCCGACCCGCGCCTCACCACGCATCGCCACGCCTCGCCACATCTCGCCACGCATCGCCACGCCTCGCCACGCCTCACCACGCCACGCGCCGCCCCGCCTCACCTCCACTGACCCGACCCGACCCGACCCGACCCGACCCGCGCCGACCCGACCCGCGCTGACCCGACCCACGCCTCGCCACGCCTCGCCACGCCACGCCACGCCTCTCCACACCTCGCCACGCCTCGTTCCATCCCACCCCGCCCCTCCCCGCCCCGGGTGACGGGGAAGAGGCAGTAGTGCCAAAAAGTGTTCAACGCTCTGCTCGGTACAGCTGCAAACGTTTATCAACTTGCGTATTGAGAAAATGGACGATTGATTGATTGCGCACGTCAACTGCTATGGTACTTCATGCCGTTAGTTTAGTGAATGATTTACACCAGCACATAGCGGTTTTTCTCCAACAATGGACCATGAGAGGTGGCTCAGGGTATCAACTGACGTCACCGCAGTGCCTATGACGGTTGGCAGGGATTTCGGCACTAGCTTCACAGGTAGGTCGATTTTAGTCGCTGCCTTGAGGAGAATTCCAGTGACTGGCTGTTCTGATTGGTAGATTTTCCGTGGATTCTCCGATCAGCACTAGGCGAATGCCGGAGCAGTACCCTAAGACAGTCGCGAAATGATATGCACGTCCATGATGTGACTCATGGTGAGTTTCCGGTAATCACTACTTATTGGACCCGCGGTCGTGCAACGGACCGCGCGTGATCTTTCCTTCCCCTTCTTTGTCTTATCGTCTCCCCTTACACACACACACACACATTCTTTCACTAACATTCACTACTCTATCACACATCCCGGGAGACCAGTCTGGAGCTTAGTGACAGCTTGTGCCGCTGGTCGGAGATACCTGATTTGGAAAAAAAACACTAGTACGTAGGTAGGTAGGTTGGCGCCGGACCCCACCGTTAGAGATGTAAGATACCCGCAAAAACATTTACTACATAGTACTAATGAGCCGTTGACGTGCCCTGAATCACTAATCAAGCAACCAAAACCAAATACAACACTAGATTGGGATTAATGAAATGAACGCGAAATGTAACCGGTTAAGCTTGTATATTAAGTTGGCAATCCTTTCCTGAGCTGATTAGCTAAAATCATTCACGTGTGAAAACCTATTTCCTTAAAACACTTTCTCTTCTTGGAAACTTGGAATGTAAGAACGCTTATAACCACGAGAACGTTGATAACTACAATTTCAAAACCTACTGGCAGGAAATATGGAGTATTCCTTCAGGCTATATGCCCGACTCATCCTTGCTCTCTGAACTTCAGGAAAAGATGCTCAACCTTCCAGAAATGTCTGAAGTCCACATTATCACTGAAGACATTGAGCAGAGACTCAAGAAATGTGTACTACAAATATATCGTGATAGCAGGGCGTGATAACTTTTGGTCGAAGCATTGTTTCCCTGCAACACTGGATATTGATATTCAGACTTCAGAAGTCTTATCTGTGCCAAATATTCTTAACGCAAAGTATTACGTACTTGCTACCCAAAATGTTGACAAATCAGATCCTAGAAATTACAGGTTAATAACATTAATCTCTGTACTACACAAGTTATTAACATCACTTTTACATGTAAAGATATACCAGCAAATTGCAAATTGTCATCAGAAAAGTGTCATCAGAACAGAACAAAAGGTTTTATCAGAAATACTTAAGGACGCAAAAGGCTGAAGTAAAATGAACATTATAAATTTACTAGCGGAACCCGGTAGACTTCGTTCTCCCCTTCATCTCCCTCTTTCCCCTTCCATCTTCCTTTCTCTTTCTCTCTCTCTCTCTCTCTCTTTCTCTTATAATAGAATAGTGCTGATAATAGAATGTGCATGACTCATCCTATAGATTATGGTATGAGAAGTGTTTTCTGAGGCCTTCGACTTAAACGTTTTGTTTTTAATGCCCTAGAACGCTTCGTTTAGGGGTTATTTCACGATATAGATTCAAAATTCTGTCGAGTGTTGCAGGTTGCAATTGACGTGAATATTTAGTATTGTTCTACAGCGCCATGTAGTGGAGTTATAAGAGAATTAACATCACTTAAACCTTCTGGCCGATAAAACACGTAGAAGTGCCAACTTTCATAGAGATCGGTCATACGGTGTTGGAGTTAACCTCTTATATCGTCTCCTATATTATTTCAGTGGTATACCTTTCCTTTGCGGCTCTCACGCGCAACCAATCTTTACAAATGAGGCCTCTAAAGAAAGAGAATTTCAAGGAGACTTGGCGAATTGCACTTTGATTTAAAAAAATATGAAGGAGTTGTTTAAAAAATGCATCTAAATGTTCATGACAAATGCAACCCGCAACATATGGCAATGTTTTCTAATCTATATTGTCAAATAACTCTTAAATAGAGCCTTAGGTCCTTAGGGCCTTTAAAACTAAAATTGTGAGGCTGAAGACCTCAAAGAAACGTTTTTCATGCCATGATCTACAAGATCAGACATTCTTGGACATTCAATCAAATTTTCGGTTCGACGCTTCAATACTACCACTGCCACCTAAATATTTCAGCCCTTGTTGCTAGTAGCCATTTTTGTGACGACACAATTAGGCTTAGATTCCTCAATCTTATATTTACGCTTTCTGTATACACAGTGGTTTGTGCAGTCTGACGTCCTGTTTGGAACGTAATCAACGGTGGTGTAAACCGTAAAATTGCTTCTATTTGAATGGGCGTGCAATTCAATTGTCGCCAGCGCTAGTGCAACCTGCATAGCACGGATGGCAGAGGGCGTCGGGCAGGGAGCAGATCAAAGCGAGCCCCGGCGCCCGGCGCCCGGCTCCCTGCAGCTGCGTTCCATTTGCATTGCCCCCCGCGTCTACGAGCTGCATGGCAGTGGTGGAACTCCGGGGCGACCACCGCTGTGACCACTGTAACTAGGAAGTTCAATATGGGAAACCTTGCGTGGACGTTGATATCTGCAGCTGAAGTGTTTGACCATATGACAGGTACACACTTGCTTAACTTTGTTTATTCACTTACAAACACATATACACATACAATCAAAGTACAGGGGACTTCGTCTGGTTCTTGCTGGTGCGTGGCTTGGCACCAGTACAGTCTTTCATGCCTCTATTTTAGTGCGCCCCTGGCACGCTGTCCCCTCCCGCTGTGACTCGGTGGCTCGCGACTGGTTGACAGTGACTCCGTTACTCCGTGGCTGCTGTGGCCGCCGCCTGCTCCCGCCTAAATAGGGGCGGCGCGGCCCGGGTTAGCCTCGCCTCGAGGCTTACCCCGCTCGCTGGCCAGCGTTCCGCGCGAGCGGGTTCCGTGGCGCGCGGCGTACAGCCGCGCGCGCGCCAGCTACAAATGCTGGCCACAGCAGCAGCAATGCAGATGAGCCGCGTTTGACACTGACGATGTGCTCAAGGATTTGCACTCATGCTTATGACACGCTTTTGGAGAGCTGCCTTCTCGTCGAGAAAAACGTCAGAAAAGGCAATCAATTGAAGTGCTATCGATCTTATCTTTCTCTTTTCGAGGTATTCACTGACTCGAAAGTATGAATTATAGTTCGATTAAAATAAGTTGGTGATTGACAGTTTTGCTTCTGAGGCTTCACATTCATACGAACGTACAATACGAGTGTATAATTTGGTTTTATGAGTGTATGATTTGATTACTTTAATAAGTATTTCTTTCAAGTGTTTATTTTCGTGTCCTGAGACCACGTGCTCATTGGTACGCAACCTGTCAACGTCGTTCCCTTCCATTCGCAACAATCACCAACTTAATATTTTCGGACCAGAATGGTCTGCAGCATCAAAAGTCTGTTATCGAATATGAGGAAAATGGAGTCGAGGAGCCTCAACAATTGGCTGTTCTGGTAAAAAAACAAAACTTTCTTCCCCGTCAAATGACATCAGCTTTGTCGGAAACAGAGACGCACTGCGTGAAAGAATATAGTCGTCGTAACATCAGATATGAGAAATTGCGGATGAACTAATCAAATATTTGCATTTTGCAATTCTTTGAATGAGAAGAAAGCAATTCTCGAAAAACGGTTAACAACTGTTCCAATTGATCGTTTGAAGGGTCAATAAATATCCACGTTCTCTCCTTCAACAAGAAACAGGCACAATTTTTGGTTAAATAGGTGTGTTTAGGAAGAACCGTACTTTGTCGATGGTGAACTTAACGCAGCCTTGTACGGGTAAAAAAAGGGGTTTTGCCAATAAGAGGGATTTTCTGAGTAATTTGATTGGAAAAATGTATCATCAAGAGAATCTTTTTCAAATTTCAAAAATTAAAAATAGGCAATTACTTTCAAATACTTGCGCTTCGTTTGGTTAGAAGTTTTTCAAGAGACGACTATATAGGATAAGATTAGGTTAGGTTATGTTAAAGGTTAGTAGGATAATAGTGGCAGTATTATAATAAAACCAAAGCGTTAGAAGTGCTTGTGTGGAACCTCCAGTTTACGGACTTACACCATTCTTCAGAATTTCATATTATCCATCGGTAATACGGATGACATGAATATTATGGAATATATAGGGGTTGTTCGTAGTCTTTCATGTTCACTTTCATCATCTGAGATTTACCTGGGATTTGAACCCACAACCTTGTGAACTTCTGAAACTACCGGAGCAGCTGTAGCAGCTGTTTGGGCTCTGTATGTCGATTCAAAAAGAAAAGTCAATAAACTGTCATTGCAGTTATGAAATTACTTTGCCCTTTTTCCATCGTTCTTTACATCATTCCGTCAACAATTTATAAACCTTCTAGTATCGCATCACGAGCGCCTTACCTTCAACCCCCCCCCCGCAGCCACTTCAACCCTACATGAGCCATCCCGCGCTCCCGTTCCCGCCTGCACTCTGTGGCGGGATTGATTCATGTTTCCAGGAGTTAACTGCCAAGTTCTTTCTATGCATTAGTGCGGAGAATGTTTTATTCCGGAAGGTAGTGGTTCTCGTCCCCCGCTTCATGCTGAGATCCCACTCCGACCTACACTTGATTTTCGAAGATTTTTCCCTTTCACCGACAGCGGGACACCGGCCTCGTCCAGAAAATACCTAATATCCCAAAATGTGTGGTAGTATAATGCATAAACGAGTTCAATGTGTAAGGAATAAGGATAGGACAAGAAAGAGAAAAGAAAGATCGCGCGCGGTGCGTGGTCCGTTTGTTAGGGTACTACTCCGGCATTCTCCTGAAGTTGATTGGAAAAAACACAGAAAACTACAATAAGAACAGCCGGCCCTAAGAATTAACCTTCAGACAGCCGCTGCGGGCGCGGGGGCGGAGGGCGCGGGGCGGAGGGCGCGGGGCGAAGAGGGCGCGGGGCGGAGGGCGCGGGGCGGAGGGCGCGGGGAGGAGGACGCGGGGCGGAGGGCGCGGGGCGAAGAGGGCGGGGCGGAGGGCGCGGGGCGGAGGGCGCGGGGCGGAGGGCGCGGGGCGGAGGGCGCGGGGCGGAGAGCGCGGGGCGGAGGGCGCGGGGCGGAGGGCGCGGGGCGGAGGGCGCGGGGCGGAGGGCGCGGGGCGGAGGGCGCGGGGCGGAGGGCGCGGGGCGGAGGGCGCGGGGCGGAGGGCGCGGGGCGGAGGGCGCGGGGCGGAGGGCGCGGGGCGGAGGGCGCGGGGCGGAGGGCGCGGGGCGGGGGGCGCGGGGCGGAGGGCGCGGGGCGGTGGGAGCGGGGCGGAGGGCGCGGGGCGGAGGGCGCGCGGCGGAGGGCGCGGGGCGGAGGGCGCGGGGCGGAGGGCGCGGGGCGGGGGGCGCGGGGCGGAGGGCGCGGGGCGGTGGCCGCGGGGACGGAGGGCGCGGGGCGGGGCACAATGGCGTGCGCGCACAATGCGCCGAGGCCCTTGTCGCGCCCACGCGCTACACATCGGAAACGTGTCGCAGGGGCGGCGCTGGCGCGGGCGCGGGCGCTGGCGGTGGCGTGTCGAGTGATGTCCGACACGGTGGCGGGCGGGGGCGCCTGGCGTGGATACAGTGCGCGGCGCCCGCACCTGCCCCGTTGAAGCCCTGCCAACCACGCAGCCTCCCCTGCCGCCGCCGAGGGGTCGGCCCTCGCGCCGCGCACTGGGCCGCAAGGGGACGCATGGCGCTGGGGAGTGCCTCAAGGGCTTAGGACAGGACACCCATACGTCGTGTTTTACTCATATAGTACACGCGAAATCCACTATTGGTGATTCTTGATACAGAAAAGGTGTTGATATTTTTTCTTCTAAAACGGCTGTTTGTCCATATATCTCAGAGACGCTCAATACGGGCTGTACTTTAGTAAAAACAGAGATGGTATCATCTTGCCCGGTGTTCATTAAGTATTTCTCTGAATACTTGTAGTATTAAATTTTGGCAACAAGTTGCGGAAGTAACGTTGTTACATTTTCCACTCTATGTATGTTTTCCCTTATAACTCAATTTCAATTTGAAGTGGTCTAGATTTATCCTCCCTCGGGCCCTGCTTTTGTGTAATATTACCTCTAAACAATGGACTTATATAACGAAAAATCCCTATCACGTAAACATTGCATGTGTTTTAAAGTTTCCCATCAATTTATTCTCCATACAACGAAAACTTTCTCTCCATGTAACAAGAAAATATATATTCAGGCCTGTGAATTCCTCTATATAATGAAAGTTTTCACTGAATTCATTTCCTTTTTATGATCGAATTAATTTTACAGATTGTACATGTGCAATTTCCAAGTACCATTACAGATACTTCTGAGGAGCGTCATGCACAGATCGGTAACGCCTCGCTGTGTGTGTGTGCGCGCCTGTGTGTGTGTGCGTGCGTGCGCGTTTTGGCACTGTAATTTTGTATTATCTCCCCAGAAATGCGCCTAACCTCTCAAGCGGGACTTTCGCCGTCCGTCGTCAGCTGCTGTGGCGTAGTTTTTAAATGTACCCAAGTTAAAATTCCGTTTTCATCTAGATTAAAATTATACATCTTCTAAACTATTAAAGGAAAATGTCCCAACAAATTACGATATCTACATGAAAGTATGTTCTTTCATTTCATTTATTGATATGATCACAAATACATGTTGAAGTTGTCGCGGCGTCACCCGGACAGCCAAGATCATTCAGAAATACATGTTATACGAGTTATTACCCCGTGAGGTGTCGACATTCCTTGTCTGAGGGATAGTGAGATCCGGACCCAAGCTACACGTCAACTTGCGATGGATTTCCACCTCCAAGTGTCTCCACCAGCGGGCATCTCCCCAGCGAGGACAAGCTCTAAGGCCCCAACCGCTCTCCCGCCATGTATGGTAGTGTAGTTCTTGTAAGTATACAAACGTGTATGTGTGTAAGGGATGAGAATAGGAGAAAGAAAACTAACGAAAGATTGTGCATGGTCGGTGGCCCGTTTGTTAGGGTACTGCTCCGGCATTCGCCTGGTGTTAATGGGAGAAACCACGGAAAACTACCGATCAGAGCAGCAGGCTGCTAGAATTCTCCTCCAGACAACGGATAAATTCGACTTCGTGGCGAAAGTCTGCCGCTGGGACTCAATTCCTCAAGTCTCCTGATCAACGGATAGAGGAAATACCCGCACTGAGATTATTAAGTCGGCAAATGTTGAATGTGAGTTGGGCAAAGCAAGTCCTTGGGGTTCGTCAACATGGGCCTGCCAGGCAGTTAAATAATAATAATAATAATAATAATAATAATAATAATAATTATTATTATTATTATTATTATCATAATAATAATAATAATAATTAAGCTGCGGATTTATAGGCACGGAAAACTAAAAATAGGCAGGCGAAATACGCACTTAAAATGCAAAATAGGCATTTAAAAGATAAAATTGGCATTTAAAAAATGCGTATTTGTCTTCCTTCATGGAATGTTAGCTTTCATCACTGTTGTGACTAATACTCCATAGAAATCCATTCTTTCATTGTTCGGCAATTCGAAAAAACGGTTGAATCTCAGTAGCTACCTTTTTGCTTTTCATTAATTTTACAAATGTTGTACAGTATGATCTTCTTTCTCACATTTAATTTGAACGTAAGTGAAAATATTGTACGATTTGTTTTAGTCGCCATGCATTACACAAATGCAACTAGTGGAGTTTCAACAGCACATACTTTCTCGCATTATATCTCAAAAATTCAAAATTTGCAATTTTCAAAAATTCAGAGAGTTCAACAAAAATTAGGCGTGTCTTTTAAGTATGTCAAAAAACAAAATGTCAATTCCATTAAGTATCCATGGAAAAAATTGAAGCAAATATTTGTAATGGTTTTTGAGAATTATTTTTATAATTTGCATGAAGCAGAAATTCCGCAATAACCACTCGTTAAAAAAAATTATACATTTTTTTTCTCAAAAAGCTGCTTTTTTAGAACATATTTCATTTAAGACAGAAAGCTCAATCTATATTCAATATTGCACTTGTTACCTTTTTACAATTTTCGAAAATTCAAGGTTCGCGGAAAATTGAACCGTCACTAATTTTTATATCATCCTTGGATATATTTTAAAAAGATTTGGAGCAGTTTTCGAGTAAAAAATTGTTTAAAAATTCCATGTAAAAATAATCACATGACTACCAGCGGCGATTATGCACATGTTTCGTAATATGAAATACCCGCACTGTGGTGGCAGTAAAACGGAACATAGGTTTATCGATAGTTGTTCAATTTTTCTGGAATCTGAAAGATAAAAACAAAAAAACTACATTTTTTAAAATTTGTTGATTAACCCGAGAGAGGTGGCGCAGGGTCTCTTGTGACCCCACGTATCTTTGCTTAGCTGCAGTTGCCTAATTTTGCGAGTCAGAAGCTTTACACTTCACATACCTTTTACCACATTCTTTAGCTTTTGTCGGAAATATTTTCAAAATTTTATATGTAATAATTTATTTATAAATATTTGTGAAACCAAACATCCTAAATTTCGTACTTTTTCTAAGTTGTGTTGATTGGCTTTGAAGCATTTTCAATAAATTTTTTTGTTTTTTTTTGTGAGACTATGTTAGAAAATGAAACTTACTGAATTTTCTGATACCGTTTGTCGTTGAAATATTCAGGAAAATGTAAATGGAGTCACTACATAAAATGAAAGATAAATTATAATTTTGCCCTTTTATTTGTTGCAATTCCTCGTTTGCATGTTTGTTTATAATAGTGAATTAAGTTAATACGACCTTATAAATGATTGAATATTATTAAAATAACTTATTTCTTGCTAAATATAATTTTATAAAGAAATAACTTAAAGTGGGTCAGAAATGACCCCGCACCAACTCTAACGTAACTCCGGGAACCGCCACCTCTCCGGGGTTAAGAGTAATTGAATTTTGAACAATAAATACGAGAATAGGCAATATTTAGGCATTTAAACACAAACTAGGCATTGATTAGTGAAATAGGCATTTATAGGCACTATAAAATTTGCATATAATGCTCCTAATGCCTCAATATGAATAAGTAACCTAAAATAATGCGTTTTCCACTGAAGGAAAAAATAGGCAAATAGGCAAACTTCCACAGCTTAATAATAATAATAATGTATTTATTTCTGGCGAGGCTCAGGCCATGAGACCTGCTCATCCCCCTTAACCACTTAAATATTTGCATTTACATAATTACAATTGAAGCATTCGGGCGGAAACGATGGTCGTACGTTACGAAAATGTAGTGGCAATATTAGCTAACTCGCCTCTACCATCATGCTTTACCATAATTCCACTCGTCCACCTCAAATTACTTTCATTTTTTACTTCGATACGGAGCTCGATATACCGTGCGTAAATATCTCGAACGAGATGATCGTGATTAAGAGGGAAATATGAATACAGTGGAATGATGTTGCATGTTCTCTAATGGAGGGAATGATGGCAGGGAAATGTTTTAAAAAACGAGTCAAGTTAACGTCTAGTTAATTAGTAAATAAGTAAATCTGGATGAATAAAATTAGAAAAAAAAATAAAATCATATATGTATCACGGACGTAAACTAGTTCTAATGATCTCCACCACTATCATTAGAAACCTACAACTCCTTTAGAGCATAAATATCTATTTCATTCGTTTCCGTATTAAAACGTTCTGTATGGTTGTGACATATAACTCTATTGGCGAACAAACTGCTCTGGTGATCTTCCATGCGATACCATATGCAGGCCTACGCTTGTCTTACTTTCTATAAATATAGTTCTTGCTTTGAAAACGTCTATTTGGATTCACCAGACGATACACCATTGGTGGATGTGTCGATAAATTTGTAAAAAAAACTCATTTTGTTAGTGAAACTGCGTAAAGTTAGGACAATATTTTTGTGATTTAGTTGGACCTCATCCTAGACGAAGAATGGTCTGCAAATGTTTTGGAATTAAAATGTTGCTTCCAAAGATATTTACGGAATTTCATTCCATGAAAATAAACTTTGGTAATAAACATAAGCCATGAAAAGTTAATGTATATTCACAAATCTTATATTTTTTAAAGTTTTTATACTCTTTGGGTGTTGAGATCGTTTGAAACATTTCCGAACTTAAGCTACGCGAGTTTCCTCTTGTAAAAGAAACTAATTAGACATTGTACAATTTTACCACACAAAAGCTCCATGACTCGAATCATTGTTCATTTCCCTACCTTGCTGACCTTTCATGTCCAGCTGTCGCCCCACTTGGGCCAGTGCGGCGCGGGGAGCGGCAGGCCCGCGGCCAGCCAAGTGTCGAACCCCGCCGCACCCCCTCCCCTCCCCTCCGCGCGACCGCCCTCGTGAACCACCACTCGCGCTGGCGATGTTACAGGAAACGTGTTCGCGCTACTCACAAACCGAATTCTTTTAGGTACAGAGTTATATTGACAGTGTTGCTCCGAAAGTGTTCAATTGTATCATTCGTTGTCTGAACGCACGTTGTGTGTATGACAATATGGTCAATGTTAGAGAGGGTCGATCAGTCGGCTTTTATGATCACAGTGGCGTGAAGAACACAGTTGTGAATGCACCATTCTGAAAGAGAAATACCAAACATCCATTTATGTGAATGTTAACTTTTCCTTTGTTGTGTATGAATTAGTTTACGCTCCTATCCCAATGAGTTTTACTTTGTTTAATTTAAATCTACTTGCCTACTTAGTTTTAGAAAGAAATACAGTAAATAAAACAATCTACGAGCAAATAAATTTCAAGATACGAAAACAACAGTAAATAAAAGATCAAGTTATTTTTTTCAACTGCAAAAACTGTAAACTTATCGTTTCTTACCCTTATTTTGTGAAATGGTGTTCATTTTTGATATTATATTTCCGAGGAAGAGGTGATAGTACTGCATGTAATAATAGGATATGGTGTTACCAGACGTGCACACATTTTATGAATTTCTAACCTTGTTTCTAATAAAAAGGTAATATTTGGAAGTAATTGGAAGCATGGAAATTCGGTTTAGAAATAATAAGTAAAGTAGCGGGCTAAATATAGGGCTTCTCTAATATTCCGTCGACCGTCAAAGTGCGAGACAGTGCAGAATCAAGAATTAATCACGTTTTCGGGATAAGGGATCCAGAATAGTGTTTTGCTTTCTGTCAATGACTCGCTGTACTACTTTACTTTCCATATTACTTTCTCTATTCTATGTGAGTAGTACGCGAGAGAGAAACACCACACACAAAACATGAGGCATTTCCATCGCCGTACCTCGTTTACTTGGCCTTCGTGAATTTTTTATTCCCTCGCACAACCATAGAAACGGAGACGATTAAGAATGAGTGAACTATTTCACTTTAAGACTGCATTTCGAGTGGTGAGACCATACACGAACCACGGACAGAAAGAGGTTTTGCGTCAACCAGAAAACGTGGATTCTGACAAAAGTATTAGAGCACGTTATTTACAACTACATATAGAATCAATAGTTAATTACTTTTTTTGGTGTAAGGGACCCAGAATAAATGGGTTTTTTTTCTGTCGGTTCATCGGTAGAAAGAAAAATACTTATTCGCTGTACTACTTTATTTCCCATACAACAATCTTTCTCTATACTATGTAAGCAGTATGTGAGAAAGTAATATCACACTCATTGGCATAAACCACACTCACTGGCATAAACCACCCTCACTGGCATAAACCACCCTCACTGGCATAAACCACCCTCACTGGCATAAACCACCCTCACTGGCATAAACCACCCTCACTGGCATAAACCACCCTCACTGGCATAAACCACCCTCACTGGCATAAACCACCCTCACTGGCATAAACCACCCTCACTGGCATAAACCACCCTCACTGGCATAAACCACCCTCACTGGCATAAACCACCCTCACTGGTATAAACCACACTCACTGGCATAAACCACCCTCACTGGCATAAACCACACTCCCAAACAAATACCACACTCACAAGCAAAAACAAAAATCACACTCCCAAATTATTATTGCATGCACGTAAAAACTACCACCACACGCAAAACCAACATCATGCAAGCGCACCCGTCCCTCTTCACACATACATCCACAAGCACTCTTTCTCTCTCTCTCCCTCTCTCTCTCACACACACACACAGCCCCAGTGGCGCGCTCCGGGGCGCGAAGAAGTCGGCATGTCTGCGCGGGCGGCTGCCAACCACGGGGCGGGGCGGCTGAGGCTGGCCGGGTGGCAGCGGACAACCGCCCCATTGTGGCTGGCGCCTCGCGTCTGTGTTTCGCGCGCCCCCGCACGCGCCGTTGGCGGACGCGCTCGCGCTCGCACGGGAACACGCCCCGAAATAGCCACTGCTGCCCGTTGGGGGCAGGGGCCGCCGAGGACATTCGCGTTCCTCGCCGCAAAAACGCCTTTTGTCGCGCGGTTAAGGTAAATTAGGTGGTAGCGATTACTGTTTAAGCCAAGCGGGCCGCTTTCCGAATGGCCCGCAGCCAATACATTCTGTGTATTTAATGCGCGCAGGTGCCGCGCCAAACACTGGTCCGGGAATTTATGTAACGGGTCGGGCGAAACGGTGTTGAAACGGATTAAAGATATTGAATTCATGAAAATGGTAGTTATATAAATTTATTTCTAACTAAGATTTTTTTTAACGTTTCTCTCATTTTTGAGTTGCACAATTGATTCAGATCAATATGTATGTTTTTGAACTTCCTTTGTTCACTGTGACAGAAATAATGACGTAGAGTTAAAATTACGATTATGATATCATTTATTGTGTGTCTGGAATAAATGAAAGTTTGACGATACATGAAGCCTGAAATGTCTAAACGTAAAGTCAGAGAAAAGTCTACTCTTATCACTCAAGCAAAGTTTGTTGCCAATAGAAACGACATTGCAAGCTCACGGCAAAAGGTAAGCCTATGTGCAACAGCATATCTTTATCTTCCTGTACTGCCTTCTTTTACATGCGCTAGTGCGCGAATTTTGAAGAACTACTATTTGTTTTTAAAACCAGATAGCGCAGGCCTAGATACAATATCCGCTATCTTATCGTCGCTCAAATCGAAACTCTGGTTGGTGCTAAATTGTCAGAGGATTTAATTTTGCCTGGATCGGCGAAAAGCCTTTCCTGAGATGTTTTGCATGTCGACAAGCGTCCGCATGCATACCGTCGATTTTTGGCACCTCCAAAATTCCCGTCGACTGTGAACCCAAGAACGTGGGTTCAGTACGCCCGGCGTGATCACCATTATACCATCAAGGCCGACCAACAGCACATGCTGTATGAAAAATACACGGCCTACGGCGGGAGAGGAGTCGGTGAACGAAGCAGTCGAGTCGCGGGTTCTTCAGGGGGTGAGCAGACCATGCGGGCCGAAGCCATTTCTCATCAAAGAATCTATTTATTTATTTATTTATTTATTTGTCAAAAAAACAGTAAAAACTGTATATGACGTGTGGGGAAAGAAATTTACCTGCGCACATTTTCTTGAGGGCCAGAAATTTTATTAAAAAAAAAAAAATTTGCAAATGGATGATTTCTTCAACCCTCAAGGAAAGGAAGAAACGACTTGTCAAAACATAAAATAAATTCACGCGCCATCTTTGATTCGATTTTGCGTAGGTTCATATTCTCAATTGTTTAACCTGTGGTCACATTCAATACATTATTCTGGATGACATTATTCACTTGAATATATTATTCAGAATGTTAATACTTACAAACCTAACTGACAGTTATATTACATTATCACTTCTTCTCGCATAAAATAGGAATATTACCGCGTAAGTAGAGGTAGTCAAAAGAATGAAATTCCCGAATATTGTAACAACATATGTGGGTGTATGAAATGTATATGTGTATTGGTTTCCCCCTGCCATTTCTGCAATCTTCTTCAGCAACAGATTCCGAGTGGTCGTACACTAATCAGAATTGTATTCGGGCTCCAATTGTCAAACCCCCCGGCATTAATTACAAACCTAACTGACAGTTATATTACATTATCACTTCTTCTCGCATAAAATAGGAATATTACCGCGTAAGTAGAAGTAGTCAAATGAATGAAATTCCCAAATCGTGGAGCAACATATGCGGGTGTATGAAATGTATATGTGTATTGGTTTCCCCCTGCCATTTCTGCAATCTCCTTCAGCAACAGATTCCGAGTGGTCGTCCACTAATCAAAATTGTAATAGGGGTTCCAATTGTCAATTGTCAAGCCCCGGGGAGGCGATTTATGTGGTGTCGACTGATTCGAATCCACTTGAGCCGCGCGCCCGTCCGCAGCATCTGCTCCGCACCCTTCCCTCGGGGCGAGCGGAGCGCTGACGCACCCGCCCTCCGCCCTCCGCCCTCCGAGGCGAGGTCGCGGGAAGGGGGCGAGGCGGCGTCGTGGGCGGGGCTTCGCAACGCGACGTGCTCCATCCTTTCTTTACGAGCCGATTAAAAGTTCCGCTACTGTCTTTTTTACTTCCACGAGTGAGCTCCTTTGCATAATACTCGCCGGGAGAGGATTGCCTTCAGCTGAGATGGCTGCGATATTTTCGCCCGCGATTTTTTTACCCGTAATTGTAACATAAAATGCGAATTATAAAATCGCCCCTTTTTGAATTGTGTTTATTGTTATTTTATTCTGGAATAATGTCTTCAAAAGAATTTTCAAGAGGGAAATGACATTTCGAAAATAAAATACTTTAAATGTTTCGTTTCTTTCTTCACGTCATTACGTTATTTCTTTATTTTTATTGATATTTTTTCCAACTGTTTTCTCGTATTTTTCTACTTTCTAATTATACGCATTTGTTCTCGACTGAACCACCATTCTGATTTAAATTTCTTCGCGTTTTCAAAATTACTTAAGACCTATGCAGATATTGTCCTTTGTCGTCCACACGAAATTGTTAACTATCATATAAAAGAACAGGAATTACGACCATAGGATGTCCACAAAACGCTATAATAATAATGATTATAAAAATAACAGAAATCTTAATAATATTATATTATTATTATTATTTTCATTCTATTTATTGATGTACGATAACAAAAGCTAGTATTGATCTCAACGAAATTTTACCTCGATATACCTAAGTTATAATGTTTTACAATTCCAAATAAAGATCCGTCAATGATTAAATTGCATTGAATCTCTTTTAGCATAACATTTTGTGTTAGAATCCCGAAGAGATCACGCTTTACAGAAATCATCTTAATATGCAAATCCCCCGTACAAAGCCAGCGGCATATTTCGTCCTGTTCGCGTTTCGAAATCGCCGCGAGGGTCTTAGGGAAACGTTTCGAGGAAATTTTTTCTAGTCGATCGTCTGGCCGTGTCTCGCCCTCCGCCCCGGCGCCGACCCTCCGCCAACGACCGACAGAGTCCGCCCAAACCGTGTGCGCAACTCTTATATCGGTTGCAGACGGCCCGGGGATTTCCGAATGACCGTATAAATCTTGGGGGCGGGTGCCGGAAATGGCCTTCTAGATACCGTTTTAAAAGCGCCTTTCTTTTTTGTTTTGAAGAAAAAATAAAATACAGGACACGTAGCTTTGCTGCAGCGCTGCCGCCGGCGCAGAGGCGGCGGTGGCGGCGCAGAGGCGGCGGTGGCGGCGGCGTGGGGTGGGGTGGGGTGGGGTGGGGCCGTCTGCAGCGGCTATAAAACGCAGAAGACAAACATGTCGAGCAGCCACCGCCGCCGCCGGGAGGAGAGGGTTGGGGAAGGGGGTGGGGGAGGGGGAAGGCGGTGGAGTGGGGTGGGGGTAGTTTCTCGCGAAGATGCAGTCGCCGGCTGCGACGCGACGTACAGTCATGTTCCTGAGAACGTGCCTCAATCTGCGCTCACGGCGTAAACGACTGCAGAATAGTGGCAACAATTTTTTTTTAAAAGAATTTTCTTGCTTAGTCTGGGGCCCTCAGCAGCCGCAACTGATACAGTTGTTGATTTATATATATATATATATATATATATATATATATATATAGACCCCCTTATATATATATATATATATATTATTTATTTATTTAATTACCCACAACAGGGCAAAGCCCCAATTACAGTAGGCATTACTAGGAAAAATATACAAAACATACACAATAATAAAAAAGAGTTTCAAATGATATAACAAAACTAAATTACAGAAGTCCAATTACAAGAATACATCTTTTTGCAAATTGATAAAACATAACACACCAGTAAGATAAACAAAAATGGAAACGTATCACACGCACACGCACACGCACACGCACACGCACACACACACACACACACACACACACACACACATATATATATTTATCCTCCTCGGACCCCGCGTCCCCTGCAGGGGACATAGTGTAGGGTTTAGTACAAAAAATAATTGTAGCTAGAAACTCAATTTGGCAAGCCTGTTCTTTGTTTCATTACATTCCTAAGAAATGACAGCAGCCATCAGAAGCTCCATTTCTAATTCTTTGCTTCTGTGTTCGTAAAAAGAAGTTATTGAAATGGCGGCGTTCAGGAAAACACGTTTTGTTGGTACAGAGACTAGTAAGTATAGCTTTTTTTCCCACGTTCTTATCAATATGATTTTAACTATAAGATATATTGTAAATAAAAGCATAACTTTTCATTTGGTGTTGAGAATATACGAAATTTGGTTATGTGGTTTGTTTACATAGCCGAAAAACATTGATGTCCCCTGTGGGGGACATTGGGTTTCAGTATGTTCCCCAAAGCTACATATCTTTTTATGCATTTTTCTTTCAATTTACTAAATATTTATGTTATTTTGCTTTTATTATTGAACATATGGGTTAATATTTCTGAACTAAATGTACTTATGGGGATTTTTATTATACTTATGTTTTCTAACAGGTGGATCCGAGTTTTACAATTTCGTGCAGGCTGAAATTGATTGAGATGTCTCGGAATTGGAACTGTCAGATGATGACGATCGTTGTATCTCATTTTCTCCGAATAACTTGGATCTGAGAATTGAAAGTGAAAGTTCTGATGAAGATGATAATCTTTCAAATGTTGAAATGCAACAATCAATTACTAACAATTTCATTACATATATTTTTTTAAAAATTAAAAATAAAAAATTAATGTTTGATTTTTGGAAATAAATGTATTAAAAACGTATGTCCTGTAGAGATTTAATTTTTTAAAAATTTGTATTCAAATATTAGTTACATTTTCCATTGGCCAATTACCTTTTCTTTTCATGTGTGAAAAATACCTACACAGACCCAATGTCCCCTCCAGGGGACATGCAGTTTCTCTTTATTTATCCAACAAATATTTTTTTTTACATTTTTTCTCAAGTAAGAGATGCAGTGGGAATTATATAATCGCTAAAGAATTAAAATTTGAAACAAAAAAAGTTCTGGGTCCGAGGAGGATATATATATATATATATATATATATATATATATATATATATATATATATATAAGGGGGTCTAATAAGTTGACATGATTTTTTATTGTCCTATTATTATTTTTATTGACCTATTTCATTTAGTAGCATTTTATATTATACGGATAGGCTAATCGTTTCCAGTATGCTTAAGGAAGTTCAAAAAATTGTCTGGATTCCTTGTCAATCTTTTACGATGAGGGTTCTGTTTACCTAGTAATTCAAAAAATGCAGCAAATAATGGCCAACAATTACTAATTGTTTTCAGAAAAAAATTAATAATGTTAACAAAAGTAAAATTTGAAGGGAGAAAAGAGATGGAAATAACACATAGAAATAGAAAAAGGCACCAAAATGAAGAAATAAAGAGAGAATACTTTAAGAAGGGACCGTTTTGCCAACTTCTGCTTGGCCACTGCTGGCAATCATCGTTACGCTGACAAGTTACGTCCAGGCACTCATTTTTTCAGGGTGTTCGTTTACAGATAGCTCATTCGTAAATGGCTTCATCATCATCTCTTGCAGAGCCACAGTCTTGCATGTTCATTTGTTTCCAAACCTGTCAAAGTGGTTCCTTCTTAGAGTAACTTCTCTATAGAAGCGAAAATACAAAAGAAAGAGGAGAAATACGGACAGAAGGAATAAGAGAGCACAAGAAAGGTGGAACACTGAAATCTACCCAGCGGAGCAGCCGACCGCTGGGAGAAGTGAATGAATTCGACCTGGCTGAGTAGCAAGCGTGTACAATCCGCCACCGTCGGGCGTCGACCTCCAGACCCTGCAGGGCCACGGGCTCGGCCTCGCCCGCGGGGCCGCTGTTTGCGCGACGCGACTGTCTCTGCCCGGGGCGGGCGCCGCCGCCTGCGTGGTCAGCGGTCGCGGAGCGCGCCCGCCGGAAGGGGCGCTCGGGGGGGCGTGGCCCATTTTTTCCCGCCCGCCGCGTCGCCAAGGCAAAGAGTTGAGACGCCGCGAGCTGGTCGCAGTTTCTTCCACATAAATCGCGCCCGCGCCGCGTCGCCGGAGGCCGTCGCTCGCACGCGCGTCCACGCACCCTCCCCGCCCCTCCCACTCCCCCTCCCCCTCCCCACCACTCCGGCCCCCACGCGCGCACCGCCCGCGGCCCGACCACTCCGCATTTGTTTTCTTGGCCCCGGCCTTCCCCGCCCCGCCCCCCAAACCCACGCCACCCTATGCCCCGCCACGCTCTACCCCGCCCCGCCCCGCCCCGCCCCGCTACGCTCCTCCCCGCCACGCTCCTCCTCGCCCCGCCCCTCCCCCCTCCCCACCCCCACTCCGACCACCACGCGCGCACCGCCCGCGGCCCGACCACTCCGCATTTGTTTTCTTGGCCCCGGCCTTCCCCGCCCCGCCCCCCAAACCCACGCCACCCTATGCCCCGCCACGCTCTACCCCGCCCCGCCCCGCCCCGCCCCTCCCCCCTCCCCACCCCCACTCCGACCACCACGCGCGCACCGCCCGCGGCCCGACCACTCCGCATTTGTTTTCTTGGACCCGGCCCGCCCCGCCACTCCCGCCAAGCCACTCCCCGCCCCGCCCCGCCCCGCCCCGCCCCGCTACGTCCTGCCCCGCCCCACCCCGCCATGCTCCTCCCCGCCAATCCCCGACCCCACGCCCGCCATACCACCCACGCCCCTCCCCGCCACGCCACCCACGCCACTCCACGCCCGTCGCGCCACGCCACACTATCCACGCCCCTCCTTGCCACGCCCCTCCACGCCCCTTCCCACTACGCCACACCCACGTCTGCCTTCGCTACTCGCCGCGTCTTCGGCACACAGTTGCTCAGCCCGTCTAGAATCGTCTCTTGTTAATTAAAGTTCGAAACTTATTAAATTTTAAAAACGCAGAATGATTCTGTACTATCAGTGTGTTTACCAATTCCCTCCCGGTAAATGGATTAATTTTAAATTGTAGATTTAATTAATAAATTGTTTGATTTAATTTATTATTTTTTTACTTGTTTATGTTCTTAATATTCGCCAAATCTGTGCAAAAATGGAACGTGCGAAAATTAATAAAAATGAGCCCACACCCATTGACGCCGACCCCGGATAACGGACAAAGACAGAAGAAGAAGAACTAATCGTGGAAAGGTAGGTGATTAGCGAGTAAACTACTCGTAAATAGCTTTACACCAGAACGTGACCTGCTGGACACCAGTACATGGAAATTTGCCTCACAATCAGGGGCGCAAGACACATGCGTAACTTCGTTAGCAATTTCCCACTCCATTTTCAACGGCAAAAAGTTCTCTTCGGTCCCTCTAACATTCCCTAACGTTTTGTTCCATTTAATCTGAGGCACCTGAGTGCACTTAAAATTCTTTTTAAGTATTAATTTCCTGGCGTTAACACAATAGTTGTTCTTGTGCCAATACAAATGTACGTCTGTACTTGACGCGACATCCCGTTACAGGCACGGCCTACCAGCGGCGTCCCGGCCATGGGTTGCGGGGTACGAGTGGTTAACACGTGGGCATCCCCACGCCATGCTATGGTCTTCTCAACCTGAGAAGTGAGTTTTCCCATCGCCACACAGCAACAGTGCTGGGACATCGCAAGGAAAGCGCACACTATAATCTTGCACGGCCGGGAATCGAACTCGGGGTCGCGTCATAGAAAGCGAGTACGCTGACCAACGAGCTAACCGCGAGGGCACTAATATAAATAGAATTGCAATTTAAAGGCAATGCTAAAATATTGAAAAAATGTGTGCGACCCTGAAGCCGAAATGAAAATTGGTATTTTACAACAAAACAATGTGTGTGATGGTTAGTATTGATCGAATTCCAGACCAAGCAAATTACAGAAAGCCATTCGTGAACTCACAGACGAGTACACCAGACCAAAGAATTCTTACTCTGAAACAACACATAAACGCGCTTAAGGTGTTGAGTACTGCCAATCCGGCACTATTATAAAAATCATATTTTATCTCAAATTCAAATAAATCTTGTAAAATAGTTTTCCTACATTCCTCATAAAACAAATCTGCGAAACAAATCTCATTCGTGTAGTAATTTAGAGATATTTATTTTCAGAAAGAAACATTGAAAACGATCGATGGTTAACAGATACTATAATTTATCAGGTTTAGTTAGTGAAAGGACAATCATTGTATTGTTTGCTACATCCATTCCTAGCGACTGTATTGTTTTATGCATTTTCAATTTCAAAAGTCAAACTTCACGAAATTCAAATCAGTTTCGAAAAAGAATTAGTAGAAAAGAAGTGTTTAATAATCTGCTATTAACATCAACAACATTATGAAACATTTCGGGGATTGCAAAATCAGATTGTAAACATTTTAATGATCAACTTTTTGTATCACTGTGGATAAAAAGATGTAAATTATACTTGTAAAATAACATCATATTACAGTAATCTATTAGTTATCAAATTCGGAATGTCGGCCTCCTTGAATTATTCTCTAATTTTGTACATTAATAGAGGGCTTACGATACTATCCCCAAAGAACGTTATGCCAAATTTAGAAGGCTGTGCTGTCTATGGCAACATTATTAGTTGATAATAAAACACACGAAAATCATCAGTATGATTTATTTCAGAATATTCATAAGAAAGATGCCACGATATTCGAGCGTGTCAAATCCACAAGATGCAGCAGGATTTAGTGAGGAATTTTCCAAGAATCCTTTTGAGTTACAACGGGCTGTTCTTCTTACAAAGTCCACTCGGTTGGAATATTTGAGAAGGCGTCATTTTAAATTAACTTCAAAACAGCTCGAAACTTATCTTCGAGAACGCGGTACAGACGTCGACATGATAATAAAGAATCACAAAGATCATAAACAGTTTGAAGAACATATAAAAAATATCCTTATCAAGAACAGCGTGGAGGTAAAAGTGCTTGATAGATACAAATATAGTGAGAAACATGCGTCGTGGGCAGACATTGTGTTCTCGGCAGGTGGTGATGGCACATTCTTGTTAGCTGCAAGTCGCGTTCTCAATAGTTCTACGCCAGTTGTCGGACTTAATACAGATCCTCTTCGTTCGGAAGGAAAGCTTTGTTTACCACAAGAGTGTACTGAAAATTTTGAAGAAACTGTTCGAAAAATTAAAAGTGGAGCATTCACTTGGAAGTATCGCAGTAGAATTCGTGTCACCATTGTAGGAACGGGAGTTTATCAAACACAGACAGGACTAGACGAACAAGACCCGCTGGATTCCCGCCTTACGTATTTCGACATCAGAAGTGAACCAAAAATTCTCCACAGTAGCGCCTCGTCGGAATACAAGGAAATCCCGTACGAGTTTCCGTGTTTGGCTCTGAATGAAGCTTTCATGTCCGAGAACTTAGCTGCTCGGGTGACTCATTTCGATATGAAAGTAGGCGATGCAGGTCAATGGAATATCAAGTCATCCGGGCTTTGCGTGTGCACGGGCACCGGCTCCACATCTTGGCATTTGAGTATGAACCGGCTCACGGAACAAAGTGTTTGTGATGTATTAAACATCATGAAGGAAGATGGTATAGTGGCATCCGTCGATTCGGCCGCTGTTACGAGAGTGGCTCAACGATTTAACAGTGCAATACCGTTTGCAGAAGATCACTTAAAAATGTGCTACACCATTCGTGATATGATCTCTGCGAACGTGTGGCCCAACCCCAAAAACGTTGCTCCCCGCGGATACGCTCAAAGAATAGAAGTTCGTTCCAAGTGTCTTGACGGTTCTCTTGTCATCGACGGTTCAATATCCTTCTCTTTCAATGATGGGACACTCGTAATTCTTGAAGTATGCCCACAAGATAATTTACGGACCATTTTAATGAAGTGATTCATTTATTTGCAATCTTATGGTTTGTGAGTTTGTATCTATGTATATATTCTTGACAATAAAACAGCTCATTCTGGAACAAACCCAATGTTTGAAACATAAACGTAACAACTAAATTATTAATTTCATATGCTATGACTGTCTTATTACTAAATGTAATTATGAAAATATGGTCCTCTATATATTTACAGACAGATTATTTAGACAAATTATTTTGTGTAAGAAGGAAAAAAATATTTTCTTTATTATTACATTTCAGGAACCTGTCTTGTTGTTCATCAGTCATGCCTGTTTTACTGAGAGAGGTAACAATACCATAATACTGAGATTATCAATTTATATTAAATTATAATTAAATAATAACATACAAAGACTAATGAGAAGAACATTATTTTTTTTAAATATTGAGTACCTGATGATGGGAACAAGACAGGTTCCCGAAATGTAGTAATAGTAAAGAAAATATTTTACGAGCTTTTCCCAATTTCTTACTCAATAATTCCACTATCTATAAATATGTGGAAGACCATATTTGCATAATTAAATTATTAATTCATTACGAGTTAAAATGCGACTCAGAGGAGCACCTCTCCTACGTAATAAAGCGTTCATATCATTTGTAATTCCCTTTCTTTCCTCTATGAAACGCTAAGGAAAGATGCAGACGGTCAGGGATTTCCTGAAGTGTAAGAAAAGACGGAAATCGTTGGGGGCAATTACCACACTGTTGAGTAGATGGTCAAACAGAAAATCTATAGTTAGCTGAGGCGTTTGTGACCGGCCATATGACCAGCCGCCCTTTGTGGATCTCGCCTTCGACGATTTCCATCTTTCTTACACCTCAAGACGTTCTTGTCGAGTCAATTACGCCTATCAGAGTGTCGCAGAGTTGTCACTGTTAAACACTGGTACTTAGGGGTCATCCATAAATTACGTACGCTAAAGGGGGAGGGGGAGGGAGGGAGGGAGGTCTGAGGCAGCGTTACGCTGCGTTACATAGAGATAGGGAAGTGCGTTACAAGGGGGAGAGGGGGTATTGAAAATACTCGAAATTTGCGTTACGTAATTTATGGACGGCCCCTTATCCCAGGCGGCAGATTCACGACACAGGTATACTAATGTTGATCCAGGTGTTGACACATGTGGTGGTGAGAACGTGGAGAAATAGTGCAAATGTGTATCTGTTTCTAAGTTTTCCCATGAAATCGCATTTTCTTTTTGACAACAACTTACTTCCTAGACGCGTCTCGTACTTATGAGGGGCGAATAAACTCTGATCCTTGAATCTTGGTTGTCAAAAACATTTTAAGTTAGGTTCCAACGTGAAATTGTTTTACCCCCTAAAGTAATCATTTAAAAAATGCAGTATGTTTGGATGGGCCCAACTTGTACATAGCTAGCTTAAAGCTCATTCATTTTAATAGCAATTATAATTTAAAATGCTACATTACTTAAATTTTAGTCAAAATAATCTAAAAGTAAAAACTGGATGGCTCCAATGTACAATAATTTTCTCCGGTAATTATCGTAAGAGTTTAAAATTTTCTTCTTCCCTTAATGACCCAGTCGGAGGTCATCCAATAAATGGCTTTGCGCTTGTCGTTATTCAACTTAATTAGAGACTAGAAATAAAAGTAAATGAAGTTCAAATTTCACCATTTCTTATATAATACGCTTTTTCATTTTCAGGTCCAAAAATGATGCCAGCAATATTTTAATACTGCAAACATTAAATTAACATACAAAACGGTTTGGTGCTTTTATTGTCGATATTTCTCTGAAGTGTCTTGGGCATAAAGTGGGAAAGGGTTGCGTTCCATGGTTAAGAAAGAGCTACGCTGTGCTTACGGCCAAGTAGTAAATTAAGGGTCTTTTGGAGTACATTGCTGCAGTATTAGAAATTTTAGCGTTTTAAAAAGAAGGCTGAATCATATTACGTCAGCCACATGTTTGAATAATAAAAGACATTTTATGCTTTATAAGGTCACACGTTATCGTCTCGGTAAAACACATTACCCGCACGCTATATGACGATCCTCTAGAATTATTTTTTAATGCTGTAATATTATTACAGCATTAAAAAATAATTCTAGAGGAAACTCTTGCACCTAGGTCCAGAAGTGATTTTGAAAAACAGGCTAGAGGAACAAATTGGATTTTGAGTGTAAGCTGGTGGTAATACTGTCTCTTTGGTTTGTAATTACCTTAAATATGCATATTGTATCTGTGCTTATTTTGAAATAAGATATTTACATGAATTCATTTCTGAATGTTATAAGAAATACTTTGAATGTTTACAAGTCTTATTGTTTAAGAAATATTAAGCTAAATTTTAAGTAAGCATTATACACATTATAACCCTTACATTTTTCGTAAAGTATTACTTATTTAAAGAAATATCGATAGTGTAATTTTTAGGTATTTATACAAGAATACAGTTGTCGGGTCGCCCACAAATTTCAAAAATAAAGAAAATGAAGAAGATTGAGGTTTTTAATTCAGTGAATTGTGTTTCTATATTTGTACCTCTTACAGATGAATGTTGGATCAGTTCTGCAACGTATAGACCTGTTCAAGGAAATAAACAACCCGAAGCTCATCACAAGTGATTTCTGGGTGCAATCAGTCAGAAACTTCTCCTGATACTGACATCCCATCTATTGCTGGCACTCTTCTTATTGGATAATTTAAATCCATCTGCAACTGGTACGTAGTCACAATACTTTAAAGAACATCCCTAAAAGCTGAAAAATACTAAAAAATGTTTCTGCTTAAGATAAGAAGCTATGCGAAAGAACGTAAAAATTAATTTATGCGAAACGTACTAGAGTACTTTATGTAAAATTTATATTTCATAGCAAATCTATGCATGCTAGCCAATTAATTCCCTCTATTTTTTTTCTAATTCATTGTCTATAATAAGGCTTGCGGCTGAAGATACAAAGCTAGGAGGCCGAATTACTTCTGTATCATGACTAACTTCATACATACTTAATCGAAATTTTTGAATTCAAATATGAAATGGAAAATTATGTAACAATAACCACGATAAAAAAACAGATGGAGTCACCCTTTGGGAACAAAAAACAATTTCCTACATCAAACTAGGAAAGCATCCCAAAGACAAGGGCCCCAAGGATCTCAGCTATTTAGTATCCACAACTAAACAATAATTTCAAATTACCAGTATAAAAGTATTGATTCATAAAGTCCATGTGGAAAATTCGCATTGTCCAAACACTAACGTCCGTTTTATATATTCGCCACACTTATAGTCTAGTTCACAGACCCTTACACTACATCACACAATTCTTATCTATAAACTACCACAATACACTGATCACACTTGTTGGAGTGTGCGTATAATAGTCGTAAAAATACCAATTTTATTAGACGTGCAACTCGAAAGTGTTTTCTTGAGAAATATAATAACTAGCAAAGAGAAGCACATTAGATTTCATGGACTTTAGCAACATTCCAGTAACCAGTGGTACCAGTTCTTGTTTTTTTTCATGCACATCATATTCATCATTAGTACATTAATGTTGAGGCATTCTTATAATTGTATATTTTATAAATATAATAACTTACGTGCGTGATAACATCATTGCTCTATAGTCATTTAATTTTCTTCCATTTTTGGTCCATAAGTAGGTGCATAAAATTACCTTTCCGTATTTAAAAAAAAGTTCAAGGCACAAATAAAATGCTTGAAATTCATAGCAAACATGTGTGCACTGTCAAAACTAAGGGACAGTAATAATGTGCTCTGCAGTAATGATTATGTTTTGTTTTCCTATTTTATGAAGATACTTTAAATAGCAACAACGGACATAGAAACCAAAAAGCAACAAAAACATTACGGATATTATAAAAATGTGAAATAGAACAGAGATCTGAAAAATTTGTGCCCTCACCCGTCTAACAAACTATTGAACGTTTTATCCGTAGTAAAGTAATCTTTTCGGGTGCCCACCGCCAGAAGCTAGCTCCCACTGTCTATGGTGGAGTATACGTACATAGTTCAGTGTCCAGAAATGTGGAAGGCACCGATCATGTGCATTGCAAGTGAAGTCTCGTCCAAACAAATATTTCAAAAGATTCTACTCGCAAACTAAACATTTCTTGAAATTATCACATTAAACGATTCCTGTAGAAACATTTTAAATGTGTTCCTAAAATCAGATAGTAGAAACTACTTATTATTTCACTGGCCTTGTTACAGTAATGACAAATGAGAACCATTCACACTCAAATACTTGACGTCCTTATTATTTCTAAGTTCACTTGAATTCTGACGGCTGGCCGGGGTAGATTTGTTCTTCGATTGATTGATTACTGATTTCGAACGCATCAACTACTACGTTCATCAGTCCCGTAAGTGTAGTATGTTTTCGTCGCTTCAACGTTGTGGTGATCTTCCCCTGTTCGTTGGCGAGATCCGGTGCCCAACAACCAGGTGGTTTTGCCCAACCAGGTACCTCCCACCAGCGGGGCACCGCTCCAGTCCTGTCAAACTCTAGCTCTCAACTGGTCTCCCCGCATGTGTGGTAGAATAGTACACGTGAGTGTGTTCGTAAGGGAATGATGATGGAATAGATCGCCAGGTGGTTCATCGCCCGTTTTATAGAGTACTGCTCCGGCATTCGCCTGGTATTGATCGGAGAAAGCGCGGAAAATCAAGAGTGGCCGGCCACTAGAATTCTCCTCCAGACTTCGCCTTCATTCGACCTGGTTGCGTAGCTAGTGTCGAAATTTCAGCCATTGTCGAGACTCAAATTCTAGGATCTTCCAGTTAGGGGAACAGCAATGACATCAGCTGATGTCCTGAGCTACCAAACTGGTTTTGTTCTTCGACAGTTTTTGGATCTATCCTCAGCGCTTCGATTCACTATGAGCACAACCTTCTGGACAATAAAGAAGAAGAGAATTTCCCAAAAAACTACTACAATTATAATTGCAAGAAATGTTCTTACCTTATCTAATGTCGGAGAGATATTGAAGGAAAATGTGAAATATGAGTCTGTTTCTTAGGCGGGAGAGAGGGAGCTGATCGGTTCCTATTTCGTAAGTGACTGCTCCTTGTACACGATTTAAATTATGGAAAAAATTATGTGCCAGTTTTGTAATAAAGAAAGTAATTAGTTCTATTGCAAGATCGTTGTGAAGGGTCTCATTGCTGACAAACCAGAGAGGCATTTACTGTTATTCTTAAAATTTTGTTTTGGAAGATGTGTAACTTATTTAATGTGGTTGGAGCAGCTGAAATCCAAACAGAGCATGAATAAGTTAATATCGGACGAAGAACAGATTTGTATATGGTTAAAGAAGAGTTACGGTTGAGAATCGGACATCAAATAGCTAACCTTCTATTGGCTTAAATTACTTTGGACGAGATGTGACTGTACCAATTTAAACTTGTGTCCATCAGAACGGGGATAGATGAATTCAGGGGAGACCAAGGAATGATAGAAGAGTCCAGAGATAAGGGGCGAGGAAAGACAGGATACTTTAAAGTGAATACTTTGCGACTGATTTGTTTGGTTTAATTTTGATTTTCCATAATTTTCACCAATTTTCTATGTTTTTTAGGTTACATTGAATTACACGACATGCTGTGTTTAGGTTTCGGTTTGAATAAAAGAGTAAAGTATCGTCTGCAAAGAGAGGCATTTTAACTGTATAACTAGTAGGAATATCTGCGACGTACAAATTAAATAAGACAGAAGATAATGGGAATCCTTGTAAAAGACCAGCAAGAACAGCCCGAGGTGAAGAAATGAAAGAGTTAGTGCTGGTGACTAGTGTGTTTGATTGATTGTTCGTGATTCCGGGCGCGTCAACTAGAGAGGTCATTAATCCCAAAAGTGTAGTGAGTGTTTTTTTCATCTGGATGTGGCGGTGATCTTTCCCCGCTGGATGGCGAGATCCGGCGCCGACCTGCCGTCGAGTAGCGGGGTTTTCCCCACCAGCGGAGCACCGCCCCATCCGGGACAAGCTCTAAACTCCCGGCATGTGTGGTAGTGTAGTGCATGTGTTAGTGTAAGTGTGTGCAGTTAATGTAAGTGTGTGTGTAAGGAATGAGGATAGGATAAGGAATGGAGAGGAATGATCGCGCGTGAACCCTGGCCCGTTTGTTAGGGTAGTGCTCCGGCATTCGCCTGGTGTTGATCGCTGAATCCACGGAAAACTACCTCTCAGAACATCCGTCCGCTAGAATTCTCCTCCAGGCATTCGACTTAGCTGACACGTTAGTGTCGAAAAATCCATCCCCCGTCGGGACTCGAACCTAGGACCTCCCGGTCAGAGACACTGTAGTGACATCAGTTGATGCACTGAGCTACCTCTCCCGGTAGAGTGTGTTTGTCTAATTGAGGAGAAAACGGGGTGATTTTCTTCCGCCTGGAGTGACTCACCCTGAACACGCAGTCTCAATTACAAGGGAACTTCCCCTCTCTCGGCGAAGGAGATTTCCAAGCGCAAGCGATTCATTATCGAAGCGCACAGCGCGTGGGGCAGGTCACGGATCACTCGCTACAAAGGCGCCCTCTCGAGCGAAAGCACGCTCTTTCAGGCGGCGCGTCCTCGAGCGACGTCGCGACCTTGTTACGCGCTCGAGAGCCCCCAGCCCCCACCCCCACCCGGCATTCGCTACATCGCTGCCGCAGGTGTCATTCTGTGGCGGATAAAGCGAAGGCTCTGACGCTTCGGGGCGGGGGATCTTCTCCCCGCGGCTGAATGCAACAGAAGCGGCCGCAGAAGGGCCGGCCCGCGACGCGGAAAATTGCCGCAGGAGGGGAACCGCATCCGCTTGCGGTTCCCCTTGCGCGAAGACAGACACACTTCGACTGTGAATGCGCCGCCGCAGCCCTTCACGCTCAAACGACCCTCGCGGATTCCGTCAAAGAGTAAAATGGTTGAAGCGACTGCGACCTCTCACGGAGAAAACTCTTGTCTGCGAGCACGAGGTTCCATGAAAAGTTGCCAATTACGAGGTTCTGAAAAGCGCAATGCGTTTTCAAGTGGAGAAACAGTTATTGACGTGTTTAGGCCGATAAAGAGCACACATCCATGGAGTACGTTACTTGTGTAATCTGTCGTGTTTCGTTCCCTGCTTTTCTTTACAACATTTTCTTATAAAAATTATATAAATGAAAAATACCTTTTCATAGAGTTGCAGTTCTCATCTACCGTTTTCAACTAAAATCTCGTTCTGATTTTCGGAATGGCGGCCAGTTAAGTCCCTATCGCATGCAGGCCAGTGGCTTTTCTTTTCTATATTTGCTTGCGTTCAGTCGATAATGGGAGTACAGCACTACGAAAAGGAATAAATGTTTTACCATTTCCGATATTTCTTTAACATTTCTATCAAAACCAATGAGTACATCGATCTTTTTTCTTTTTTTCTCATAAAAGTGTGTTATACATACGCGTATTTTTGTGACAGAGAAGTTAAGTTTCAGTGAAGTTTTCCTAAGACGTTTCTAACATACACTCAAAGCAACAAGAGGGTCTAAAATCCACTCTTGACAGCCAGCGTCCTTTAAGAATTTAACAGTTCGCCGTCCGTTTGGAACAAAAACCAAAGGGTTGTAGCTATCAGCACAGACGAGTACTGATATTCCAGGAAGAGGTTTTTTTTACATTATTTTTTATAAAAATACGGTATGGCGAAAATTATTGAACAGCACACAGACGATATGACAACGGTCGTAGTTGATTATATCGTAGTCGGCTAGCCTCGACTTCCATCATCAACTGCGTGAGTTACTTGGTGTCTATGGGCCTCTTAACGGGAACATACATTTCAACCCTGAGTGCGATGACAACCACCTCAAATCCCGTCAAAGGATCAAATGATTGAAGTATCTGAGAACTTGGGTGGAGAAAATTTTCCCGTAGACGTAGACGGATCGATTATGTATAGTACGAGTAATAGCGAAATTCATATAAGAACTGAAAAAGTGTGATGCTTAATGAAGAAATAGGGTAAGAATACGTATGTTACTGCTCCCTCTTTTCCTCTACAGACGTGTTCAAATTATTAGACCAAACTATGTACTTTTAATGTTCCTACGTTCCAGGAAATACAAATTGGAAAGGCTTAATTCCTTTATTGTTACGCACACTATGTATTAAATGTATGACTATAACATGTACACGGGTGTAAACCTGTAATAAATGGAATATTCTTCAAAAAATTTCTTTAGTATAATAATTTGAACATGTCGGTAAATTTCTTACAAATCATGAACAATTCAAAGTCAATTACTGGAAAAGTAAAGGAGAGAAAAGTAACAGATGGATGTAGAACTGCCCCAGGCAACTATCCTTCTAGGAAGAAGAAGAAGAAGAAGAAGAAGAAGAAGAAGAAGAAAAAGATGATGAAGAAGAAGAAGAAGGGCAACGTGAAGAAAAATAATAATACGATTGTGAAAATTTTCTAGATTAGCTATCTTATAAAATTCATTCGAAACATATGCGTGTATTCTTTTTTTAAAAAATAAAAGTATTTAGTGTAGTATAGATCTGGATGAAAATACTGTACTTGTACGAGTATACATTTTTTTGCTGGGAGCATGCAAGTTTCATAATGTTCTAAAAATCTTGTCTCTTCCCACGAAACACACACGTTTAACTCCACGAGACACGTGAGAAAGAAGTCGAACAAGGGAATGTTCTACTCTCAGAATCAATATTTTCTCTAATAAAGTGTCAAAAGAGAAAGTTCGATCCTCATCCTGTTTACCGCAAGCCTGAAACACATCATTCTTTAGATGCATACTTCTTAAAAGCATCATTAGCATCCCCTTATAATTGTAGAGCAGTACAAAGGCCGCATTTGTACCGATATGTTACCTTAAATATCCTTAAGAAAGTAACAATGAGTATCTTTTTTCATAATCCTGAAGTAGAATTATATTTCATTTCTCAATGTGCTAGATCATTTGACATTTGTGCCTTGAGTTATAAACTCTGCTGACTGCTTCAAAAGGGCGAGAAAAATATTTTTTGTAGTTTGTAAAAATAAGAATTCGAATCATTTTGGGTACTCCACTAAAACGTAATCATTTATTGAAACTCCATTTTCAGCCATAGAATAATGGTCCTTGAACAACGAAAGTAGCAAGCGACACCTACGCTAACTTGAAAGCAAACTACAGCAGGGAAAACACTGAATACAAAAAGCCACGCCCCTCTCAAGCAAGGAGAAAGAGGTGTCAACAAGGGACGCACGCACTGCCCGTAGCTGAGCCTCCCGCCTCCAGGGCGGTATCAGATAAACCTCAGCAAGTGGAGCACGAGAGGGCCCCGCCCCGCCCCTCACGCACCACCCGGCTCGCCCGCGCCGCATCGCACCACCCCGCCTCGCACCACCCCGCTTCGCCTCTCCATGCGTCGCCTCGCACCGCCTAGCCTCGCCCTGTCACGCCCCTCACGACACATCCCCGCCTCGCACCTCCCGCACCCGCACCACCTCGCGCCACTCCCCTCTCCCCAGAACCGCCCCGCGCCGCCCCGTCCCGCACGCACCACCTCTGACCTCCCCGCCTCATCCTATCGCCCCGCCTCGCCCCGTACCACCCCGCGGCACTCCGCGCTGCCCTGCACGACCCCTCACCTCCCCGCTCCACCCAGCCGTGTGGCATCGCGTCGCGTCGCGTCGCGCCTGCCCGCAGAGAGGATCGCGCGGCCGTCGGGCGGGGCGGGGCAGGCGAGCGGGCTGTGTTCGGAGAGGCCCCTCTCAGCATCCGGTGCGGCCGGAGGCGGCGGCGGCGGCGCGCTCTCAGGGCCGTGAATGACACCGCCGCGCCGTCCGCTGGATAGGTATAAAGTTATGAATGCGGCTCCGAATAGGTCAATCCCATTCATCCGGCGGCCTCCCCGCGCATTCAGCGCGCGCATAATGAAGACAGCGCTACTCAAGTCGAGTGGAGACATATTTCGGACGACAGTAGAATGATCGCCTTTGTCGCGGACGAGTGCGGCCACTCGCGCACCGCTTCAGCTGCGGTCGCCGATGTTTTATGTAAAGCGGCGGCCGCGGGCGCGCGCGGGGGCGGGGGCGGGGCGGGGGCGGGGCGGAAGCGGTGACAGGAGCTCGTGGGCGACGAGATGCGGGAGGGCGGGCGAGCACGAGTGGGGGCGGGGGGGGGGCGGGGCGGCCAGACGAGCACGCTCACGGCAAGCAGCCATCGGGGAGCGGGTGTAATCGCCAAGGGAAGTGGGGATGGGGAAAAACTATAGGGAGAGACACGGTGGGCAAGTGACGTGAATAAGGAGGTGGGGATGTAGGTGTGTGACATATGGATGTAGAAGAACGCATCCATGAAGAGAGAGGGGCCGTCCATAAACTACGTAACGCTAATTTCGAGTATTTTCAATACCCCCCTCTCCCCTTGTAACGCACTTCCCTATCTCGATGTAACGCTGCCTCAGATCCCCTCCCTCCCCCTTTAGCGTTTCGTAATTGATGGATGACCCCCAAGGTAGTAAAGGTGACAGAAGAAAGGTGATGAGCATTAGTGTCGAGGAGAAAAGGTGCTGGGGTCGGGGGTTGCGTGTGGGTGGGAGGAGGGCGCGGAGAGGGGGAGGCGGTGTGGCGAGGGGCGGGGGGGGGGCGAGGTGGGATGAGCGAAAGCCCCGGGAGACAAGGGCGAGGACCAGGGGCGGGGGCGGAGGGGGGCAGGGGGGGGCGGGGCTGAGCCGCTCAAGCGTCCCCGTCCCTTGTGTGCGGGGGCGCGGGTTCGAAGCGCGCTCAAGAACGCGGAAAGCGCATGACGCGCGGCTGATTTTCGATGAACTCGCAGACGCCGATGAGTGGGCGCGCGGGATGACAACCGCTTGTCCTCGGGCTGCTTTGCTGTCCCGTTAGTGGCTGTGACAGGCTGCGTTTCAAGTGCTTCGGGAAAGACGTTTCGGGACACGGCATTTCCGGAATGGTTCTAGAGTTTGTATTGTCAAAATTCGTAAATCACAAAACAAGGAATTTCCAAAAATAGTATTCATTCATTTCCATCCATTTCTTTTTCCTTTGCTTTACATCATTTTTAAAAAGAGTATTATTCATAAAAGTTCTGAAGCGTAACATGATTTAACTGGGTACGTGTCAGTCACGTGTATTTTTTATAGGAAACATAAGCACATTCATGTATTAATACGTCTAATAGCTCAAAATGTAAGAGAAAACCATACATTTTCACAGATCCGATATTTTGACACTACTCTTTGCTACTCAAATGGTTTCCTGCTTTTTTATTGTTCGTTAAGGAAAGTATTATGTTCCAAAGTAGGAGTAATAATAACAATAATAATAACAACAATAACAACAACTTCCTTCATATTCTTTTGTAACGACACCCGATCATATAATTGACCAAGAATGTACTTGTTCCTTATGTAGTTAGGAATAACGTATTATTATTCGAAAAGACTTGCAATTAATCACCAACACCACACCGTACAACCACACATTATCACACAGCATGGTCTAAGGAATGTTAATAGATTTTGGGGAAACGTTTCTGCAACACTATTTTGTCATCAATACTATTTTGTCAGAGGACATTTCTAGAAAAATGTTAAGAATTTACTCGTATTTAATTTTAAAATATAATTCCAAATTTATAACTTGATACTTTTCTTACGTACGAAATAAAAATGCCTTGCCGTAAGCTTTCTTGAATTATCCCATGTTGAGTACAAGTCGCGCATCTCCAATAAATCGTCATAATTTAATAAGTCTTATTTCGTAGATGTTTCCGTAACCAAAGGAAAGAAAATAGCGCAAGACGGAACAAAGCACCAGTCGTGAGCGCAGTATCCGCCCTTTTTCCTTCCACCACCCCTTCCGCCGCCGCCATTTCCTCCGTCCACCTGCTGCCTTTCAGCCCTCCGCCCCCACCCCCGTCCGCCCTTATTCCGAGGACGCATCTCGAGGCCTCGGCCCCCGCGCAGGGCGCGCCCGCGCGGGCGGAAGCGAACTACAAACGGAAGAAAAGCGATCACCCGCTCGCATCTCGCGGCGGCCGCCACAATGACATGTCTAACGAGGACGTGTCGCCGCCCCGTCCACATTGTGCGGCGGCGTGGGAGGAGCGGAGCGGAGCGGGCGCTCCCGGCCCACTCAACTTGAACGCGCCCCTGCGCCCACGCACGCGCAGCGGCGGCGCGATTCCCACGCGGCGACCTTTGCGATTGCTATCCGCATGCGCAACCGTCTTCTCACGATTCCGCCTGCACTGAATTCACAATGTGAAGAGAATTAACAAAACTGATGATGACTAAAAAATTATGATGGTTGCGTTGTGATGGCAGCCATTCTGCCCGTGCTTTGCACGCTATTTCGTATGTGTGTGTGTGTATATATATATATATATATATATATATATATATATAATGTATATATATATATAATGTATATATATATATATATATATTAGTTTACTTTTTTATCTGTATTCGAATCTGTGTCTCCATGTGTATATATTTATATTACATCGAGTACTATTCTATATTCTTCATTTAAAATTTTTTAAAACTTTTTTACTATTCATTTTTATGACTACTGATACATAATTTCAATGATTAGATTGTATCTTCTTGTTTTTACTGTTATAGCCTGAAGATGAGGAAAATTAGTCCTCGAAACGTCGCTTTTGTGAATTTTCACATTTTGTAACAGGATGTTGCAATAAAAAGCTTTTCGGCTGTTCTAACAATCTGTTCTAACAACCAGATTCATTAAGAAGTTGAATATAGACAATAGACAGACAATTTTTCTGTGAAGTGTTAACAATGTATAATTTGAAGGGGTTGGGAGAATATAGTGCGAACTCTCATTACATAAATCTAAATCAAAGATCTTAGAATGTCTTCTAAAATCGAACATGATCGAAATTCTTAACAAACGTGGTCATCGAACTAAAGGTATGTATAGAAAGCTGCCAGAAGTATGAATAGAAAATAAGACACGTCTCATTGAAATAACATTTTGTTCTTCCTCTGGCTGACACGAATTATAGACGAGTCAGCACTTTGTTCCCCTGACCTCTTCAATTAACCCTAAGCCCGATATAAGCAAGTATCTCCAGCCAATTCACGAGGCGAAACCAGAAAATAAGTATTCCCTGCAAGTCAGCAAAAAGAAAATACAATTTCACGAACAATTTTCTTGTAGGAGATACAATACATGTTACACTATTTTTACAGGAAATCAGAACCAGAATTTAGACATCTATCATAACATGGCATCCACAGTTGTAACCGTATGTCATAGAAGTCTGCCGTCTGGGATGGTGCTAAAGAGACCCTGCAACTCTGCTTTACAACGATGCAAGAAATACAGAACGGACATGAATTGCTGGAGGTGTAAGATAATTTGGAAATCATTAGGTGCGAGGTCCGTATTTTGGGATGGATGGTCGAACTGCAGCCCAAGATAAGGTCGAGCCGTGTGTGGCCGATCGGTGTCGAGCCAAAGGCAACACCTGCACGGAGCAATCTTCGTCGCTTGCTCTCAAATCCACTTCGCAAATTCTGCAGCGTTGCGCAGTAACGTTGACCACGTGTCCACGTGTCGTCCACGTATCGCCTCTAGCCAGGAACTCGGAGAGCAGAATGACGTTTCTGTGTCAGAAGGCAACACACACCTTCCGCGACCACAAAGTCTGCTTGAATTTGGTCTTGGTTGGAGATCCAGTATGCCCGTCAACACCAGAAATGAACTACTAGTACCACAACCAGGATAACGTGTTACTGGTGTTTTACTTATTTCTGATGTAAAATTATTTAAAGTCAATTATTTATTTTCGATATTATTAGCTGAAGCAACTCATCATTGCTAGGGTATTTTAATTACAATTACCTCTTCCTCAGAAAAAGTATTGCATTGTCAGTATATTCAATATCTTGTCTGAAGTACAGAAATAATCCTCGCGATGTCGCGTCGTGCGCCTCTTATCCTCGTTACTCGCAGTCCTCCCCGCTCCTCCCCACCCACTTTCGCCCTTTCCAACCACCTCGCCCCTCCTCGCCCAGACCACGACCAGCCCGCACCGCTGCTCCCCATACTTAGACTCGATTCCTGTAGAAACATTTTAAATGTGTTCCTAAAAATCAGATAGTAGAAACTACTTGTTATTATTTCACTGGCCTTGTTACAGTAATGACAAATGAGAACCAATCACACTCAAATAGTTGACGTCCTTATTATTCCTAAGTTCACTTGAATTCTGACGGCTGGCCGGGGTAGATTTGGTCTTTGATTGATTGATTACGGATTCCGGGCGCGTCAACTGCAAAGCTCATCAGTCCCGTAAATGTAGTATATGTTTTCATCGCTTAAAGGTCGTGGTGATATTCCCCTGCTGGGTGGTGAGAACCCGTTGCGTCGGCTTGGGGTTTTTCCCAAACTAGGTATCTCCCACCAGCGGGGCACCGCTCCAGCCCTGTCAAGATCCAAGCTCTCAACTGGTGTGGTAGCGTGTGTGGTAGCAAGCAGTGCATGTGAGTGTGATTGTAAGTAGGGGTGATGATGGGAAAGATGGCGCGTGGTCCGTCACCCGTTTGTGTGAGTACTGCTCCGGCAATCGCCTGATATTGGTAGGAGAAACCTTGAGAAACAATCACATCAGCTTGCTGCTGGAGTTCTTCTCCAGACATTGATTGAATTCCACCCATCTTTGTACTGTTGGCTTCGAAAATTCGTTACCAGCAAGCCTCGAAACATGGGCCCTCTTGGTAAAGGATGATGCAGAGGCATCGGTCTGGTCACTAAGCTATCGAAGCCGATCTAAGGTCAGAAAGAACACGTGTCTTTCGAATGTCAATATTCCTCTCGCAACGCAGACGTTTTCTTGGGAAGTCGGGAATTAGTGAAGTCAACAAGAACGTTTTTCCAAAAAAAGTCTTCGATTTACTTATGATTATCATGACAGCCGACTGAAATAAGGTAATCTTATTTGTTGTTGAATCTTACAATTAGTTATGAATTAGAAACATTTCACGTGTTGTATAGTGAAAATACAGAAGAACGTATGTTCAAATACACTTTGCTTTTCCTTCTGACATACTGTCTCACCTACTGAATTATTACTATCTTTCTGGAACGCATTATATATACAGCAAGAGTATATGCTGTAGAACATTGATTTGCGGAAGCAATGCGAATAAGGTACTTTCTATAATATTTCATTTTGTAGTTTCTAAGAAATTTGCACACTATTCATCTTCTTCAAATAAAAGAATATTTGGTATTTCATTATTTATTTTATAGTAGAGGCATGTTAATAATCAAAATATTTTTATCACAGATAATATCACGAGTGCTTTGGAAATTGTCGACTCGCGAATCGTGAAGAGTTGATTTATCTGAGAATTTCCAAAGCACGAGTGGTATTCAACTGTACTACTCCACGAATCATTCAAGAGTTCAAAAATGGCCCAAATATTGCAAATATCTGAAAGCATATTAAAATTAAAGTGGTTATGTTATAGTTCATATGCGGTTTATTGCACGTCAACACCACGATCGAAACGTACCACCTCCTAAGATGGATACGTCGCAGCTTATAATTGGCCAGTAGGGAGGAGCGGTAAGAAAATTAGGGTAGTAAAAATGACTAGTTGGAATAGTCATTAATAAACAGTAAACGCTGAAGGCAACCGCAGTATATGAATGAAAGATGCACTGCAATCTATAAACATTAGCAAACGTAGTGAATAAATGCCGTGTGAAAACAGAAATCTATGAACGCATCAATCTACTGCACCACCCATTAACCAGTCATAAGTAGGAGGCGGATTTTGTTGACATAAAACACTGCCAAAAATTATCAATAAAATGCATTAAAAATCTTTTAATGCATTTCGAATTCAGTCGCTGTCTGAGGGAGAATTCTAGCGGCCGGCTGCTCTGATCGGTAGTTTTCCGTGGTTGCCGTGGAATGCCGGAGCAGTACGCTAACAAACGGGCCACGGACCGCGCGCGATCTTTCCTTCCTCTTCCTTGTCCTATCCTCTCCTCTTACACACACACTTACACTAACATGCACTACACTACCACACATGCCGGGAGACCGGTCGGGAGCTTACAGCTTGTCCCGGCTGGGGCGGTGTCCCGCCGGTGGGAGATACCTGGTTGAGGGGAAAACCCCGCTAGTGAACGGTAGGTCGGCGCCAGATCTCGCCATCCAGCGGGGAAAAGATCATCGCCACCTCCCCCCCCAAAAAACACGCATTACACTAACGGTACTAATGACCACAGTAGTTGACGCGCCCGGAAACAAGAATCAATCATTTTAAAAATGCCTTACAAGCAAAGAAAACTGACGTAAAAACTGTGATCATACCAGTTCGGATAAACAACTCCAGCTGGATACGTCACTGATGTAAAGGCGAAAACTGATGTAAATGTCTTTTAGTCGGTGAAGTGTACTCAGTTTGCAGACTTTTAGTTTGGATTGTTTTTTTTTCAGGAAATACGAGTCTTTTGTTGTCCGGAGACCGGCCGAACCGACAATAGCGCTGATAGGCGTCACAGGAACCTGAGATTTAACACTCACAACGACTGACACTACAATTACTGAGGGAAGTAATAAAATAGGCAACTCAGAATTTCTGTGGAGAACATGTTTCATCTCGTAAATATTATTTGAAGCAAGTACCATTAAACTGTTATTAAAATCGAAGAAATCGGCGAAAATTTCTTTAGAAATGACGAAAAAATTTAAAAAATGACTTAACAGTCGAAATGGACGAAAAATGTAAAAAAAAATAACACATAAGATGGGTCATTTCCTTTTGCCATAACACAAAATTAATTTCTATACTAAACGCCATTGTTCTAAGGAGCTGTCCATAAATTACGTAACGTAAATTTCGAGTATTTTCAATACCCCCTCTCCCCCTTGTAACGCACTTCCCTATCTCTATGTAACGTAGCGAAATGCTGCCTCTCACCCCCTCCCTCTCCCTCTGGCGTTACGTAATTTATGAACGAACCCTAAAGTGAAAAGAAAGACAGTGTCATTAAAAGCCGTCCCCCTTGTAACACATCTTGAACTCGTACGTCACGCAGCGTAACGCTGCCTCAGATCCTCTCCCTCTCTCTTTAGCGTTACGTAATTTATGGACGAACCCTAAAGTGAAAAGAAAGACAAACAGTGTCATTAAAATCCGTCCCCCTTGTAACACATCTTGAACTCCTACGTTACGCAGCGTAACGCTGCCTCAGATCCTCTCCCTCTCTCTTTAGCGTTACGTAATTTATGGACGAACCCTAAAGTCAAAAGAAAGACAGTGTCATTAAAATCCGTCCCGCTTGTAACACATCTTGAACTCCTACGTTACGCAGCGTAACGCTGCCTCAGATCCTCTCCCTCTCTCTTTAGCGTTACGTAATTTATGAACGAACCCTAAAGTGAAAAGAAAGACAAACAGTGTCATTAAAATCCGTCCCGCTTGTAACACATCTTGAACTCCTACGTTACGCAGCGTAACGCTGCCTCAGATCCTCTCCCTCTCTCTTTAGCGTTACGTAATTTATGAACGAACCCTAAAGTGAAAAGAAAGAAAAACAAGTGTCATTAAAATCCGTCCCCCTCGTAAGCAACGGGTCATCTCCCTGGACACGATCGCGCGCCGCCAGGTGTCTCCCGCACTGACCGCGAGCAGCGCTTCCGGCTCTCAAGTTGACCGCGCGCGGGGTGTAGGCACACGTGGCTGCTCGTGGCCCGCGAGCGAAAGGGCGGCGGGGCGGCCCGTGCCCCTCCTCGCCTGCCGCAGGCGGAGGCGGCGCTGGGCGGAAGGGCCCTCGAGCGGCGGGGGGGGGCGAGGGGGGTCGGTTGCGAGGCGGTCAAGGGGGCGCTGGGCACCGGGAAAAGGGGCGTCTTTTGCAACAGAGAAAAGGACGAGCAGGGCTCTGTGGCGCGCCACAACTAAAAAACGGCCGCCCGCCGCCCACCGCCCAATGCCCACCGCTCAGTGCCCACTGCCTACCGCCCACTGCCCACCGCCCAATGCCCAATGCCCACCGCCCAATGCCCACGCCCAATGCCCACCGCCCAATGCCCACCGCCCAATGCCCACCGCCCAATGCCCACCGCCCAATGCCCACAGCCCAATGCCCACCGCCCAATGTCCACCGCCCAATGCCCAAGGCCCATCGCCCACCGGCCACCGCCCACATTCGCACACTAACGGAAGTAATTACCACAGTAGTTGACGTGTCCGGAAACATCTGTCAATATTGGGCCCGCTTCGCCTGGAGTTGTCGCATCCCATCCGGCAGGCTTCCTTCCATTCTGTATCGTCATTCCTTTTCCGCCCATGTTGCCTCCCGTGACACATTTGCACATTACCGATCCCTACCATCTCACTACAATACGGTGACATATTTAAATTCATTGTAATACTCTAGAAAACCATGAAAATACATCAGCTTCGATATTGGATAACACCAGAAATTGAAAATTATTTTAATTTACAGTACTGGCATAATAATAATACTGACCAACATAACTTTCCCACTACAAAGTAGCTGGAGAAAATTACTAATTTTTGAAATGAATGATGCACGTTATAAAAAACTTATGTGCTGATAATGTTCATTTTAGGAATTTGGGCAACACTCTCGTATCTCAGGCGACTCCGAATATTTTTACCTTTATGCAATATAATACTTTTCTTCCGCTGTAACCTTCCAGTTAGGAACTCCCTAACATCACTACCCGCCCCTCCGCGGCCTTGCTGTGTGTCTCTCCGTTTCCTGCCGCCGTCGCCGCCGCCCCTCTCAAGCGCTGCCCGAATGTCGCTGAGAAAAGTCCGGGAGCCTCCCCTCAGAGGCAGGCGCGCGTCGCGAAGCGTCGCGTCGCGCCGTCCTGTTTGTGTCGCAACAGGCAGGGCTCCGCCCGGCCTCTCCACGCTGCGCCGCCCCGCCCTGCCTCCGCTTTGTGCCTCGCGGACGCGCAGCCCTTCACAGTGCCCCAAGGGAAGGATCCGCACGAAGGAGTGGCCTGGAGGTTCAACGCACCACTATTACGGACGCACTTCAGTCAGCAGAAGACCCACATAAAGATCTCTTTATTTATTTATTTATTTCGTCACAAAAACAGTAAAAACTGTATGTGACGTGTGGGGGGAGGAGATTATCTGCGCACATTTTCTTGAAGTCCAGAATGAAAATAAAAAAACCGGGAGATTAGCAACATTTGAAAAACTAGACATTTTCGTTTCCGGGTAATAGAAAACATAATTGCAACGGTAAATGAACAGCTGACTTGATTTTCCTGCATTGCCAACAAAATAGTAACTAACCTCAGTTCTACTCCTATCATTACAAGCAAAAGGGGTGCTCAACAAATCGTGCGCACAGTGAAGGTACATTTATGACCAGAAGCAAAACAAGGGGCCATCTCAACATTTGCTCAATCGATCAGGGAAACTGGACAAAAAAAACTGATTATATTGGGTCATTAACACGGAAGCTGAAGTAATTTACTTGTTTTAGGCGTTACAATACAAATGTAAACTAAATCATTATATCATTTTTTTGTTAAAATAAATATTATTTTTGTGTATTGCGCGTGTGTTTTCCCCTGTTCGCGACGCACAGCGACATTGCCGCAGCCAATGGCCATATTCAAAACATACTAAACGAGTATGTTAACTGGACTCAAAATTGAGAATCAAAATAAACCCGTTAAAATGTAAAGGAAAAATCTTCACTTTACGACAACCCAAAAATCCTGCCGAAATTTTCACAATTCACATATTGCGTGGACCTCCTCCCCGATAAAATACTTAGGAGCGTGGCTTGACAAACGATTAAACGGAAACCTCATATAAATGCAATAGCCAACGAAGTATCTGCCAAAATATCAAAACTCTTCCCTCTAATTAATGCACATTCTTCATTGAAAGTTGAATGCCGACTGTTTTTATTTAAATCCTCAAATCTACCAACCATGACTTATGCATGTCCAGTTTTGGGGATGTGATGCCACTAAAAATCTCCAAAAATTAAGAGCCATTCAGATTATATTTTTAAGAAGAACTTAAAATGGTTCAGTCTAAACATTCAGATTCGCAGAGAATTAAAAATGCCTTCATTAAGCACTCGCGTAACACAAATATTTCAAAGTTTCTATCTTCCCCACGCTCCTTCATCTTCAGTGTAGGTCGCAATGCTGCATACCAACATTTTAAATCCAGGTACCCCAAAGACCGATTCAAAGCACCGTAATCCCCGTGTCGATCGATCAGAAACTGAAACAGTCTGCAACCTCGCCTCATTTACTTTAGCACAATGTTTACGTTCTTCCGAATAAAAAAACACTGCTTATGGATGGCCATGCCCAAAAAGCTAAAAAATTGTACTGCATAATTAACCTCCTCAAAAGATAAGCCTGTCGAACCAGAAGAAATAAATTTTAAAAGAAGTTGTGCATCGTCAATATTCGTGTTCCGCGATTTGTAGCGATATTGGATGTACGAAGCTCTGATTGTTAGGATCATATAGTATGTTTATTTATATCCCTCGACAGGTTTCGTACAATTGATGCATTTCAAAGATTTCATGGGGAAAATGAATGTTTTCCGAAATGAAGTATGCAATACCAAAAACATTGCATCTCCATTAGTTTTATTACTAAACTTATTATAAACAATTCGGGTAATTTACCATAGCGACTAGAATAAACTATTAAGTAGTAATGAAATTTGGAATTCAACAATAAACTATAAATTCGAATACTGCCCTTAATTTGTAAGTTTCTTTCAATTCATGTACAAGGAGGAAGATAATCTTATTACATCAATAGAATCATATGGAAGATTATGTTGATAAAATTTAAGAATCATTACATTTGTTTTTAAGAAGTGTTAGTTCGCACTAGTGGACACATCATGGACTCACATTTAAAACAGAATATCCACGTGCAGCCTACTTGAATAAAACGTCATGTTCCGTTTAATTTTATTTTGTAATGTACGCTCTTCTATTATGCGTTGCCTTCATACGGTATTTATTTCAACTCAGAGTACAAAAAACACCTTTTCGGGCTTTCCAAAATATTTCTCCAAGAGCTATCGGAAATGGCGTGTGAAGTGACCGGTCGCTTGTTTACTGAGTAAAAATATATTATTGTCATTTGTGCGAAAACTGACAACTTCGAAGTTAAACCAATAATTAATGCTGTTAATTTTGAAATACATTAGAATTAATATGGTATTCGCACTAATTAGTTTTAAATAATAATAAGTGAATTTCAATATTATTTTTAACAAGTTAAACATCCTAGTGTTTTAAAGTAGAAGCGCATACGTTTGTGACGAAACAAAAAAAAAGAAAAAGAAGAAGAAGAAGAAGAAAGCTTCACAGTCCGTTCGTGAGAACTGACTCTCCTTTCTCTGCACATTCGCAAGCATTTGCTTGAATTGGCCAGTGTTGATTAAGCGTATTTAACTAGAACACTTATAAGGAGTACGTTCACCTTTCGTTGACTCAAGTTAACTTACCCAGCCGTATTTTCCTGTTTGATCTAATGATATTTGACGTTGATCCTATCACTTTTATAGACACACCGTCAAACTCACGTATCTTAAAGCATGTAAATCAAAAAAGTATTGACATTATTGTATAAATATGAACATCGTTTTTCGAGTTATCTGTTTTGAAGTACGTATTTAGGAGTAGAACCGTTCTACACTTCTATTCAGCTCCTTCGATAAAATAGTCAGTACATTAAAATGAAAATTCTAAATTCAATCTGATTTTCCATGTGAATCTAGTTTACTAAAATATAACACACCACACAAATATAACACCCAGGATGAGAAATATTTATCATATCAAGGATGAAAAACGTTTAAATTCGGATGGTATGCGGATTAAAATAGTCAAATGTGTATGATGTTGAACAGCGACAGGAAAGTGTTGGTAAGGTACACGATTATTTGCAGCAGAAGAATGAAAATGCTGCGGTGTTTCACCGCCTTCCTAAACAGGGTTTTCTTTCTCCCTCGTTCCGTTTAGTACAAAAATATCCGGTAGGAAATGGTGTAGTGTTTATGACGTTGGCATCATTATCGAATTATGAGGTGTTTTTAATCATACGTGTTTATTTCTGAATGTGCCAAATAAACACATCATATATAACAAATTAACTCCTCATTGTTACTTCTGCCACAAAAAGATCTCTCAAATCGCCTTTGCAGATTCCAAGATTGAAAATTGTAAAAGTCTGAAAAAGTCTTTCAACTTAAACAGAATATGCAGACATTTTACATTTTCCTGTTCAAAAAAATAACTAGAAATTTAATCGGCTAGTAGCGTAATTAAAACGGTAGTATTTGGTAAATTTAATGAGAGAAATAAGAGAATAAGAAAACGTCTCTAAAAGATGCCGAGAACGAGCTGGAAAATAAAACTTGCATGGGGCGATTCGCAAGGTAAAACACACCTCTGGTCCTCGCTGGCATGCCGGCCTTGGCGAGCGTGGCTGGTGGTGGCCTCATTAAACGAGTAACTCGCAGCGCTGCGGAGGTGCTCCAGCGGCGTCGAGAGGAATCGATCATTACGCGCGGAGGCGCAGGGGGCGCTGCGCCGCCAAGAGGCGAGGGCGAAGGAAAAGAGCGTTTCCAAGCACACGCAAAGATACCAAAACGATTCCATTCAAGCAGGCGTTTTGCGTCTTCAAACCAACATGAAAATTGTAACACTGTAAGACACTTCTGTTTGATTTCTTACAGAGATTCTTTGTCTCCACGCACGGAAATGTGTCGCTCTCGCCAACGCCAATGCGTCGCGAACTGCATTGTCAATATCATCGCCATTGCTGTGAGTAACGCGATCGATTATCACACCGTTAAAGCCAGTCCACCATTCCCATCCGTCACATCATCAACGTCGTTTAGCCACCCCCCCTCGTTACGACATCCTCGCCCGTCGTGCCATCACTGTCGCTCGCGGAATACTCTGGATCCAGCCAACCCCTTGGTCACGCTATCCCCTCGGCCATGCCATCGCCGTCGGTGACGCCAACCCCTGGGTCTCTCCAACCCCTGGGTCGCGCCGACCCCAAGGTCGCGCCAATCCCTGGGTCACGCCAACCCCTGGGTCGCGCCAATCCCTGGGTCACGCCAACTCCTGGGTCACGCCAATCCCTGGGTCGCGCCAAGCCCTGGGTCACGCCAACTCTTGGGTCGCGCCAACCCTTCGGTCGCGCCAACCCTTGGGTCGCGCCAACCCCTGGGTCACGCCAACCCTTGGGTCGCGCCAACCCTTGGGTCGCGCCAACTCCTGGGTCGCGCCAACCCCTGGGTCACCCCGACCCTTGGGTCGCGCCAACCCTTGGGTCTCGCCAACTCCTGGGTCGCGCTGACCTCTGGGTCTCGCCAACCCCTGGGTCACGTCAACCTGTAGTCGCGCCAATCCCTGGGTCACGCCAACCCCTGGGTCGCGCCAACCCCTGGGTCGCGCCAACTTCTGGGTCGCGCCAACCCTTGGGTCGCGCCAACCCCTGGGTCGCGCCAACCCCTGGGTCGCGCCAACCCCTCGCCGACCCACAGATCTCGCCAACCCCTGGGTCTCGCCGACCCCTAGATCTCGCCAACCTCTGGGTCGCGCCAACCCCTGGGTCTCGTCGACTCCTAGGTCTCACCAACTCCTGGGTCGCGCCAACCCCTGTGTCTCGCCAACCCCTCGGTCACGCCAACCTATAGTCGCGCCAATCCCTGGGGCGCGCCAACCCTTGGGTCGAGCCAATCCCTGGGTCACGCCAACTCCTGGGTCGCGCCAACTCCTGGGTCGCGCCAACCCTTGGGTCGCGCCAACCCCTGGGTCACGCCAACCCATAGATCTCGCCAACCCCTGGGTCTCGCCGACCCCTAGGTCTCGCCAACCCCTGGGTCTCGCCAGCCTTCGGTGACGCCAGACACGCCATCGTTCTCTGTAACGTCAACGCTGTTATTGACGACTCGCAATTGAAAACGCCATTTCCAGAATCAACACCTTTTCTAATAGCATTGTGATTCGTGCCGTAATCGCCACGGCCTCGCCAGCGCCGCCGCCGCCGCCGATGAGCGTCGCGCGTTCCGGGAAGCGCAGGCGCCCGCCGGGGCCCGAACACGATCGCTTGTCATGACTGGCGCTTTCGAGCCTTTCCCGTTCCCACGAAACGCCGAAGGGCTCCCGGAGACGACTCCTTTTATTAAAGTGTGTTTGCGCTCCAAAGAATGTCGGAAATGCGGGTAAATATTAGAGCACGCACTGTAACGGATGGCCAGAACCAACAGTTCCCGCTGCAGTTGCGTAGAAAACTCTAGAGGACAGTAGTATTTTATTGTTTGCTATCCATTTGTCTCCGCGAGTTCTGTTTACCTTGTTAAGGTATGTATTCGAATTTTTGGAATTCAATTGTGCAATATGTTTCGCAAATATAATAGTATTTTTGGAATGGGCAATTAAATAGAATTTCACAGGCTTCGTTTCACAAATCTGTTAGAAAAACATACCAGAAAAAAACTTGACGTATTGTAATGTTCATGGGATTTTTTCTAAAAATGCATGTGTTTTATTTATTCAATGATCATGGGCCCATGGAAATAAAATGTATATTTTATATACAATGTTTATTGCAATGGAGTACATGTAATAAAACAGAGAAACATTCAGTAACAAATTCAAATACATATGTTTTCTAACCACGAAGACGTCAAATTACCTGTATCTTTCGTGGTACTCTGTCGCATGAGCTGTTCATACACAGTCCAGAGGACCGACCCAGAATATGTCTCACACTCTGAAAGACAAAAGCTCCCTTGTACGTTCTCGAAGGGGCAACGACCTTTAAATCGTCCCTGATAATTCCGAAGCTGGAAACTACTCAGACTTTCATGAGCGCTCGAGAGCGAGTTTACCCAAGACCGAACGAAAACCATTCGTCGAACACTAACACACTGAACAAATGAACACATCCTTCCTCACTTAAAATATCACTCGGGACGGTGCCTAACTCCATTCAGCAGGGCACTCTTCTAGTTAATACGATTTCAACTACTATCGAAATGCAAAATACAGGGACCTTTAACTTCTATTTTTGCGTTGCATTTGATGGTCTCTGTTCTTTTCTCAAACCCTACCCATTTTCTTATCAACAGCATTCAGCACTGAATTAGCTAGTGATATAATATCCTAGTGACGACTTTTCAAGGCAAAATAAAATGCTGTTGGAAGTACTAAAATCCCCTGTCTTTGCGAGATGTACTTCATTTGCTTTTTGTTCTTTTGCAGAGTGGCATAAATCGTAGACTTCAATGCAAATTTCATACGAAATGTCTACTGATCACATCTATTTAATCATCATCAAATGGAGTGATACGCCAATTTAAGCGTAGATACACTTATAGAAAATTTTTACATCGTCTACAAGCCGTTCATCTTTATCTTCATATCTAGGGAGTGTAGGGACCTGCGCTCAATACCGAATGCACTTCTCTTCATATCTGCCGTGAAATGAAATATTTCTTAGAGACGCTCATGATAAAATTATTTCTGGTAGTTAAGCATTATTGCTGATGACATATTTTTTCTTCTTGTAGGACCCTTTATTTTTCTACTTATTTCTTTGTCATCTCCCATATATTTTATGTGAGAGAAGACATAGATGACCTTCGCCTACTTATTTAAGTATTAGATTCCTTATCAATGGATAATATACAATGAAATCTACTTTTAAAAACCGTCTGATCTGAATGCTACAAATCCTTTTTTCGTACTCATACGAGTTCAACAAAGGCTTCCAGAAAATTAAAGATCATTCGAACGCAAACAAAACAACGTGTGAAAGTGGAAGAGAGAATAAAGAGATGTTATTAAGTGAAACGGAAAGGAGATTTTGCCGATGTTCTTAGAAGTCTTTGGAATCTATCTCACGTCTGGCTCCTTTGCTCTTGTATCGAGCGGTTACTCGCTCCGCCGGACGTAGGAGTGAATATGATAGTCAGAAGACGATTGCGCAGTAGTGGTTTGTGATTCAATTTGCGATTGTTGTTGTGACACACCACACAAATGTCCTGAAATAGAACCTCAAACCAGCGAATTGAAACCAAACACAAAAAATATCAACACCCTCCCTCCACTTCCAGACAATAAATGCACATCTTAGGTTAGTCAAGTATATCAAATATGAAATTATAAAAATAGTGAAGGGTTGCACCGAGACCCGCATTTGCCTTAGGATGGCCCCGTAAATTCATAGTATGTAACATTGTACCCGTTAAAATCCCCGAAAGACGAAAGTCGAACGGGAAGAAAATAAATGAAAGAAAAAAATATCAAGGAGATATTTTACGATAAAATTAGAGATAACTTAAAGGTCGTAAATTGCAGCCGTTGTACGAGTTAACGTAACTCGCATGCTCATTCACTGATACAGTTAATCATTAATTAATGGCTTATTACTAGAAATACTGTTGATGACAATTGCAGAAAGAACAATATCTTAACGTTCTCCTCTCACTGGCTGGAAAGAAGTTTGCAAACCGCGTTGGCACAGCAAGTATAGGCACGCTGTTGAAACTTAGGAGAAGCTAGACGTTTTTCGTAGTTCGTAACCAACAAAAAGGAAATTTTCCATCCAGCAATTTATAGAACTCATTTTAACCTTTAAATATAACCCTGGGGTCTACTGGACCCCCAATCAAATTTCGTTATATATGTTTAATTGGAAAATAAATGTTTGGAATATTTTACTCCCACGTAAATTCAGTTAGTAAGTTTGGGAAGGGTTTGCATAGTTCTCGCCTTTTAACATTCTGCTACTAACCTCTCAGTAGAGTGTGGAAATGTCTGTGGGGTTTGCTGGACCCCACTGTTATGTTTACGTGTGTCTTTTTCAAAGTTGCAATTTTGGTTTTTGTTTGTTTTTAAGACTTTTTCTAGACAAAATAAAATCAAACATTAAGCATAATTCACACGAAATACGAGATTTACAAGATGAGTGATAACGAAGAAACATCGGAGAGCTTGTTTGGTGATCACTCGGATTTGGATTGTGATTTTGTTTTAGAACACGATTTTCAACAGTTTAAATTTATTTTTCTACACAAATGTTATTTTTAAGTGTGTAAATTAAAAATAATAGTTAAAATTTGATTTGTTTTCATTTTTCAGTCAAATTTTACTTCTATCAAATCTCTAATGAAGTATTATTTAGTTTTTTTTTATCTAAATAACGTTTCATTCGCATTCTCATTTGTATTGTAAGAAACACTGTTTACAGTACTTTTTATGGCCTTTAATAAAATATAAAGTTTAACAGTGATATTTTGTTTTAAAAACAAAAGCAAGTATTCATCAAAATCTCTACACATTTGTCCAAAAAAGTGTAATTTTTTATGAATGGTGCTAATATCTTAATAAAATAACATTAATTTCCCTCAAAACAGTGTTAGATCTATTAAAAGGACTTAAAAGTATAATTAAAAAATATTTACAGATCTTTCGAAAACCTTCAGGTAAAAATATACATACTTTAAAATTGGGGTCTGACAGACCCCATCCATATAAATACGTATAAGTACGTATAAGTATGATTCTAGTCGCCTTCGGCTTTCGGGGTTTCCCCTCTAGGTATCCGCCCGCGAGTACTGTTGCATTCGAGAAATGTTATTCGGGTCCAGACTGGTCTCCAAACTCAAGTGATAGTGTAGCGCAAACTAGCATGAGTAAAGAGAGAGGAAAAGAAGAAGAGGAATGAATTATCACGCACGGTCCTATGCTCATTACTGCTTCGGCATTCGCCTGGTATTGACTGCAGAAAAGTATGGAAATCTAACACTCAGGGCAGCTTCAATACTCCTCCAGATAGCGGTCGAATTCGATCAATGCTATTCGTTTTGATTGCTATAAATTACGTAACGCTGATGGGGGCGGGAGGGGGACTTGGGCAGTGTTACGCTGCGTTACATTGGGATAGGGAAGTGCGTTACAAGGGGGAGGGGGCTTTGAAAATACTCGAAATTTGCGTTACGTAATTTATGGACGGCCCCCTAGCTAGTGGCAAAAATCCCCCAAAGTGAAGGCTGGAACCCCAGAACCTCCACGTCAAAGACGATGCAACAGCAACAGATGTAGTCGTGAGCCAACTGCAGTCGAAGCTTTGCGGGATGAACACCAGCGAAGCGATAGTGGAATCAAAGGAAGGCAAACGAGAGAATTTCGAGAAAACTACTGCGCAAAGGTGTCGTGCCCTTGGCATTTTGCCCTGAGGAAGGTCGCAAAATGGCGGCCGAAGCGTTGACGCCTGTGCCTAGGATGTGGCGTCTCGCGTACAGCCCAGAACATATTTTTAGTCCTGTTTTTCATTGGATTTTTCTAAAGGCTCTTCATTCTATTTCTTCTCAAACCTTTCTTCAAAATTGTCTAAATGTTCTTCTTGCTCTCTTTCTAGTTTATAAGTGAATACTTAAGAGTTTCTGAGGTGGAGACATTATGGGTTAGTAACTACTTGGCTGCCAAGGCGAAATCCGTTTTGTGCTGAGGAAGGTCGCAGAATGGCGGCCGAAACGTGTGCCTAGAACGCGGCGTCTGCCGGACAGCGAAGCAGTTAAGGCCCACTCACAATGCACACGTCAACATAAGCATAACGCATAGACACAAACTTTAACATAGTGATAGACTGAAATATTCAGTGTCCAACATAAGCCTAAGCAAAATAAGGTCTTCTATTCTCTGTCGGTCATTCTAGTTACTATTGGTTGGATGTGAGAATCTATATTTCATGTATATACACATACATAAGCATGTACATATGTACAGCTCTTCACAAGCCAAGGCCTATCAGCGGCGTCTCGGCCTTGCAGCCATGGGCTAGGTTAGGTTAGGTATTTTAATTTCAATGAAAATTGAAACTAAATGATACTACTATGAATGCTACAACAAAACTAAACTCATTTCTTATTTCTTACATAAGCACAAGCACAGAAGCTTGAAGCTTGCAAGCATTTAAGTTAACGTCTTATGTGTTATGCTTATGCGAGAGCATTGTGAATGAGTCCTAACTTTTATGTTAACGCCATGCTTATGTTTAAGTTTGTATTGTGAATGGGGCTTTACCAAGTCCGGCAGCGGAAGCATACGCATTCGCGTGGTGCCCTTTCCAAGGATCGACCCCGGGCCACTCTCTCAGTCTGAATCAGTGGAAAACTACTGATTGACAGTGACTATTCACTGATGTTGTCAGTTATAACCCTGCCACTGACAATCAGTGAATTGAGCTGAACAAATCAGTGAAAATTGGGCCCACTTTTTGAATCAGTGAAGACGACTGAACGGTCAGTGAGCGATGGTGGTGCGGTACGTTTACCACTGACGACCAGTGAAATGCTGGCGGTCATTATGAAAAGGTTCGCCTATTCGCGGATTGTCAGCGAAACTACCCATTTCGACTGGAGATATCAGTGACTTGGGCTCTCACTGATTGAATCAGTGACAATTTCACTTATTCAGATTCAGAGAGCATGTAACGTGGTGGAGATCATTACAGTGACGCGCTCTCCTCTAGCACCCTTTTACAGGAACTAAAACTCGAACTGCCGCCAACGATACGTAAACCGTTCGTGGCTGCTGCGTTAGTTCGCGAGACGTCAGCAGGCGCGTAGTGTTAGAAAAGATAGATATGTGTGTATATTATGAATAATTGAACATTCAGAATGCACTTTTCGTGTTTCTCACAAATTAGCCAATTTGTATGTGCGGAAGTTGACGCGCCTAACCTGCAGCTGTACCCAGCGCCTCCTGCAGTAGCACCCTCGAGCTGTGTCGCCAGTTTTGATGGAGAGTTGCAAGGCCCTGGATCGCCTGCCATTTGAACTCGGGTGCGCAGGTGGAGGCAGCGGCGGCGGCGGGGGCGGGGGCGGCGGCGGAGGCGCAGGCGGCGGCGGAGGCGCAGGCGGAGGCGGTGGCGACGGCGGAGGCGACGGTGGAGTTGGAGGCGGCGGTGGCAGCGGAGGCGGAGGCGGCGGCGTAGAAGGTGGGGGCGGCGGCGGGGGCGGCGGCGTATGAGGCTTGGGCGGGGCCGAGGAGGCGGCGGCGGGGGCGGAGGAGGCGGGGGCGGGGCGGGGGCGGCGGCGGGGGCGGCGGCGGGGGCGGCGGCCCCGGCGGGGCGCATGGCGGAGGCGGCCCCGCTCCCTCGCGCTGTCGCTGAAGTCGCGCTGTCTGCGCTCGGGAGGCGCCCATTGTGCGCCCGCCCCCGCCCGCCCTCCGTCTCAAGATTGTATTATTCGCGCGCTACTGCTTTGGAAATGAATCTATTTCCCCGCGCCCGCCCGCGCCGCGCTGCGCCATTGTCTCCCGGCGCTGCCGAGATCGAGCCCGCCGCGCCGCCTCCGCCCACAGCGCCACCCTCGGCGGCTCCAGGCGACTGCGGCGGCGCGGGTGGCGCGCAAGACACCTGCCGCCGTCGTCGGTTCATTTGGGGGCGCACGGCGCTGCGCCAGCCAGCCCGCCCACCGGGCCGCTGGAGGAGAACGTTAAGATATTGTTCTTTCTGCAATCGTCATCAACAGTATTTCGAGTAATAAGCCATTAATTAACGATTAACTGTATCAGTGAATGAGCATGCGAGTTACGTTAGCTCATACAACGGCTGCAATTTACGACCTTTAAGTTATCTCTAATTTTATCGTAAAATATCTCCTTGATATTTTTTTCTTTCATTTATTTTCTTCCCGTTCGACTTTCGTCTTTCGGGGATTTTAACGGGTACTATGTTACATACAATGAATTTACAGGGCCATCCTAAGGCAAATGCGGGGTGGGCATGGGGGCCAGGGCCCCGCCGAAAGGTCGAGAGATTTCGTTTGCTGCCTTCTTTTATTTGGCATAATTCATTTAAATGCATATTAATATTAGCTTTATGTAATTATTTAAACATTTAAAAATACTTTTTACATCTTTAGATGACTGATATTTAAACTTTGAAAGTATCGGACCCAATTCCTTATTACCCACTTCCATCTGATTAATGTAATATTCACGATCTTAACACTGCGCGTCTTAAATGATAACGACCGTACCGTATCAGCCGATGTGGCTTTGTCCACCGCTGGCGAGAGAAACAGACTGAATATGAAACATTTCACCTGATTACAACTTCCCCCATATACCTTGTTTTTTTTTGTTGTTTTTTTCATTTCACGGGGTCGTGCAACTTCCCGTTCTATCATGTTGCCATGCTCGCGACCACGAAGCAGAGTTTTTTACTTGTCGTCCTGACAACCTGTACTCCTTGACTTAGTCTCTACTCCATACGCACTCTGTATCTATAAATTACATGCGTTGACACGATATTTACAACTATCTTCATGCCATTCATATCAATATTTTCTTGCTGTCTTATCATCTTATTGTTTTCATTTCAACTTCATTTTTTCTTGATCTTTCTGTTCTTACTTACTCTCCCCTTCATTCATTCACTTACAAGACCTTCTTGACCTTCATTTATTCCCCTCCCGCGCTCGCCTTGTCTCATTGTTTTCCCCGCTCGCCGCTCGCCCTCCGGCTGCGTGTACCGAAGCTAATGGCCCTAGCACTCCACCGGAGGCCAAACCCGACACGCTGGGCGGCGGTGGGAAAGGTCCCTGTTTCGAGGGCCTTCCGCCGGGGAGCGCGCCGGGCGGCGGCGGCAGGTCCCATTCAGAGCCGCGGGACGTGAATGGGGGGAATACGAATCCCACGCAAGTTAAGTGCTTCGTGAGAGAACTGTCGGGCGGAAAGGAAACTGACCACTGGTCACTGCGCACAATGGCGCCTCTCACGCAGCGCGCGCCTTCGCTCCGACCGCTCCCTCGCGCCGTCCTAGCCCTCTGGGCTTCCATTGATTGATTGATTGACTGGTTGTTAGTGATTCAACTGCTGAGATCATTCGTCCCGTAAGAGTTGGGCATGTTTTTTGTCGGGGGTGGAGGTGATCTTCCTCCGCTGGATGGTGAGATCCGGCGCCGACCTTCCGTGGACTAGCGGGATTTTTCCCAACGAGGTATCTCTCGCCAGCGGGGCAGGGATAACTCTGAATTTTCGAAAATTGTGAAAGTTTCAATTTTTTTCGGCGTCTTTCTCCAGCAGCAAAATTGAAGATAGAGATTTTTTCTTCAAATAAAATTTGTTCTACATATTGAGTTCTTTCATAAAGATCATGTAAATGTTTTTCAAAATTTTAGTAGTTTTCGTGCAATATTGCGTGCAATATGTGCAACATTAAAAAATTACAAAAACAAGATTTTCTCAAAACCGGCTCCACATTTTTTCTTTAAACTTTTGGTAGGGATAGTGGTAAACGTACTCTATCAGATGACATAAAAACCATATTGCTCTATAGGTTGGTTTTTTCAAAGATTACAAAAATGTAAATTTTTTCACATGTTTCTCACGTCGATAATATTTGCATTAGCGGCGACTTTTTCACATTATTATATTTACGAGTATATATGCTTTAAATAATTTCAAGTAAAGTTTCTCGAAAACACTACTGTTTTCTGTGAAAAGTAGCTCAAAATTTTGCATTTTCAGAAACGTTCAAACGCCATTTTCTCATATATGGCTGCAATTTTTTTCTTGAAACTTTTGTAACGGATAGTACAAATTACACTCATTAGTATAGCGTGAAGTTTATTTTGAGTTTTTTTTTTTCAAAAATTATATAAATGTAAATTTTTTGAAAGATCTCTCACATCTTTAATATGCACATTATCCGCAATTTGTAAAGATGATTATATTTGTGAGTGTAAGTGCTTCAAATAACTTCAAATAAAGTATTTTGAAAACTCAAAAATTTTCTGTGAAAATGAGCTTCAAATTTCGCATTTTTAGTAGTGCTAAAACGCCATTTTCTCTTAAACGGCACATAATTTTTAAAAGAAAATGGCCATTTACGGCTCGGTTTTTGTGTTCTTTAATATTCTAAAATTAATATTTTATATATTAATATTTGGAATGTAGTTAACAAATTATTATGTTTTTAAAGCTTTCTAATCCTTTTATAAGTATATCACACGCTAAGGAATGACGATAGTTTTTGGCGGTTTATGAGAAAACAATTCTGTCATAAGTGAAAGATAAGTGGGGGACAAGTTTTCCATTGCAAATGCAGAGGTAAGTTGTGCTGATTGTTCAGGGAACATCAGAAATAAACAGATTTACACGTGGTTGATGGGAATATTATGCCTTTCTAGGAGCAGCGTACAACCAAGTACTTTTGGGCCATACTAGACAGACAACGAATACTGTACTCGCGTAATTGGTATTTGTGTGTTAAAATTATTTATGTTTAGTTGTGCTAAATTTCATCTGTTTCGTTTTCATGAATCACCCAGTGTGAAGGAGTTTTTGTGAAAATTTGTTTTCCGTTGACATACTGATTTCCCTGATTCAAATTCTGGAAAACTAATGCTATGATATGAAACAGTAAATTGTAAGGCGGGTTTTGGGACACATCAAGTAATAGAAAAAGAAATAAAACGTACGGTTAATTCAGTAAAAGAAAAAAATGTATTTCTTATTGATACTCATTGTGCAAAATATTAATTTTAATTCATTTCCACATCCTTAAATAATACATGTTCTTTGCCATCGATAGAACACATTGGTTTCTGCCTTTTGCAAGATCGAATGGAACAACAGTGGATAGCGGTGTTTCGCAGAATAAGGGAATTTGATTGAGTCGTTGATGAAGTGACCATGAGTACATTTCTTTATCCGCTACCTTCGCTTTCTCAGTCCAATTAGTTACTCATAAAAGGTTGTAGCTTCGCCTGCAATATCCGAAACCTATTGAGTACCCAAACATTAATATACAAAAATGATTTCGACAATTTTTAGACAGATTGAAGAAAATAAAAGCATACGCATTTTTATGAAAATGGCATCAACATTAAAACTTCTTAACGTGTATTATAAAAAATTGAGTATATCAAGTAAAGTAATCGATTGTCGACAAAACTGTCAAGACTTAAAATGCAATTTCTGAACAAGTTTCTTAGTTCTTTTCTCCTGGTCTGGGGCACCTGGTCTGGATATGACCATCAAAAAGTAAAAAATTTAAATGAACTACTTTTATTTCTTTGCATGATTTACATTTGCCTTTCCTCCCGCACAGCAAATGTAGCTTTAGTCCACTTAAACAACAGTTAAGTATAAATTGCGAATTGTCGCAATTCTTTATGGATAAAAATACATTCTAAATTTAGGTATCTCATGCCTCAGTGGAGGAACTGACCTCGATGATTGCAAAATGAATGGATACTTCCTTCCTTGCCCAAACAAAAGTAGTACTTATAAAAATGTTGAATTTCTAAGCTAAAAACCCTTTTTGTCAAGTTGCTTCATTCACCTACATAAGATATTTCTTAACAATAAATGAACGAACTTAAACAATTAATGTTTGTTTCCTCTCCTATACTAAGATTTTTCCACACATCGTAGCAATAACCTAATAACCTTTGTATTATGTTGCGAAATCCACTTGTTTTTGTAGAAGTGCGTTCAAACGCACGTTTGAATATATATTTTTACAAACACTGTTTGCTTGCTTCCTTAGTCCAGACTTTTCCCACGCATCGCAACAATATCCTTTCAAGGGCCATCACCATCCTTGACCACGAAGCCCACAGCGGCGCCCCGTTCCCAGGAAACGGAGGTCCGCACCGGATGTTTTGCGAAGTGTCCGCGTGGCTGCGCCGCTGGACGTGTGCGGGGGCGACGGGCAACCTGCAGCCTCCGCGCCCGCCCCCTCGCCGCGCTGCGATCGCGCGGAAAGAGAGCATTGTGCCCATGCGGACGCTAAGTGCCCTTTTGTTTACTAACTGCGCGGGCAGCCACCGCCACCGCAACCAAAGACGCGACGAGCGGGAACGGGAAGGCGAAGGAAGATCGCGTCTGATGGAGATACAAAAGAAGCAGGTGGGAAATGAAGTACTTTGGGACCAAACACAAATTGTAGTTCTTCACAACTTCTTTCCGCTCAATTTCATTCAAAACTCTCAAACAAGGTATTAAATAAGGACAGAGGCGTAACTATGGTATGGCAGACTTGGCACATGCCATGGGCGCCACTCACAAGGGGCGCTACTTAGAGTATACCCGCTGATACAAATGACGAAAAGCCTATGCTGAAGTATCCTGATAGGGACGCAAATTCTATTTTTGCCATGGGCGCCCGAATAACTAGCTACGCCTCTGAATAAGGACAATTCAGACGGGAATGTGGGACAATTTTCAAGTTGTCTTCGAATGAACTTCAAATATAATTGGATCACTATTTAGAATTATTTGCTTTTATTTATTCAGTTTATTGGATAGCATTGTACAACTCGAACTCACATTCACACATACGCAGGTACATCTATAGTAATTTTTAATGCTTTGTAACTTTAACAGAAAAAATATTTCTGAAACTTTAATTTACTTCATTATTTTTCAACAACAAAATCTCCCTGTTAATTACTTGACTAGAAAAAATATTATTTTAATCTAGCGATAATGATGCGTAGTTGTTCATATTTTGTTTTACAAAAAAATAACATGAAGCAATAAAACTAAAATGAATTTCAAAGACAAATTACGAATTTGCAAATTAAAAATTAAATAACAGGCCAACAAGGAGATTTTTTTAATACAGAGTGCGTTGAAAGGAATATGGAAAAAGAAGAAAAAATAAAAATGTGTCAGACTGGCAAATTGTACTGACCAGTGTTACAAGTAAGGGAACTTGCGCGCATTAGAACGGGAGGTCGATATTCAAAATGAAACTTTTTTCTCTCTAATTTTACATATTGTAATGGTTTAATCCACAATTAATAATTTATTAATAAATTAAAAAATGAACCTGATATACAATGAATATTTTATAATAAATTGAAGATCGTGAAGAGGGAATGGCGTGGATTGTTGTGTGGCATCCAAAAAATATTTGAGGATGATTTTGTATTTCATAATATCTACGAAAGGAGACACGATTTATGAAAGTAAAATAAATTGCAAAATGAAAAACAAACTTTTAATTTGGGTACGGTTCTTAAAAAATATTGCAGAGAAGGAAGGTTTTCAGATAAGAAGATACGGTGTTACTGCAAATGGCCAGCAGAGTGTGTGGTTGCATTTTAGCAGAAAATTAGGCTTCGGTCGCCTGTGAATTCAATCCATTGGGAAAATATTAATAATAGAGCACCTGCTGGCAATAAATGGAAATTGTACGGTCACTTCAGGGGAAAATTCTGAAATTACCTACACAAATAAATTGTTGACAGATGTTTCCGGGTACGTCGCCTGCTACGGTCATTAACAACTAAGCATGCCCCTTGTTTTGATTCTGGACGTAAATGTAGATTCACTGTGCGCACGTTTTGTTGACGACTCCTTTTGCTTGTAGGGGTAGGAGTAGAACTGATGTTCATTACTATTTTGTTAGCAATGCAGAAAAATCAAATCAGTTCATTCACCGTTGAAATTGATTTTCTATTACTCGGGAACCAATATTTTTCAAATTTGTATTTTTCTAAAATAATATTTTTTTCTAAATTCCTGTTCTATTTTTTCAAATGTTGCTTTTTTTAAAATTCTGGGCCGCAAGAAAATCTGCGCAGATAATCTCTTTCCCCATCGGTCATCTTTTTTAGTTTTTTACAGTTTTTACTGTTTGTTTAATCAAATAAATTAATTAATAAATAACCCTCGTAGAGTGTTGAATGTTTTTATCTCGGGAGGTACGGATTTCCTCTTTCGCTGGATAATGAGACCCTGCGCCGACCTTAGCGTGGCTTGCGAGGGATTTCCCCCTCCAGGTATCTCCCCCAGTGTGGCAAGCTGTAAACTCCCAGCGGGATTCCTGACATGTGTAGCAGCGAAGTGCATGTGTTACTAGGTGTAAGAGGAGAGGAGAGGATATGGAAGAGGAAGGAAAGATCGCGCGCGGGAAAAACTACCGACAGGAGCATCCGGACGCTAGAACTCTCTCCCACACAGCGCCAGCGACTGAACTCCACTTGGGGGAATATCGGCCCCGCGACGGTCGGGGCTCGAACCCTCGGACCTCCCGGAGAGAGTCGTTGCGGAGACAACGTCGCGCAGGCTCAACTCCTTCAGCCGGTTCAGAAAAAGGAAACTTATTGCTTTTCTTATAATATTTATGCTCTTTCTTAAAACTTCAAATTTGCCTACGTTCGTAATACTTAAATTTTATTAAAGGGTAAGCATTTAGAAAGTAGCTGGTTTAGCGCTTCACGCAATCTGTTTATTTGATCAAAAAACAGTAAAAACTGCATATGACGTATGGGGGAGGAGGTTGTCTGCGTACATTTTCTGGAGGTCCAGAATGAAGAAAGAAAACTAGTAGTGCTACAGAATGGCACAGACTTTCCCGTATTAGTTTTCTATTTCCTTGGGTCTTCGCTAGCTATTCGGAATTGCCACAAACTCTTTCTTGTCAGCTACCATCTATCACCGCCAAAAGTACATGTTTTTGGTCATTTTCTTAATTTTTCGGTTTCCTAATGGTAGAACGGAAACATTAATTTTAGAATATTAAAGAACACAAAAACCTAGTCATAAATGGCAATTTTCGTTTAAAAATTATGTGCCGTTTAAGAGAAAATTGCGTTTTAGCGCTACTAAAAGTGCGAAATTTGAAGCTCATTTTCACAGAAAATGTTTGAGTTTTCAAAATACTTTATTTCAAGTTATTTGAAACACTTACACTCACAAGTATAATAATGTTTACAAATTGCTGGTAATGTGCATATTAAAGATAGGAGAGATCTTTCAAAAAAAATACAATTATGTAATTTTTGAAAAAACAAAAAAATAACTCAAAATAAACTTTACGCCATACTAAAGAGTGAAATTTGTACTATCCGTTACAAAAGTTTCAAGAAAAAAATTGCGGCCATATACGAGAAAATGGCGCTTGAGCGTTTCTGAAAATGCGAAATTTTGAGCTACTTTTCACAGAAAACAGTAGTGTTTTCGAGAAACTTTACTTGAAATTATTTAAAGCGTATATACTCGTAAATATAATAATGTGAAAAAATCGTCGCTAATGCAAATATTATCGACGTGAGAAACATGTGAAAAATTTTACATTTTTGTAATCTTTGAAAAAACCAACCTATAGAGCAATATGGTTTTTATGTCGTCTGATAGAGTACATTTACCATTATCCCTACCAAAAGTTTAAAGAAAAAATGTGGAGCCGTTTTTGAGAAAATCTTGTTTTTGTAATTTTTTAATGTTGCACATATTGCACGAAAACTACTAAAATTTTGAAAAACATTTACATGACCTTTATTAAAGAACTCAATATGCAGAACAAATTTTATTTGAAGAAAAAATCTCAAACTTCAATTTTGTAGTTGGAGAAAGACGCCGAAAAAAATTCAAACTTTCACAATTTTCGAAAATTCAGAGTCATCGGTAAAAATCGGACCTATGCCATGTTAATAAGTGTATTTTACTCTACTCATACAATAAATTTAAAGAAAAAATTTGGAGCCGTTTTTGAGAAAATTTTGAAAATCCCCGGGGTGTTTCATACAAAGGACCTCCAAATTTTGAAGAATCTTTTTCAAAATCTCAAAGCTTCGACATAATTGCAACGGTAAACGAACTACTGATTTAATTTTTCTACATTGCTAACTAAGTAGTAACACACCCTCAGCTCTATTCCTGCCACTAAGAGCAAATGGAGTGCTGAAGGAAACGTGCGCATGCTGAAGATACATTTACGTCCAGAAGCAAAACAAGGGGCCATCTCAGCATTTGCTCAATGGATCAGGGAAACTGGACAAAAAAAACTGATTTGGATGGGGTGATTGACACGGAAGCTGAAGCACATTACTTGTTACAGGCGTATTAAATATTTTTTAAGGAGATGTGTAGGCAAAAATGCATACTTCTGAGAAATATTTTTTTTCTCCCAAACTATTCATTTCATACTAATGAAATTTAGTATGCGTTTTGCAGGAATACAGTGGCATATTCTCTTATTTTTTAAAAGGAAAGTTTGAAAACTGTAGAGTAATAACTTTTTAAACAAATTAAAATTTTGAATGTACTTTTTCTCAAAATCTACCTGCGTGTTCAGCTTGAAATTTTTAGTAAGTAATTACCAATCATATCTAAATAAATATATGGAGCTATTTTTTGTTTGGGTGAGCGGTTTCGAGGAAAAAAATTATAATTTTTAATTCAGTGAAAAAAATATTTCAAATTTTATTAAACATTTTATAACTTAGCAATTATTTCATAAAAATAAATATCCTTCCATTAAAGTTAATCTCATTGATTGATTTTACAGTACAAAAAAATACAATTTTCCATCATTAATAGTTTCTGAGAAAAGTGCACCTTTGTTGAGAAAAATGCTATTTCCAGAAAATGAATTTTAAGAGTTATTCAGAAATTACTCTACCGAGAACCATCGATATTCGTATTCTTGTGTCTCAAGCTGCTCGTCTGGTTTTCTCTTGGATTTTTCTTCATTCTCAAAGCAAACTGGGACATTGTTTAAAGCACTATCAGGGATAACTATTCGATGGCCATCGATAGTTTTAAAATGTTCAACAGAAATATGTCAGGAGAAAAGCCTAGCTTTTTTTATCACATTAATCCTTCCTAAATTGCTATCATTAAATGTCAGCGGCATCAAAAGCAGATACTTTTACTATTTTAAATGATGCTAATTTGTTTTTTGGAAATCTTATCTATATTAGTTTATTGAAGCTTTCATTGTTATTTTGAGTCTTACCATGGCAACACTTTTTGAGAAGTATATTATCAGTAAGTGCTCTGAAGATTGGCTTGAAAACATTCATAGAACTAGTGGAATATTGTATTAATGGTCGTAATTCTTACCTAAAACCTTCAGTTTTTTATTTTTATGACAACTCTATCAATACGACCAGTGCACTGGTATTTCATTGATGGACATAGTATAAAAATATAATGCTGCTCACTTCGTTTCTTCCACACCAGATACATTATTTCTTCTATTGCAAAATGAAGAGCTCTATTCTTCTTCACTTCCGTGAAAACACGTGGTGTTCGCACGCCCTTATTGGTCACCAGCCAAAGAAATGAAATGACAGGATATATCGACAAGAAAATCACAAATGGCTCTCCAAAAACGCCAAAATTACGTAAACATCATTCAAATCCCGCAACAACTACATCCAAAAGCCTGCTAAAACTGTCCATTTGCAATTGCCTGACGGAAAAAAAGCGATATCAGCGTCCTCTGAAGAAAACGCCTGCAAGAAGCCGAGAGAAAATGTTGGGACCCACAAAGGGGCGTGGCAACTCCGCATGGCGTGATCTTTTAAATTTTAAAGGTATTTCCTAGCGTCAGAAAAACGTAAAAATTTGGGAAAATACTCTCAAGATTCCAAACTAATTTATTACGATAAAAACAGAAAATCGAATTTTTGGTCGATTTCTCCTACACATCCCCTTAAATGTACACAATACGAATGTAAACGAATTCATTATATATATATATATATATATATATATATATATATATATATATATTGTTTTGTTAAAATAACCGTTACTTTTCGTTTTGATGGACAGCACAGTCTGTAATTGCATAGAAACAGTTACGCAGTGGAAAAGCTGTTGCTGCTGGCATCTCCAATGGGAGATGGCGGTTCGCTTGCCCTCGCGCGCGCGCCCGAGCACCTGGAGAAGCCAGGAATGCGAGAGCCGCCGCGGAGGCCTCACCTCTCCATCATCGATCTCCAGCGCTGCGTGGAAACGAGGTTACCGAGCCGCTCTCCAACGAGCAATCTGGCGAATACCGCACTCGCCGCCCCTCGGCAGCGCCGGGGCGGCCGCAGCAACTGTAGCAGGGCCCCTTTCAACTCCCATACGACGCGGTGCAGACCATTACACTGGCGCGCTCTCCTCTAGCACCTTCTTTCAAACACCAACTGCTGTCAATGATGCTTCAAACGTGCAGCTGCTACGTAGGTTCGCAAGACGCAAGCAGGCGCGTCATGTTAAAAAAAAATAGCGTCTATGTTCGCGCTTTCTTACAAGTAGACATTATGAAGATTTGAGCACTTAGAAGCCACTTTTCGTATTTCTCAGAAATTAGCCCATTTTTATGTGCGGAAGTTGGCAAGCCTAACCTGCAGCTGTACCTGCGCCTCCGAAAGTAGCGCCTTCGAGTTTTGTCTCCGGTTTCGATGGAGAGCTGCAAGGCCCTGAACTGTAACGCGGTGCAACCCAATCGACGACATTGGGCGTACTACACGCGCAAGTTTTCATTTTCCTCAGCGGGGGTGTGGGGTGAGAGGAAGGCTCAGGCTAGGTAACCGCTTAGATGGGCGTACCAACTGTGGGCGTGAACATAACGCGCCAAAGCGTGCCACGGGAAATGCTACGATTGTTTTGAAAGTACGAGGTGGTTGTTGCCAGCATTGTAAATTGGTACGTGTCGTTCCGAGTCGAACCTACGTATCTCAACTGGTCGTGCTATTAAGCGCTGGATGAGAACTAGCGAGCTCGTGTATCAAGAAAACTTGCGTGAGTAATAGCGCAGCTCCAACCATACTTCTGAACTCGAGGATTCAAAATACTGGGTAATTCAAATTCCTTCGGTATTCGGTTTGAATTGAAGTTTTCGAATTATCACACTGGCTTGGGTGGCTCAGGGCCATCATTGAGGGTGGTGTCAGTGCAGTGTCCCTCATCAGGAGATCCTAGGCTTCGAATACCGGCTGTGCCAGGATTTTCGACTATTGCTAGACAGCTAAGTCCAGTTCAGCTGCTGTCTGGAAGAGAATTATAATGGCCGGCTGCTCTGGTCGGTTGTTTTACGTTTTGCTGCCGTTCAGCTGCTGTCTGGAGGAGAATTATAGTGGCCGGCTGTTCTGATCGGTTGTTTGCTACGATCGACATCAAGCGAATGCCGGAGCAGTACCCTAACAAACGGACCTCGGACCGCACGAGGACGCACGACCTCGGACCGCACGACCTCGGATCTTTTCTTCCTCTTCCTTGTCCTATCCTCACCCTCACACAAACACACTAACATGCACTACACTATCACCAGTCGGGAGCTTAGAGCTTGTCCCTATTGGAGCAGTGCCCCACTGGTGGGAGATACCTGTTTGGGGAAACCCTTTCTAGCCAATGTGTAGGTCGGCGCTGGATCTCGCTATCGAGCGGGGAAATCAACGCCACCCCCGCGATAAAACATGCACCACACTTACGGGACTAATGGCCTTAGGGGAAATACTTATCAATTCAATCGAATTATCAGCGACTGCGATGGCTCAGTGGGAAAACTACAGCGACACTGATCGGTGTCGAGTCCCCGCGGTGGAGGGTTTTTGACACTTTCTTAATGGCTGGGTGAAAATCAGCCACTGTCTGGGGGACAATTCTCGAGGACGGATGCTCTGATCTAGTTTCGGTAGTTTTCCGTGGTTTCTCGTATCAATAGAGGCGAATGTCTAAACATTTCTTTATGAAACGAGCTACAGGATCGCCGGTTCTCTTCCCTTCATCTTTCCCCCCTCACCCTTACACGTACACACACAAACAAACACACACACAAACAAACACACACACAAACAAACACACACACAAACAAACACACACAAACAAACACACACACAAACAAACACACACACAAACAAACACACACACAAACAAACACACACACAAACAAACACACACACAAACAAACACACACACAAACAAACACACACACAAACAAACACACACACAAACAAACACACACACAAACACACACACAAACAAACACAAACACACAAACATAACACAAACACAGACACACACACAAACACGCACACAAGAACACTGACACACACACACTCATGGGGAGACGTCGCGAGAGCATCTTCCAGCTGAGGTAGTGCCGCTGGGGGAAACACATTAAGGGGGATACCTGAATGTGGACTTGTAGGTCTGCGCTGGATCTCACTTTCCAGCTAGGGAGGAACACTTCATCTTTCTACGCCATAGTGCATATAGCCTCCTCCCGGGATGCTATATGCACTATGCTGACAGTACAGATGACGTATAATAAGTGAATAAATAAGTAAATCAATTGAAATAATGAAATTGTCGAATTATTAAAAAAGCCCAATATGGGGCAAAGGGGAGTGGGTATCAGAAAGTGCAGGGGCGTTGGTATGGACGATCTTCTGTGGCGCTGTTTGATTTCAGGTGCGGAGGAGGCCAAAGACTGGAATGAGAATGCTTGGCGCCCGCACCAGGAGATATATATATATATATATATATATATATATATATATATATATATATATATATATATATATATATATATAAATAGTTTAGAAAAAGTCTGGTAGATGAGCATGTGCTCGCCTTCTGACGGCAGGGTTTTCCCCACTTCACGGTCTTCTTCTTCCTTCCTTCTCCTTCTCTTCCGGCTTTGATGCGACGGACAGACCATTTGGGGTGAATAGCAGAATTCGAAAGGTTAGACCACCAGGATGTAGGTATTGGAATGGCTTAAAGGCCTTCGGCTCAGCCATTGTATCAAGTTATGTAATTCATATATCGAATAATTAAATAAAGAAAATGACCGCCCTGAAACACTCACTCGAATTATTGGTTCATTTGAAAGGCAGGCCTCTTACTGTTCTACAAAGTTGTTTTAACAGGCATTAAAACATTAGTTGTGACCAAAGTTTTACAAATTCAGTTTTTGTTTCGTCTTCTGACGTCCGGTGAGATAGTGGCAAGGGCGTTTCTTTTTCATGTTGAAGTAGCAATACCTCAAACCCTGAAGACTCGCTGGCAAAATTTGTAAATAATATAGAATCTACGAAGGTTTCAATTTCTAGTTACTTTCACCTTCACCACTCTCCACGATATCTTCCTTTTCCATTTACTTTTTCTTTTTTACAATAAAAATTCTAAGATCACAGGGAATGTGAGTTAAGGCGATCCCTATACAACATCTCAACTGACGAAATCGTGCTTCGTTAAAAAATCTCATTACCTGAAGCTATATGGTGTACAATGTTGTACCTTATTAGGGTGTACTCACTATGTAGGTTTAATGAACTTGTTTACATTTACGGATCAATTTCTATGTGAACAAGGAAGCATTTTTAACCAATGTATTCTTTCCTCTTGTATCCAATTTTCTGTATGCAACTCTTAAGAAGCGAGAATTCCTGAAAGGTCCAAGATATTTGAAAGTGGAAAGACATGAGTGGCCTCTCTTTCTTTTTATCTTTATTTTTTTGTTCGCATGAACTGCAAGATCATTGGCGAACATTTATACATTACAATTCATCAAATAATTTTATAACCTTTAGAAACTTGAAGACATTATAAATGTGAGATGTTTCCGTTAGTAATTTGTAAAGACAATTTAAAAGTGAATATGTCGTACATGACCCTGAACATCTATTAAGATATGTTGAACAGTTATTGCGATGTTACGTGAAATATAAAGTGGTGGAGATTCTTTCTTAAACAGATATTAGTGGGTATGGTGGCTTTGTCCTATGCGAAGTCTTGCGAGAGTAGTTTCTTCTTTTTTTGTTTGAAGTGGAGGAGCGTCATTATCAAAAATACTTTTTCTGATTTGATGGAAGTGACTACGAAAATTGTACCCTGTAGTGTTCCAGTGGAGCTTAAGATATCTATGGAGTTCTTTATATCGCTATGTGATACTGTCCTATATTGGAGAGGGAGTTTAGTTGCTTGCTTAGCAGCTGAATCTACCAAGATATTATTGTATTAGGACACTCTATGAATAAGTAAAGATAATATATTTATCGTCTTATTTTTCTTCAATGTATTTGAGTGCAGCAAGGATAGGATAAGCTTCACAGTAGAAAATGGAGCAACGTTCATATAACCGAGTGCGAAGAATGTTTTCGTTAATTTTGACTGCGAGGCCGGATCCAAATTTGGAGAATGAACTATCTGTATAAATTTGTAAGTAGTATTTGTATTGATTTTGTCGTTCGCTAACTAGGGATTGATATACAATAGCGTTGGTGTCTTCTTTGATGATAGAGTTGAGGCTTGTATTTATTTTGAGTAATGAGTCAGGCCATGGAGGGCAGAGAATAAGGTGAGTAGGATGGATTTTTAAAGGAGAGATATCAAGTTTTTGAAATATATCCAAGATATACAACAGTGTTTTAGGAAAATGTATTATCGAAATAAATTATAATTATGTGTACGTCCTATCCAAACTAACGTACTTCCATTGCAGCACTTAACAGTATCATTTTGCGTCTGTATGTAATAAGTATCTACCGTTAATAGCACGATATTATCTTAGGTAATACCACGAATGCTTTGTAAATTATCGATAAATCCCCGACTCGCGAAGCGATGAGGGGATTTATCTGAGAATTTCCTAAGCACGGGTGGTATTTAGTAGGACTATTCCACGAATAAAATTATGTTCATCAGAGTTCTGAACTGCGCCAAATATTGAAAATATGTTAAAAACAATGAGGTAATGTTATAGTTTAGGCGGGTTATTGGACATCGACAAATTTAACTGAAAATGAAGGAAATATCAGGCCATCAGGATCACCTCGAGCAAGGGATGGTAGTCTGTTCGATGAAGATAGAACAAATAGTTCGTTTCGATCGAATACAAACAAGTTTAAGGTGGGATTATTCCAGCTTTAGCTTTAGTCAACTACCGGTGTTCCAAGGTGTGGGCCTTGTTTTGGAATTATCAGTTTTCGTTTCTTATTTTAACTTTTACATAATTGCGATTATGGGTATCTTTCTTCCACAAACAAAACACTGAAAACTTAAAAACATGGAACCCAAAACATTTATTTTCCAAACACATCGGTTTCAATACATCGATGTTTAAAACATCCATATTTTTGTAGAAACAAAGATGTTTCGAAAACATCGACATGGACGTCGCATCCCTACAACACACGAGGAGCGCGTTCACGCATGAAGTTCTGCGTCTCTTTCTGGTTGGGACCTCACTGCCAAAAACAGACATCCTGGCTATTGCGTCCATAGCCAACTCGTACGTTTCTATCTAGTCCATCTCGTCTGTCCTGCAATCACTGACTATTACCAACATTATTGCGATTTTATTTATTTATATACGAGGGTTGGGGCATAAGTCATGGCAATTATTATTTTTTTGTGAGACTACGAGCACGGGTGGAAAATGTGGAACATACGCATGAAAGGACAAGGTAAGAACTAACTTCATGGACATTTAATGACCCACCAACTTTGGGTTTCTCAGGTTTATTAAGGTATTTGAAACGACAGTACTGTTTTCTTGTTTGAAAGCATTTCAGCACATACCAGATCACAACATTGCAAAAGAACTGTATACCCGTTACAAAGACTCGATTAGGCAGACGCTCGATTACCGCACGTGCCACATCGTTCCGCACACTCACAGGTCGTCACGCGCGTTGCTGATCACTGATTGCTACGCGTCCTCGCAGAGTCTCTCCTGCCCATCTGGCGACTCTCCGATATTCCCATGGCCTCCGATATTCCCACACCCATTCCCATAGGGTGTGTTCACATTCCCATTTGTGAATGTGAACACACCCTACTGTTGCACTTCTTACACATTACAAATGAAATTGTATGATCCGATGACATTTTTTTAGAAAAAAATTAGCTGCCATTAGTAGTTTTGTTTAGAAAAAAATAGTCTGCCCCAACCCTCGTATGTATCGTCAAAAAACAGTTGAAAAGTATCAGACATACTGTGGAGAGAAGTGCAATCTGTGCAAGTTTTCTTGAGCTCTGGGATCCTAATCTTATTCATATGCATTTAATTCAATACATTTCATTAATTCAATACATTCATTCACGCAGGATATGTATGCGTATGAATGTTTGTATTTATTTGCCATTTTAAGGTGGGATTATTCCAGCTTTAGTCAACTACCGGTGTTCCAAGGTCTGGGCCTTGTTTTTATGTTTTATCCTCGCTTGGAAGTAAGGGTAACATGTGGCAAGCATGACATGTTCCCATGAACATATCTAACATACTGGGTCTGCCTGCCCTTTCCTCTGGACAAGTAGCTATAGAAATTGAGGCTATTGTATTAGAAGGCAACACTTCTATTGTTATTTACATTCAAAATATGTGTACAATTTTAATATTTTATGAAAACTGTTTTTCGTTAAAAGTATTTACTGAAATGTACATTTTTTACATGGATAAGCAAGTTTGAGCTCGAACTTATTTCAAGGAGTGCATGTCTAGAGTCCAGCATGCTCGACATGATGCTTTGGTTAACAAACTCCACGCAGGGCACAACTTTGTTTAAACAAATGAAGTGTTTGTGCACTCCCAGTTATTGGTTTCCAAAAACCCACCAGACCATTTTTTGAACTATTTCTTGTGCGTTCTTTAACTACTCATTAAATAGGTCGTAATGACGCTTGCAGAAGTAGCCTCGTGCGTTAAAGCCACCGAGCGTTCTCCAAAGCAATCCCAAGCTAGGAACATAGTCCAGGCTATATCAGTGCAGTGCACACATTCGAGAGGTGTTCCTCACATCTGCTTCGAAGACCAAGAACGTTATTTAAACACCTTTAATTTCATCTCCACGTGGGTCAACAAGGAGATTGTGGAAGTCGTTGCGTGGCGCGGAGACGCCTAGGCATAACAAGTCGGATGATGCCGATTAGTTATTCGTGTCACAGCAACAAAACAACCACTGCATTACAGAGTTCTCCCACTTAGAGACAGTCCACTTCCCGCGTGTTTGTGCAGCCCGCGGCGCAGCGCGGGCGCGCGCCCGCTCGTGCGTGCGGCGCGGGCACAGGGCGCCTCGAAATCGACTAGGCCGCCTCCTCGCCAAGGGCACACACAGTAATACTCGCTTCTTCTTCTCCTGCTTCTTCTTCTCCTTCTCCTTCTCCTCCTCCTCCTCCTTCTCCTTCTTCTCCTCCTTCTCCTCCTTCTCCTTCTTCTCCTCCTTCTCCTTCTTCTCCTTCTTCTTCTCCTTCTCCTCCTTCTCCTCCTTCTCCTTCTTCTACTACTTCTAGTTCTCCTACTTCTCCTTCTACTACTACTTCTACTTCTTCTTCTACTACTTCTACTACTTCTCCTACTTCTCCTACTTCTTCTACTACTTCTACTTCTTCTACTACTTCTCCTACTACTTCTCCTACTTCTTCTTCTACTTCTCCTACTTCTTCTTCTACTTCTTCTTCTACTACTACTTCTCCTACTACTACTTCTTCTTCTACTACTTCTTCTTCTAGTACTTCTTCTAGTACTTCTACTTCTTCTTCTTTTCCTACTTCTCCTACGTCTTCTTCTTCTACTACTTCTCCTACTTCCTCTTCTACTACTTTTACTACTTCTTCTCCTCCTACTTCTCCTTCTTCTTCTTCTACTACTTCTACTATTTCTTCTTCTCCTTCTTCTTCTACTACTTCTTCTTCTTCTTCTACTACTATTTCTTCTTCTACTTCTTCTCCTGTCTTTTCCCATTATACGGGGTCGGCGCTAATGGATGTGGGCTAATTTTATTAATTTTCGCACACTCCATTTTTACGCGAATTTGGCGAATGTTTTACGGCAGAATGCCCTTCCTGACGCCAACCACAAGGGGCACAATAATACTTTTTCTACTCATCCCTCTTTGTGCACTGAGAGACATTAACGTTAACTGATGATGGATACCAACCCATGGTTTCCGGAACGTTGTGTGAAATTTGTATTCTTTTTAATATATAAAGCTGTTATTTAAAACATTTCTGTCTTGTAAATGATGGTCCAACTGATTGATATATATTAGAAATATAGACAAAAGCGGAAAATATTAATTACAACATTAACGTTTACAATTGTCTCCCCTCTAAATTACATACTTCATAACATTTCCGCTGGGTTCTAATTTCGGGAATACATTCTTTCATATTATTTTTTTATTCCTGCGTATAATCTTTCGTTTTATCAACTAATGATATCTTCTTCCCTCATTTTCCTTTCAATTATTTATTGAGAAATATATAAAATTCTGTATTTAATAAAACGTAATTTAATCAAATTTTCTTTCTAATGCATTGTGGTTTTCATACTCTACTAAAATAATTCCATTGCAAAAAGTTGATGGTGATTTCTCTCATTGTATTTAAAGTATTCCGAAGAACATCGAATTCTCGAAAGTGAAGGTGAAAAAATTGTCAGAGAGCGGTTATTTGGATATAACCAGATTTCAGTTATCCACAGGAATAATAAAGAGGTTTAAAATTTAGAAGACCAAAAATTACTGATGGAGATATTTTCTGACGTCGATAATATTAATATTTATTTACGTATCTAGTGACAACAACTGTTGTTTCACAAGAACATAATTTTTGACTAAGCGCTAGTCTTTGTCGTACGCGTTCAGCAAAGTAATATTTTCCAATCAATAAACAGTGAAGATAAGAACTAGTTGACTTGCACTAGTGCTGAAAAAAGTACTTAACTGTATCTACATTTTAAATGTTTGTACTTTTGTAAACCTTGCGCATGAAATCACGTTACAGCCACCTGACATTAAATAAGACCTATAGTAGGCATGTTTGTATCATTGGCACCTACGTGACTTAGATCAAACATTTCAAACAATTCGAAAATTATTACAAGTAGTCATTACAATAAACTGAACTCTTTATGTTCTCTAATAACATTCTCGTAATTTCACATTATCATATGCTGTTTGAAATACCAATAGTTACGACAATAAACAACTTTCAACAATATTTAACAGTACATCGTCTACATTATTTTCGATAAAGTAACTATATTTGCCATTCATGATGAACAGTTACTTACATATTATCTTATTGGTTTGGGGTGGCGGGTTTCTGAATAACTGTGTTGTTTCAGAATTTCCTTGACACTTTGGACAAATGTATAACGTAAATCGTGGCATTTCAGAAAAATGAAAAATGAACAAATATCTGGAAGTTTTCAGAGATAATTTTTATTAGCAACACTTTCTCAATATTTTAATACAATTTTAATTTATGCCATCCATTGAGTCTGAAACATGAAAAGAACTGAATATTTGGAAATAGTTCTTATTGAAAATGTATAATTATTGAAATAGTGAAAATTTGAAAAAGTGAAAGTTTTCTTATTTTGAAAAACATTCAAACGACGTATTAACGTTAAAAATACTTCAATAATATTCAGAATCTTTACGAATGATATTCATAAAGTAATAAAGATTATAAAATATATAATTTTTTATATTCAGTATTTTTACATCTAATTTAATAATTTGCGTATGAGGAAAAAGCAATACTGCGACAGAGATAACCTATTAACTTCTAAGAATATTTTAGTAATAGATTTTAGAAATTATATCGTAGTAATGAATAGTAAAAAGATTCTCGTACAAATGTATTTTTTATTTTTCCTTTGATAAATATATTGTCTTTTTAAAAGCGTTTAGTAAATGTAACAATCATTAAGTAGAATATCTAAGAGCACAAGTGCAGAAAAGCGTGACTGTGTTATTTCATGTCATCTTTCTGTTGCGCGGGGAGTTTCCAGCTGCCATCGTCTGCGCTATTTAGGTCAGTGAAAATGGTATTAAGAACCAAGAAAAACCATGAGAAAGTTTTAGAGATAGTTATACGAGTAGCGGCCTTTAACAAAAAAAATGCTGGCGAGCAATTCCACACAAAATGGCCTTCCAAAAAGTAGCAAGCGCACTGCTCAAGAACATCAAATGAAATACTCTGATACAACACTAAATAGATCACGTATAGATCGGATATAACACGAAACATATCACCTAAACAGATCTATCTAGGTGGCGTTGATTAAACCCCCAATGACCCGTGGTTATTTTCAGTCCACGACACCATATTTTTCTTCCAGAGTGTGGCAAAATAGATTGTTGACAAACAAGCAATATTAAATGAATTTCGCTCGGCAGAATTTGTTGTCAATTTTTTAAAGTGCAGTATTTCATGCATATTTTTTGTAACAGATTTGCAAATTACCTTGTAACATTAAATTTGAAGAACATCACGTGAATACGTAGAAAACAAGAATTGTAAGTAATACTAGAGTATACATTTCTTAAGAGTACAAAGATCGATTTTCAATTTAATGTGACTTATAGCTTATTCACCTTATTCATATAAACATAGTAATGTGTTAATGTTTATGTACATTCGCTTTCAGAAAGAGTTTGTGGAATTCTGAAATCTTAAACAATTTGGGGACAAAAATACGCAACTCAGAAGAACTAAATATAGTTGAAGATTTTATGACAGAATTTTCCGAAATAATTGAGAATAATCTTATTAGAGAATAGCATTAGAGAATAACGCAGAAGAACAGCATACAGGTAATGATTTATTCTCGTAGTAGAAAACAACGTCAAAAATATAGTTGTACTGTGTTCTAACTATTCGCTTTATTCATACCCACAAGTATTTTGTACGGCGATTATAATTTTGAAATTGCAATACCAATTCATATCCCATATAGAGGTAATATACAAGGCCACTGGGTGCTGGGAATTTTTGAATGGGAGAATAATATTAACGGCTACGACGATTCATTGGTAAGTCCAATGCCAGATACTGTAAGAACATATTTGAACAAAGTTAGGCATGAAAGAAATGAAGTATAAAAGAAATTTTCAATACGTTTAAAACAGTTTACAGAGTCGGCGGCGCCGCATTCAACTAGTACTGCAACAACATAGTATAGTTCATAGGCAGTATAAAAGTTCTGTACATACGACGAATGGGTCCTCGGTGACCCGTGGGTTAGAGGGCTCGCTTTCCACACGCGAACCCTGGTTCGATTCCCGGTCGGGGCAAAAGTTAGCTGTGCGCTTTCCTTCCTATCTGTTGCTGTGTGACGAGGAGAAAACTAGCTTCTCAGGTTGAGAAGACCAGAATACGGCTTCAGGATGTCTACGTGCTAACCACGCGTTCCCCTTAATCCACGGCCGCAAGGCCGCAAGGGACACCGCTGGAAGGCCTAAGCTCGTAAGGAGCTGTTGTGCCAAAATACTTACATACATACATACATACATACATACATACCACGAATATCAAAAAATGTTGCTTTCCATAACGCAAACATGAATAGTAAATATTTAATGGTGAGTGACCTCATCTTTGGAGCCTTGTTGTCGCATGGCGTCAGCCGTGGCATAAGCAATGATGCGCCGAGATTTCTGACGGTACGCGCAGTGTGAGAACAGGCGGAATAACACAATTAAACATTTGCATTTTTTTTTCAGCCAAAATCGAAACCGGTTCTTTTTATTTTTATTTTTTGGATTCCCCCCCTCCCCAAGTTTGTGGGCATCAAACGAAGCCAGAAGCACCTCTCACGTGAACGGATGTTGCGTAGCTTCCGCTTTTTGAACGCATTGAGGGTTAGTAATAAGATAAGATAAATGTATTTAAACTACAATTGAGTATAACCCTGTGGCAGCTAATTACACAAATAAGGTAATATAACAAATTATATAATAATTATAGTAATAATAATAACAATAATACTTGTACAGTAATAATAATATAAAAACTGATACATTAAACATTAAATTTCATTAAGGAAAAAAAAATTATGATCTAAATTCGCACTGAATGTTTCTACAATTAGGACCCCACTGCACTTCACTTCACTAAGAGCTATAAAACACTTCCTTCTTTATTACTCTGCTATACACTGCACGACATCTCACTTCACAAGAGAACACTTGTGCATCGTTCTATATCCTACTATCCTCTCTCATTTACTTAATAATATCCTAAATTAATTTCCTAAACTGTTGAACGCTTTGAGGAAAGGGTTCAAAGGTTTTTGCAGACAATCTATTCCATTCCGTTATCGTTCGATTTGTGAAAGAAAATTTCCCGACATCCGTTCTCTGTAGTCTTAACCCTTCAGAGCACGGAGCTCGGATTTTGCGACTTTACACTTTCACAGTGGGCCTCAGAGTCCCGGTCTGCATTAAACACTGATTTGGGGTTGAGATGAAGAAGTAATGAATGCAATGATATTTATTATTAAATGAACTTTTTTTTAAACTTTTAATGCATAATAGGGCATTTTATTTTTAACTATGGCATAGAATAGTGTTTTAATGTTCTTGTGAATGTTTATTTTAGCACATGAAGCACTGTGATTTTTTTTGTTTTTTTCCAAGAGGCGTAAACAGCATCTGAAAAGAAAGGGACAACCTGAAGAGAAAGAATTTATAACAATTTTACCACGATATTAACATTTGTAAATATTCCCTTGATCTCTATTTTCTTTGGAAATGATCTATAGGACTTCCAAGCTTGTGTTCCTGTGAATCCCAAAGACCCTGTGTCCCACGCTGCCCTTTTCTTGTTCCAGAAAGTAAATTTCGCTGCCCTACGTTGAATCCTTTCCAAATTTTTACACTGCATACTTTTGTGCGGATCCCAACATATTAACATAGAAGTTTTGGGAAACTCGTAATTTTCGAAGCAGCGTGTGAGGAGGGGATGTTCCAGCCCAGCCCAGCCCAGCCCAGCCCAGCGCAGTGTGTGCTCAGAGACACGGACCCTCCCGGGGGACCTCGCGGGGCCTTGTGGGTTGGCTTCTTCTACCTTCCCTAACGAGCCCTTTCTTCCTCGGGGGTCGCATAATGGGGCAACAGTTCGGCCGCAGATCGCGCGACTATAAGAGCGCGCGGACCGCACAGTCTGAATGTCTTGCGATCGCGAGGAAACTCGATCTCTCGAGGTGGAGATCGCGGTCGCAACACGACCCCTCGCGGACGTCACGAGGCACAATGCGCGGCTGCGGACCGCGTAACCAGCGTATCACAGTTTCCGGCGTCGGCGGCGGGTCGGGCTGTCTTCCCCACAATCGCCGAGCAACGAAAGAACGCCTCCAAAGAAATGTTGCGCCTCCCCCAGCGCGGTGCCGAATCCGAACTGCTTCAACTGTTGGGGGCGGGGGCTACAAACCGCTGGACCATTCAGCAGGGAACTGAAGACGTTCGCCATATATAGTTAATTACATTAGCCAAAGGTATAATTTCCGGTTACTCTATACGCGAGGGAACCGGATAGCGAACGCTCCAGGAGGCTGAGAGAAAGAAGGGGGCCGAGGAGCAGAGTCGGCGGGCGGGCAACAATGCCTGAAAAGAGGCGCTCAGACGTCGCGCGTTGTGGCTGCGGTGGGCGGCTGAGGGGCGCGCACAGTGTGGAATTTTGGAAAGCTATGCGCTAGAAATTCAAAATTTCAGCTTTACCAAAACGGGTAAAGTGTCTTGTATTTCAATTCTAGGAAGTCCAGATCACATTGAAACGGTATTATATTTCATAAGTGTTGACAGGCACAGCGGATGATGCTACAACTTGACCGAGTTCCTCGATGCTCTGATTCATTCGTTTCAGTACAGCGACTTTGATTCATTTGTGTGAATCTATTTTTACATCGAAGCTTTTGTTCATTAGCTAAGTGTAATTTATGTTGTTTTTCCTAACTATTGATATTAATAAGCATCTGACGACTTTAACAAGACTTTAAAATGTGAGTAAATTTTTATTCAGCGGAAAACTCATTTTGAAAGCTTTTCGGGGGTTTTAGTTTAGAATACCTCCGAATTCTTTTTTACGTTTATATTAGTATTAAAGCTAGTTTTTTTGTGAACTGATATATGAAAAAACATTTAGCGAAAATTTGCAAGCACTGCAGAGAGTTTTTTTCAAGGAAAACCTTCAGAATAGACACAAATACAGATTTACTGAAGAGACTCCTCATTACTGTAGATCCACGCAAGCATTCATGCAAGTAGCAAGTTTTCGAACATCTTCAAAATTGAAAAAGAAAAGTGTGAATAAAGAAATGATGAAATTATTAGATGTTGATTTAGTGACAATCGAAGCTGATGATTCTGTAGACTCATTAGATAGCAGTAACACCCTCAGGGATTCAAACTAATTTTTAATGTTCTATAAAATATTACGTTCGCTTAAAAGAAATCATTCCTTCTTAATATGTATCTTTTTTATTAATTTATCTAACAGCATTGGTGTATACAAATATGTTCTATTTGCTATTTCATTAAAGAATTGCCGTTTAATTTTATAAATTAAGTTATAAAATGATTTACGTTGCAATAATTAATTCAATTTGTTGAGTACTCTTTCTATAATATTTCAGTCATACAACATGGTTTCATTCAGTTTCACTCATTATCTTAGCAATTAGAATTTCCGTTCCATAGATCCTCAAAATTACACACTGTGCGGCGAGGGGAAGACGGCTGCTGCGGGGGGCGGGGGCGGCTGAGGACGGCGAGGGGAAGACAGCGGCTGTTGGGGGCGATGAGCGGTTTCGTCGCGGGCGTGGGCGGCCGGGGCGACGGGCGACGGACTTCCGTCGCGGAGGTCGGCCGGTCAAGAGACAGCCGCGCGGCACAGCAATCCTTGTAGTCGGTCGTTTGCGACCGTTCCTCCGCGAGCAATATGGGGAAGTGCTCTCTCGTTTGTTTGGGCCGGCTCCACAGTGCACTCCCACGCCGCTCGGGTGAGCGCAGGCCGCCCCGTTGTTTCGGATCCGTGCGGAGGCGCGCAACGAACTTACGGCCGCCTTCTCGCGACATGCTTGTTCAAAGGAGGAATGTTGTAGAAATACAGGTAACCTCTATTATTCCGTTCTAAAAGGAATCCGAAATAATACAGGCACGGAATATGTGAACATTACACGGTTCAAGTTACCAAAAGAAAATGATGAGACATTACGGATTTATAAATGACGTAAAGTTCAAATAGACATAAATAACAAATTTCTGCCGTTCATTCCCAGTAACGAAATATCTACAAGCTCATAGTACATGGCCATGCCCATAATTGCCAATAAAATTTAAAATGTTGTGAAATCTTTTTAATATTCTGTGATATACCAAAATATTATATATTTTGTCAATAACATTGGCTGTAAATGGGTTGGGTAAAAGGGTCTGCAAATGGCAATATACAGCCTTAGCAACGCCGGCGTAGTGGTTGGCAAGGTCAATAAACTACATTCAGGCCTTGAATAGGTGGGGGCGCTGGCTAGAAAGACATATAAAATAATGTGGGATTGGTCAGAAAAGGAATGACTATCGAGGGCGTGGCTACTCGGTTTGATAAGAGATGAATGGATTGGCTAAGGGAGAATAGACTGTCGAATTTTTTGTCGTTTTGTTTTGAAAAAGAGGAACGAAGGACGGATACCGAAGCGTTGAGGGCGGAAAAAACGGTGGAGAAAAGGACATTCTGATAGAGGTCGTCGAGTAGTACAGAGCGCTCGCGAGATAAACATCAGGGGAGTGGGACTTGTAAGTTTTGACGTAAGACTCAATAGTTTTTCGGACTCTGAAAGTTGATGGGCAGAGGTAAATTCGATGAGGACTTTGAAAGTTTCTTTTATATTGCAGTGTTGGACTTTAATGTTTTACCACTAGTTGGGGAGGATTAGGAACACAAAATATCACGTAAGAACCAATAGATATTCTAGGTAGTGACGGCTGGATTCGTCGGCAGTGTCGCAAGATCAGAAGAAAGAAGCTGATCTTGGGTTCATCTGCATTCAAGTGAGAAGATACTGCGGGGCGTTGTAGATCAAGACGTTAGATCAGTACTGCAGTACAAAGGTATTATTTTAAAACGAGGTCATGATCTAAAGACAAAACAATTGTCAATAGAAGTAAATAAATTGTTAAATTTCTCTTTTGGAAATGAAAAGATTTTCATTTGGTCAATCACAATTGTTAAGTAGTTAGAGATAGATAATTATTCCCTTTCAGATTCCTCGTCATACTGTATAGTTGGCAGATCAAGTAATCGGCTATCTAGGCGATAGCGATTATCCATAACGGGACCCATTGACCCAGCTAGCCGGACATTTATCTTGAGACATTGAAAAACTAGGAATCGAGAATTATGACTTCAATACTTTTTTCATAATTAGTATAGTTAATTTAAAGACACTCACAAGAACTCGCACAAGAAACCGAGGTAACGTATGCCAGGAAAATGAATCAGATATGTAATTATAACCCCCTCCTCCCAGTTGTGCAGTTGACATTTTGTGGAAATTCAATTTTAATTTTCTCTTCGGAAAATAATGTGACATAAGGTCAGAGGTGTAACATTTCCAATAATCGCACGTTCCTTCCAACTCCGAACATTGTGCGATACAACATGGAAGTATTATTAATTTTGGTTTAAAGAAGTGAACGTGTGGGTGGACCAGTAGCCATGTCATGAACGAGTAAATTTATTTATAATAGTACAATTTCCTCATTTGGAATTTAAAATAGGAATCTTTCATTAGGTTTGGTCTTCCACCAAACGAACATAGGCCACAAACAATTCAGGTAGCTTCCTTTAACAAACTACACTTCACCTTGAAATGTTAAGCATAACTTGAATCCACAAAACGTGCTCTTAATATTCTCTAATTTCTTAATCCTCATTTAATTTCTGAAATAACCAGTAACAGTAATTTTGCTTTTGGTTAATTTTACTGTCAGGAATACCTGAATGTCAGATATTTCGAGTAAAAATCAGAGACCGTTAATGAGTTGATAAATATTTCAAAATACCTCCGACATAAAATATTATTAATATTTGAAATGAAATGATTAACAACCTGTAGATTCCAACTACAAATAGACTAATCGTTTGCATTCAACTAATCACTACTCAAGTCAATTGTAAGACTATTCAAATTATACCACTCGATTAGACTGAATGAGAATAACACTCCACAAAATTTAAGTAGAGACTGAAATAGCACTCAACGAAAACTGAAATACAAAAGAGCGGTGTAATTAATCGAGTAAAAAACGAGGGAACAAAGCCTCCATCATGAATTAAAAGATGTGTTTAAAAGAGAATAATTTCGGTGCGATTTCATGAGAAGCTCGGCTCCAAAGCCTCCTGCTCTCCCTGCAAAAGACGACTCGATCCCCCCCCCCTCCACGGCCTCTCTCTACAGTATTGGAGGGGAAGGATATACACGGCGCGATGGAGAATAAAACGCCGAGGAACGCGGAGATGGAAGAAGTTGGGCTGAAAGAATAGTCTGTACGGGGCGCAGCGGGGCTCATTGAAAAGAGTCAGATTCCTCGGGCTGGCAGCGATCAAAGGAGCGGACAAGGGCGCGGGCGGGGCGCGGGCGGGGCGCGGGCGGGGCGCGGGCGGGGCGCGGGACCGCGAAGGAGGAAAAAATACTAATAAAAGAAACGGTTCGCGCGAGGGGGAGCGGCGGCCTCCATGCATGGCGAAGAGGGCAGCAGCGCAACGCCGCGCCGTCGCTCGCCTTGCAGCTGCCTCCACCTGCCGCTCCGCCCGCCTCGCCGCAACCTCTCCGCGCCAACGCCTGCGCCGCATCACGTCACGTCACGTCACGTCACTTGCCCCCGCTCAATCTTCTTCCCCGAAGCAAATGAACAGATCGGAATTCAGCATGCTAATCTAGGAAATATACATACAATTATTTGAACTTCAATTGGGTATAATCCACTGGCAGTTAACATCAATTACAGTAATAACAACAACAACACTAATAATAATAATAATAGTAATAATAATTATTATTATTATTATAATAATAATATGATAAAGCGGTTCTCAAAATTTCCCAAGATGACAAATGCCGCATTTGCCAGGAACAAATAGAAACCACTGTTCATATCGTCTCAGCTTGTCCAATTCTAGCAAAGACCGAATACTTAAAAAGACACGACAGGATGTGTAGTTACCTCCACTGGTAAATCTGTACCGCCCTCGAAGTTCCAAACACATGCCCCAAGTGGTACGAACACTCACCAAAGCCGGTGACGTCTATTGGATAGTGTACGATATTGTACGACCAACAAATTCAAACTGATCGCACGATAGAAGCAAACAAACCGGATATTGTCATCCGGGATTTTGAGAAAAAGTCGTGTCTACTTGTGGATGTTGCTGTGCCTTGCGATCAAAACGTCGTTACCAAGGACGCAGAGAAACGTCTTAAATACAAGAGTTTGGAAATCGAGATCAGCCGAATGTGGGGCACAGGTCGTCCCGACAGTTATCGGAGCTCTGCGATTTGTTCCGGAAAATTTGTGTAAGAATTTGTTTAAACTCCCAGGGAATTCAAAAGACTGGGAAGTGCAAGAAATCGCTTTGGAACAGCCCACATTTTGCGCAAAGTATTGTAGAGGCACCGACAGTCCCTAGATCTACTCCTTAAGTAGCTGGTTGCAACCTGGAATAGACTTTATAATCAACCAACTCATAACATATTTAGTTGTGATGTAGAGGAATAATAATAATAATAATAATAATAATAATAATAATAACAATAATAAAAGAGTACAATACAAAACGAGGATGCAATAATCATACTGCCAGTAATATTACATCGATTATTTCAACTCGATCATGTTATAAAACAAATATATGTTGGTGATACTAAAAATCAATTCAAGCTACATTGATATTGGCTAAATTAGATTTTTTTTCAAAAAAAGGCATTGATCGCAGACACTACACTTCACTTCACTGCTCTGCACTGCACTGCACTGCACCACACAACATTGTTTTTCTTTGAATTACACTGACCAGCACTTTACAGCACTTACTCATTTACATCTATTACTCTCAGCTTGTTCTAACTTATTTATAAAATTTCGGGCTTTAGAGGAAAGGCTTTGAAATCTTGTGCAGTTAGAAACGTGCAGTTAATATAAATTAAACGCGTAATTTTAATTCTAGGTATATACATACTTGCATTGGTTAATAGTCTCGAGACTTACAAAATAATAACAATTTTAAAAGAAGTAATTGAAAAAATAAGAAGAAAATTTAAAAAAATAAAAATAACGAACAGGAAATGCTTGGGAACTGCTATTTCGTCAAATCATTTGGTACACGTGAACAAGTCGCCTAAGGTCGCTTTAGGCCGTTTGTCCTCGATCTAATGTATTCGAATGTATGATAGTGGTTTGGATCTCGTCCGAGAACAGTAGATAATATTCACAGGAGCGCTCACTCAAACACACACACACACACACACACACACACACACACACACATTACGTTCACACTAGGTAGCTCAGCTGCGGAGGCAATTGCAGAGCCTGAAATCAGGAATTATTGGTATTAATTGCACATAATTCTTGAATCTATTTACTTCGAACAGTCATTCCGGCCCTCTACAACTCTCAGTGCCGCCGTCCTCGCAATCTAACCCTTTGAGAAAAACCTTGTCTCTTCACGCCAACATCTATTAGACCATATTATTTATCAGATTCCGTCAAATCACCCTTGTTCACAGCTAATCCTGGGAGCTTTGAATGAAAAGATTGGTCTTCAGCATGTTGCTTAAATAAAATTTGATGAATGTGCGGATGATATAAATTCAAATTGTTATGTTAAGGTGTGCATGTCGGTTCTTGCAAATTGGCCGCTCATGTTCGAATTAATGTACGCGTATGTGTGATCTCGCCTGAGGCCAGTACACCCACACCCACACACAAACACAAATATTGTCTAGGCTATCCGGGATGAGCCGCGTCGTCGATTTGGTGGCTGACGTGTCGGCCAACGTGTTGTGGCCTCCCTCAGAGCGCACTGCTGCAGGCGTAAGGCCACAACGTGTTGGCCGAACGTCAGCCACCACGATAGAGCCGCGGCTTGTCCCGGATAAACTAGACCAGGGCCGAACGAGCACGCGAATGGCCTTCGCAAAGGTTCCGAGCACTCGGCGATATCAGCTAAGCGAAGTCACTTGTGTCCAGAGGCGTATCTAGGTATTCAGGCGCCCATGGCAAGTATAGAATTTGCGCCCCTGTGGGAATGCTTGAAATTAAGGTTGTTGTTATTTGTTTTAACGGGTATACGGTAAATAGCGCCCCTTTTGAGTGGCGCCCATAGCACGTGCCATGTCTGCCATACCGTAGATACGCCACTGTTTGTGTCACAGACGGGAAGCAGGGGTGAGAAAACTTCGTGCGAATGCGGCGTTGGTCAAATCCACGGGTTGGTATATCAAAGACATTTATTAAATTGTACCAACTTTTAACGGAAATTGCTGTGTAAACAGAAAACTGCAGTTATGCAAGCATTGATCATTACAGCAAAGAAATATTGACGCACATTTCTGCTCGGTGTTAGAGAATACAATATATGAGAACTATTAACACTAATTAAAAATAACTCAAATGAATATTTTGAAGAAAATACTCATATATATATATAAACTAAAATACATACTAAATCAATATAATTTCAAGTTGAACTATAGACTGTCTCTTGTAAATTGTTGAGTTTATGAAAGTTCCAAATGATTATAGACAGTCTTAACGATAACATATATTTATTCATTTGGAACTTTCATAAACTCAACAATAAATCAATATAAGTATTATATAACATAATTTCAGAAAAACACTATTATTGAAAGTAAACATTTAAAGAAATACTACGTTCATTCCTTTCGTGTGAAAATACTTGTAATAAACCACTTCAAAAATTATACAGTAAGATGAACATTTATTACACAAAGTGCATCACCTCCACACTCACTGCACAGGAAATCAAGAGCCCATTTGGATTGAAACTTGTCACATGTCTTCCTGCATCCCGTCATGACCACCTACTGTTGCATCCCTGAGAAATCGGAGCGCGGGCTTCCCTCGGCCGCGGGCACTGCGTGCCCTTGCAGAGCGCAAGCGCGCTCCGAGCACGCACGTGCTCCGTTTGACAGCCCTGGCCTAGACAATACAGGCACCGGCCGGGGAAGCTTACGCAACCACAAGCACAATTGCATTCACATTTTATCTTCACCCTAGATAACTCATATGCGGCGGCATTTTGCATAGTCCGAAACCACGGTTTATTATAATAGCATGTAAATCTGGATTGCATTACGAGGAGAGTATTATTTTGGAGCTCCTTTAATTTGCTGCGCAGGCCTCCCGTCCCGTCCTCCGCGGCCCCTCCAACCAGAAGCACTCCAAACTCGGCCTCTCCGCCCCTACCACGCCACATCACATAATCAGACTCCAGCAGACCACCATTCTTCACAGTTGACTCTAGAAGCTTCAACGCCAAACTGCTACTACACTATTCAAATGAGGTCAATTAATGTATATCATTAAATATTAAATAATATAAGCATTTTCAACGCTCGTAGAAATTGAAAAAACAAAAACTATGCAATCTCCGATCATGTGTGAGTTGTCTATAGTTTCGACAGACATCCAGAAAATCCAAACATTCACAAAATCCAAATGAAATAGTTTCGTTGCGCAGGTTAAGTTTAAATGAATTTATTTAAAGACTGCCCTTCTTGATATAATTTTTAATTTCTTGGAAGGTTCTTCGATTTTTTTAGGCAGATATTCACAATATACATTTTACACTTTTTGACTCACGTTTCATTATAAAAATTGTTAAATAATTGTTTTTATATTGTGAATGTCTGCCTAAAAATATCAATGGACCATCCAAGAATTAAAAATGGAATAGTTTCGATTTTGCCTTAAAAATGAAAATTTATCTTTGTGTTAATCCTCCTATTTTCATACAACTCGTAGCAACTAAATTCACTACTTCAGTGCGTCACTGCACACGATACAGCTGACGCCATGCGACAGTGAGGCTGCAGGAAGAGGACTCCGCCATTAAATATTTTCTATTTCCGTGCTGCGTTATTGCGATACAGTCAGAAAATTCTAAGAAATGTCTGTAAAAACGTTTTTTGTTACGCAATAAAAACACGTGTGGGGTGACTTATAACATCCTGTTTCCTCTCAAAGCGACAAATCGATTTCCACAGTCCTTGGCCCCTCCAGGATATTCCGGAGAAACGCGTTATTGATGGCTTCATTGCACCTGGCACTAGCAAATATCACTTTTGAAATGTCACATTCAATTTAATTAAATATTATAAAATTAATAAAAAACGTAAATAGATACAATTACAAACAACAAAATGGAAACAAGAAGTGCAACGAAAGCTCAGAGTATCAAACCAAAAAGGAAGTTGAAAGACTCGAAAATGCTTTGGCTAGCCCTCAGGTCTAACAATGTTTGTCTGATCCATAAATTAAATGCTACCCATTAAAAATAACCAGCTAAGAAGCACTGAGATAGTTGTTTTATTAAATGAAAAAAAAGATGTTTCATTGAGGAATATTTAACAATGTTCAACGTAATACTAAAAGTAAATATTTCAAAGAGTACAAAAAACAAAGTTTCTCTACACAGGAGAAAACTACGTGGACTTGGCGATTTCTGCTGTTGTTCAATGGTCTTAGGTAGCAATTATAATAAATAATGTCAATCGCAAAAACAAAATAAGCAAAATCCAATTTACTTTACAGAGAAACAGCATAAAATAAGGAGAAGACATTGAATTGATGCCTTATTTTACGTGGCAAGACTCAGGCCATGCGGCCTGCTCTTCCATGCAAATTTCACTACACTTCTTTCACCAACTAGCGGAGAAAGAAGGTATTATCTCGGGCGACGAAACAGACGATTTGAATTTAGCTCAGAGGCATCATTTAGGCTTGAGGATCTTTTACAAGCAATTAAATCAACTAACATGGGACAGCCGGCTTACTTCCCCTCCGAAGGAAGGCGTACGAAGGATTTTTTTCGCCCTATAGCTTTTATCAGGTTTCAATCCGCAAACTAGGGTACAACAAAGACTTTGACATTCTGCGCATTCACTCACTAATTCTTTAGATTCGTGAGCGAAGTTTGGTTTGAGGAGCGATTCGAGAGTTTTTTCCAGTTATTTTTGGTGTCATAATCCTCTCTTGATGAACATTTTGTATCAGCCGACAGATAATGTTTTTAAAACATACTAGAGCAATTCGAAATAGTATGTTCATCAAGTAAACAGGCCATGGTTATTGAAGCAAAAGAACCAATTTCTATGTTATCAAAGATAACATAGAAAAATTAGCAACAATAATTTCATAAAAAAATGTAAGATTTGTATCAAGATAGAAGAATGTATCAAGAATAGTGATAGAAAATGTGTTTTTTGATAAGTAAATTCGTAACTAATAAACTCACAGAGAACCACACAACTTCAAAAATAAACAATTTTCAATTAGGACTTACAAGAGCATTAATTAGAAACCAATAAAGGATAATAATCTCCAAAGTAGTCCTGTTGTTTCTCACATCATTAAGGCTAAATTTTCCAAAATAAATACGAGAACCAGTTCTAAAATATCGTTACAAAGTATGATTATTCAATAGATCAAAGTGATGAGTAATAATTGAAAATAATTAAAAACAAACTACAAACAAACTTCAATGAAGGATTAGTACCTAATGATAAAATGTTTCCTGATGTCTACAGAACACGTGTGTCTGATGCAACAATTCAGTAAGGGACAGAAAATTGCATGCAAATGTGCAAAAACAATTGACATGGAACATTCAAAATAATGAAATTCAAATTGTTTCTGGACAAACAAATAATGAAGAAATGCATTGTCAACAGCGTAAAAATAATATTAAAATATCAAAGAAATTGTTAAAGCAGACAACACAAACAAGTAATCAAGAAGTGAATTGCCAACAGTATAAAAAGAACATTAAAATATCTAAAGAAATTATTAAAGTAGACAGAATACACAAGTAATCAAGAAATTAATTGCCAACAGCATAAAAAGAATATTAAAATACCAAAAGAAATTGTTAAAACAGACAAAATAAGTAATCAAGAAGTGAATTGCCAACAGTATAAAAAGAACATTAAACTATCAAAGAAATTGTTAAAGCAGACAAAACAAAAAAGTTACCAAGAAATGAATTGCCAACAGTATAAAAAGAACACCAAAATATCAAATAAATTGTTAAAGCAAACAAACGCGTGCACTCATCATCTGATTCAAATTATCGGCAATTACACTGATCTCACACATTGGAACTCATGAAGAAAATACAGAACTTCCAATATACGGAGGTCATTCAATAATTAGAGAGACAAATTGCTCTGGACAAAAAACAATCGGTAGGACAAGTTTTGTAATTTTAGGACTTTAAGTTGGCATCACTGAAATGAGCCCTGACCATCTGGAGGATCAGCATTGTTGTGTTCATAACCTCAAAATCAAGTTGAACGAGGGCGAGTCCACTTGAAAATTCCACATTGATGGAACAACGTTCTGCGATTCGTTTCGAACTTGCTGAAGGTGACAAACTAGCTAATACATATCCTAGAATTATCAAAGTGTATGCTGAAAGTTGTAAGAACTGCGAGAATTTTTCCAATTGGATACAACCGCTCAAACATGGTCGAAGCTTAGCGACTGACAAAAATCGTTTTGGCCCGCATCAGCAAGAAAAGTCATGTAGGCTGAAAGTGCGATTTTTGCTGTAGGTGCGATTTTTGTGATTATCATGAAGAACATTGTTTAGTAAACATCCAATGTTGTTTAGATATGTTTTTGTAGAAGGTAAAGCCAGTCATGAGAGAGAAACGCCGTGGATCTCAGAGGAGAGGTGTGATTTTCCATCAAAACAACGCACTTCCTCACACCACTCAACAAAGCCGTGAAACCATTGGCGAAATGGGTTGGGAGGTATTGCCTCATCCCCCTTACAGCCTCGATTTAGCACCATGTGATTTCCATTTGTTGTGCCCACCGAAAAAGGCATTACGTTGGAAGATGTCACAGGATAACGAGGTTGTCAAAAAAATTTGTGGGAAATTGGTTCAAACACCAAGATAAAGAGTTCTTTGTAGCCGTTATAAAAAAGCTGGTAACCCTTTGGAACAAGTGCATAAATTTTGGTTAGGAATATGTTAAAAAGTAGAAGTCCTGTTTTGTAAAAATAAACGTTGATTTCCTCCAGACCAATTTGTCTCTTTAATTAATGAATGCCCCTTGTATAAATACTGACGTACGATAAATTACCTGATAAGGAGACATATGAGAAGTTAAACCAAAAAAAGAAATAAAGAAATGAGATATAATGGATCAAGTTTGGAATGAGATTTCCAAAGAATTTATTAATACAAAAACAAAAACTAAATTTACAGGAATGTATTAACAGGTAACTCATGATGTGCTGTCCCAGTGACCGGCGATGAAAAATAAATTCACTGTCCTCTCGACCGGTGAAACGTAGCAAGTTTTGGTTTAGAGTACATTTTTATTTCTTACTATACAATGTTTGTGCGTGTGCTAGCTTATGTAGTTGCAGCCATTCGCTTCTGAGAATCAGTTGAAGTTAGGGATCGGTCTCGATGACCACACGTCACCAATAGTAGAAGTTTATACTTGGTTATGCACGCGTGTACTTGGTATATAATTTTCATTTAACAGTGTATTTTCTTATTAAAATAAAGGTTAATTATTTTATGTAGTCAATATCGTTTCAAAGTCCTTCAATGTGTACTTCAATCGTCAACTGCCAAGAAAAAATATGGAGCAATATATGAACTGAAATTCTCTCACTGAATAATTATAAATTATGTTATTTTCTGTTTATTGATGAAATGAAATAACGAATATAATTGGTCTAAAACTTTTCCGGTCAGAGTGACCGCACTTCACCGGTAACAAGTTCGAAGGCACGTCACTAGTTGACGGTTAATTGATGGATAATACTAGAAGACAACATTTCATAAAATAATTAGTTAATGAATACACAGATAAAACTGAAGATCTGATAATTATGTGTGGTATGGAAAACTGATGTATTCGCGTTAATGAGAAATAAGTACGTCCCTAACATTATTCAAGGACAAAACAATTTCCAATCAGAAACTAGTGGTGCTACAGAATGGCACAGACTTTCCCGTATTAGTTTCCTATTTTCCTGGGTCTTCGCTAGCTATTCGGAATTGCCACATACTCTTTCTTGCCAGCTACCATCTATCATCGCCAAAAGTACATTTTTTTGTCATTTTCTTAATTTTTCGGTTTCCTATTGGTAGAACAGAAACATTAATTTTAGAATATTAAAGAACACAAAAACCTAGCCGTAAATGGCAATTTTCTTTTAAAAATTATGTGCCGTTTAAGAGAAAATGGCGTTTTAGCACTACTAAAAATGCGAAATTTGAAGCTCATTTTCACAGAAAATTTTTGAGTTTTCAAAATACTTTATTTGAAGTTATTTGAAGCACATACACTCACAAATATAATCATCTTTACAAATTGCGGATAATGTGCATATTAACCCTTAAGTGGTATCATGGATTTTGGTTACGTAAACGGTATTGTCGGGTCAGCGGAGACCCAGAAATTAATTTTGTAATTTGGCATATTAACTCTTACTTGATGAAACTAGAAATGGATGTACATCTTAAAACAACTTTCCTCAAGGATTATAACTGAAAGACATCTTCAATTAAATTCATTTTGTGTGTCTAAAGCACCATATTTCTGAATTTGTATATATTTACATGGGTTAGATGAGATCAATTTGAAAAGGGATTCAATTTTCAAAATACTAGAAATGTTTAATTGGTATGGATCAAAATGAAGAGCTAACACTTGTATAAACATAATAGGGAGAGAAAAACACAAGAATGCTACTTAATTCATAAAATTTGCAAGTATGCAAAAGTGGTATACAGCAAATGTTTAATTTTTTGTCTGTTTATAATTAGCCAAATTATTATGAAGTTATGGACTGGATGTAATTTATTCAGACTCTATGCACTCATCACAATACACTTTGACTAAACTGTGGGTTTTGCAAACAGTTTTGTTGCACTGACAGCAGACTGTGTTATATTTATTGTCCTTTGATGACGGGCAAAGAGAGCAGCGCTTCCGTTCCTTCGGCTCGTCACCCTCATCATTTTCACTGCCTGAATCATGATCTCTGTCTATTGTGGAAGCGTCACTGAGATCACTATCTACCTATGCAAGCCACTGTTCAATTTGTACAGAATGTTCTTCATATTCCATTGTTGAGAAAAGACTGATTTTCACACTATAATTAAAAGACTAACGTCAACGGTATCGTCGGGTCTCCACTGACCCGGAACCCACACTGCGAGGACAAATCAACTTCCTTTCATGAGTTCTAAAACACCACTGCCCATAAGTATAGAGTGTAAGGATTAGGTGGCAGCACAGGCAAATTGCGGCAAAATTGCAAGGTTTAAACAAACAAGAAACTCTTCTGGGTCAAATGTGACCCGACGATACCAGTTAAGGGTTAAAGATGTGAGAGATCTTTCAAAAAATTTACATTTATATAATTTTTGAAAAAAAGAAAAAAAACTCAAAATAAACTTTACGCTATACTAATGAGTGTAATTAGCACTATCCGTTACAAAAGTTTCAAGAAAAAAATTGCAGCCATATACGAGAAAATGACGTTTGAGCATTTCTGAAAATGCGAAATTTTGAGCTACTTTTCACAGAAAACGGTAGTGTTTTCGAGAAACTTTACTTGACATTATTTAAAGCATATATACTCGTAAATATAATAATGTAAAAAAATCGCCAATAATGTAAATATTAACGACGTGAGAGACAAGTAAAAAAATTTACATTTTGGTAATTTTTGAAAAAACCAACCGATAGACCAAAATGGCTTTTATGTCATTGATAGAGTACATTTACCACTATCCCTACCAAAAGTTTAAAGAAAAAATTTGGAGCCGTTTTTGAGAAAATTTTGTTTTTGTAATTTTTTAAAATTGCACATATTGCACGCAATATTGCACGAAAACTACCAAAATTGTGAAAAACATTTACATGACCTTTATTAAAGAACTCAATATGCAGAACAAATTTTACTTGAAGAAAAAATCTCTATCTTCAATTTTGTAGTTGGAGAAAGACACCGAAAAAAATTCAAACTTTCACAATTTTCGAAAATTCAGAGCTGTACGTGAAAATCGGACCTATGCCATGTTAAAAAGTGTATTTTACTCTATTCATACAAGAAATTTAAAGAAAAAATTTGGAGCCGTTTTTGAGAAAATGTTGAAAATCCCCGGGGGCTTCATATAAAGTACCCCCAAATTTTAAAGAATCTTTTTCAAAATCACAAAGCTTTGACTAGAATCAGATCGACTGGGGAATATCAATTTTGAAGAAAATCGACCGAACGGTTAAGGCGCTAGCGTTGACCACAGACGGACAGAGGGACGGAATGCCGTCAATCGATTTTTAAGTATAAAGAAGAAATCATGGATTTTGACCACATCACGAGATGGAGGATTTTTTTTCTTCATTTAGCAACTGGTTTTATCCACTTATTCGTTTTCACGGCCCGGCAATTAATTTTTTTCCGCCGAAAATTGGCCATTTTTTCGCGCAGCATTACATAACTTTCCCTATACTACGTATATCACTCCGTGTATACGTACGTATACGGGAAAGTAATATACTACGTATATCACTCCGTGTATACGTTCGTATACGGGAAAGTAAAAAGTATAAAGCACGCAAATGATGTCACTTCACCGATTCCTCTTCGCCCCACCGCTCTGTTTTCGGTCTGTGCTCTCCCGCCCCCTCGCTCTCTCGTCTTCTAATGTGTCTTACCAGCAATCGCCGGCTTTGGTGACACAGGGAATCAACTGAAGTCATTGCAAAGCCTCTGACCGGGAGGTCCTAGTCCCGACGGTGGCAGGATTTTCGACACTAACAACAAAGCTAGGTGGAATTCAGCCGCTGTGTGGAGGAGAATTCTAGCGGCCGGCTGCTCTGATCGGCAGTTTTCCATTGGTTTCTCCGATCGACACCAGGCGAATGCTAGAGCAGTACCCTAACAAACTGACCGCGCGCGATCTTTCCTTTCCGTTTCCTTGTCCTACGCTCACCCTTATTGGCACGTACACGCACTACACTACCACACATGTCGGGAGACCAGTCTAAGGTGCTAAGAGCTTGTGCCGGCAGGGGCAGTGCCCTTATGGTGGGGGATAGTTGGGGAAAACTTCGTTAGCCGGCGTGTACGTCGGCGCCGTCCAGTGGGGGAAGATTACCGCCACCTCCCACGGTAAAACATGCACTACACTTACGGGACTAATGAAAGATGTTGACATGCCCGGAAAATGCCAGTCAAACAATTACCGGCAATGTCTCCGTGCGTTGCCCGGCGCCCTTCCCCCCGCTCCCACGTCAGTCACTTCTTCTCTACAGTGCTTGTTCACCTTCTCACACTTTGAGCCACCCTCTCGCCGGCGTGACCATCTTACCCGCCCGCTCCCCCGCCTGCTCTCGCTCTCCCCGCGCCCTCCCTGTCATAGCGCCGCGCCGGGGCGCATCCCGCGCAGCCACTCGAAGCGTCGCCTGCCAGGCGCACACGGGCGCACTGAATGCTCATTTAATTGGATCCGCGCAGGCGGAGGCGGCGCGGCGCGGCGCGGCGCGGCGAGGGTAGCGAGGCGCCGGAGCGCGGGCGGGCGAGGGCGAGGGCGCCAGGGCGATCGGCGAAGAGGCGGCGCGGGAGAGGACACGATGTAAAGAGTGGGTGGCGAGGAGCGAGTGATCGGGTGAGGCGACTCTGAGAGGAGGAGAGAGAGAGAGACAGACAGACAGAGAGACATAGGGAGACAGAGAGACACAAAGACAGACAGAGAGGGACAGGCAGAGGGAGACAGGGGGAGACAGAGAGAGACAGAGAGACAGACAAAGAGACAGAGAGAGACAGACAGAGAGACAGAGGGAGACAGAGAGACAGACAAAGAGACAGAGAGAGACAGACAGAGACAGAGGGTGACAGAGAGACAGACAAAGAGACAGACAGAGACAGACAGAGACAGACAGAGAGAGACAGACAGAGAGACAGACAGAGAGAGACAGACAGAGAGAGACAGACAGAGAGAGACAGAGAGAGACAGACAGAGAGAGACAGAGAGAGATAGACAGAGAGAGACAGAGGGAGACAGAGAGGCAGAGAGAGACAGAGGGAGAGAAGAAAGAGAGAGAGAGACTCCGCGAAGACGAGAGACATGGGAAGAGTGAACAAGCATATAAAGAAATGTAATGAAATTATCGATCTGCGTTTTATTTTTCACTATCACTTTAGGATTGATTGATTGGTTACTAGTGATTCCGGGCGCGTCAATTATTGTTGTCATACATCGCGTAAGTGTAATGCATGTTTGTTTTTTTCCTTGGGTGACTGCGGTGGTCCTCCCCCGCTGGATGGCGAGATCCGGCGCCGACCAACTCATTCGGCTAGCGGAGTTTTCCTTTACCAGGTATCTCCCACCGGCAGAGCATTGCCCCAGCCAGGACAAGCTCTGAGCCCCCCACCAGTCTCCCGGGATGTGTAATAATGTAGTGCATGTAAGTGTGAGTGTGTGTGTGTGTAAGGGGCGAGGATAGGACATGGAAGAGGTAGGAAAGATCGCGCGCGGTCCGTGGCCCGTTTGTTAGGGTACTATTCGGGCATTCGCCTGGTGTTGCTGGAAGAAACCACGGAAAACTACCGATCAGAGCAACTGGTCGCTAGAATTCTCCTCCAGACAGTAACTAAATTCGACTTACTGCTGACACGCTATTCAGTTTAGGAATATTTGTTTGCAAATTTATATGTAAATATTTTTGAAGTTTGTCTTCAGTATATGCCAGGAACAGTCGTACAAGACCTCAACAAGACATCATTTTCAAACACAATATTAATAATGAAATGCTATGTTAATAATTTTTCAAAAACAGTGGAAACTATGTTTTAAATTTCTATTAAAGTATGTAATTGTGTTGATGATTACCAGAACCAGAATGCCGAGTCAGGAACAAATTGATCGCAAGTTTACATTTATTTTCCTGCGGAACTTAAACTTTGTGTGAAAGGCACACTATTTTTCTTTCTTTCTACAAGGATGAATAGGCTAAATAATGTTGGTTACCTTAAAAAGAACGCTTGAAAATATATAACAACTTAATTACCAAAAGCCGTGAAATAAGAAATGCCCTATGAATTCATAGTGGTTTTCCGTTGAATGTCGATTTCAAGAAACAGAAACAATTCCAATAAATTTCTACTTAAAAGATCTAAATTCCACAAAAGTAGAAAAAACATACGCAACGGAACAGCTCGAAAGTCCGCCCAGATCACGCATTTTTCAAGCTCGTTGGCAACCAAGAGAAGCGAGAAATCTCGAAAGCGAGTCGGGGGCCAAGTTCCTCGAAAATGGTCTCGCCGCCCTCGGAGAAAATTCGCTCCAAAGTGCAAACCTCTCCCATTCGGAGAGCCCTGTATTGTCATTTGCATCGTCCTATTTGTCTTGGGGAAAAGGATTCAAGCAAACTTAAACTAATAAAGTAATATTAATAAAAAGCGTTTTGCATTGAAAGTTGCTGGGAAGTTTCCGGCTTCATTTGTGCGCATTGTCTCGCGAAGGAGCGGCGTCTCCGAAGGCGCCCGCCCCGAGCTTCTCTCGGTGTCAACGCCATTCCTGTTTCCAATCTTCATACGGCACAGCCGCGCCGCCGCGTCGCGTCGCGCCGCGCCGCGCCGTTGCGCTCCATAATTTGTAATTTATAAGCAGACAATTTAATGTCCGGATTATTCAAACTAAAACTATTCTTTCTCTCGGCTACTCGAGAGAAGGGGGAGACGAAATGTGCGAGGGTCTGAAGAGAGGGCGGACGGAGAGAGAGAAAGAGACCAAGGGCGACAATCAAAGGGAAGAAAGAGCTGGAGATGTTAAAAAATATACCGAAGGACTTATTCTTTTCACACGCACACGCCGGCGCCGCCGCGGCGAGAAGTTTTATAATTGCGCTCACAGTAATAACTTTTCCAACTTCAAACACTCGACTTTGAAAATGTCAGCCACAGACGGCGGCACATTTTATGCAACTTTACTGGGCGCCTGCCTCCGTTTCCTTAGCAACGTTGCCTGTTGCCGGCATCTGCGAGAAGGAAGACGCGCTAGAGTGGCAGGCGAAGATGGAAAAAGATGATCAGAAGAAATTCGTCTCAGAGGAAGAAGTTTGCGGCAAGCTGTGTATCGCCATCTCTTCGCGAAACAGACTTTCTAGAGCGGAAAACTTCATTTCGCACCACCATTCTGTCTTGTTTTAACATTATCAATAATGCATTAGGATTGTAAACTGTTTTAACAAAAACTTTGAAAAAATACGTTATTAAATGTAACCAATTATCACTTTTGTAGTATTTTTAACATTTATACTGAGTATTTAATTTTTAAAATAAGAAAACGATTATTACTGTTTACATTTGCACGTAATGGAAAAGCAAAGATACCAAAAAATCTTTGACTTCCTAAACACCTTTAAGTTTATCAAGAGAGAGTTTGTTTGCATAAAAACTTTCTAAAAGATATACGTATTAATGATTCGTGGGGTAGTATTTAGGTTTTCTGAGAAAAGGAATAAGTAAAAAATTAAACATTGTCATAGTTACGGAAACAAGAGGTTCCGAATTACAGGATAATCTATTTGTGTGGTTTTTCGACGCTTCATCTAATATGGCCCATCCCGTTCTGAACCTCCCTCTTTTTTTTACATAAAATATAATAATCCAAAAGATTAAATAATTAAAATGTATATCCTTCATAAACATGCAAGGTATCTTGGCCAGTATGGAATTATACTATATAGAATTAAATATATGTAAACAACGTATACGTGTTAATACTTATTTCTATTTCCTAGGACGTATATTTTGAACTGATAATTGATATCATTTTTTGCAAAGTTACCCCAAAGTAATTACTGTTATCAAAACTGCATACAATTCAAGAACATTTCGTCATTCAGTTGCCATCCTGGCAACTCGTCACCGAAAGATGTGAACCGCAAGTCAGAAACATTTCGAATACAACTTCGTATCTCAGGCTTTTCTCCACAATGGGCAACCAACCCTCAGAAGCCGCGTCTGCGTGGGCAGCGAAGCGTCGCCCGCCAACGGAGAACCAGATTTCTAACTTATCTGTTACTTGCTCAGCGGGTCGCGGCGGCAGCGCTGCCTAGCGCCGGTCTTTTGAAGCGGGCCGCGGGGCGGCCTACTCCGCCGCCGTCGCCGCCACCACCACCAAAGACGAAAGAGGAGAAACTTCACAAACAAGAGAACCCGCTCCGCCCCTCGCCTACCCCTTGTCGCGACGCACAGTGGGAGGCTTACTGAATCTAGATGGACGAACAGCGGAATTTCCGTTCAGTGAGATCAACTGTTACAATTATTGCGATCATTCACACAAATGATCAGGTGAGATAGCTCAGATTCAGCATTGCGCCTGTCTCTGCAGCGACTGTGACCGGAAGAAGATCTTAGGACTGGAGCCCCCACGGTGCCTGATTTTCGGACTAGCTCCGTAGGTAGGGAGAATCCAGTCGCCGTCTGTAGGGCATCCTAGCGAAAGGCGGCTCTCATCGGTAGTTTTCCTTGGTCACATCAATGCCAGAGCAGAATCTTAACAAACGGACAGTGCGCAATCTCTTCCTTTTTCAATTCCCTCCCCTCACACACATACACACACACACACACACACACACACACATACACAGACCCTTGCAAGCTATCCCACATTCTATCCCACACTATCCACAACTATCCCACATTCCAGAGGCCAGTGAGAAGGGGTACCCCGCTGAGGGAGATACCTGGAGAGAGAAATCCTCTGCAAACAGACGTGTGGGTCGGCACCTGACGTCACCAACCAGCGGCGAAGGATTCAACGGCAACCTCAGAAAAAACTTTTACTACACTACAGGACTGATGGTCACAGTAGTTGGAATGTCCGAAAACATCAATAAAAATGTTGAGTATGATCTTGAACACTTCAATTACTTTAGAAGACTGGAAATCGCTCTTCGATTTACACACATCAAATAAAATGTGTAATTTTGAAAATATATCTTCCATGTTTTCACAAAATGAAAAACTTTTGACATCTTGTATATCTAAATATTCGTTTTATAAATAACGATAAGGAATTTTCATAAAATGTATGAAAACACGTAAAATGACAGAGAAAAGTCAATGAATTGTCTATGCTAAGGGTCAAACGTTATCGTGAAAACTGAAGCTGTAACATATCAACTTTAATAAAATATTCCCTTGTATATTTTCAATTGTTACGTTTTTGTGAGCACTGGCCGTCTGCCACTTGGCTAGACTTCGTGTTTGTTTTGATTACAAACAGGCGTGTTAATTAAAAAGAAGGAACTCACACAGTATAATTTCTATTTGGAAATTATGTTATTATACGATATTTTAATCATTCGATAGGTGTGCAAAAAAGAAATTACATTTTGGCATAATTTCTGCACAGTTTTCCGATGAAGATAGTTCCAATGATGCTGAAAGAGAGTTTTGCTTCCATAATTGCATATTAGGAGACTATATAACCATTTACCAATAAATTAATCTTCACTAGCACACACAAAAATGAGCGTTCACACGTTTGATTATTTATAATGTTTAAGAACAGATCTAGGGAAATATTATTCTGAAATATTTCAGGTACGACACCAAGTTTTTTCTTCCACTTCTGTTGTGCCATTTTCTCATCGGGTGCTTGCTTTTGCTTTGCTTTTCGAGGGAATTGTGAGACAATAATAATAATAATAATAATAATAATAATAATAATAATAATAGTAGTAGTAGTAGTAAAAACAAAATTTGTGTAAGAACTTCGCTAAACTCCCAGGTAGTTCAAAAGACTAGGAAGTGCAAGAAATTTCTTTATTTGCAACAGCCCACATTTTGCGCAAAGTATTATATAGAGGCACAGACAATTCCAAGATCTCATAATATCTTTAGTCGTGATGTAGTGGAATAATAATAATAATAATAATAATAATAATAATAATATGGTAGTTGAGAAGCTAAAAGAGAAAATTCAAGCCTGGGCTCAACGAATAAGAAGGTACAAACGTAGAATAGATTTCCGTGTACAGAACCGGTTGTTTGAAACAGACGCGAAGAGATTCTATCGCAATCTGACTCAAAAACCGAATGGCAAAGCTGTTACTCCTTCAAAAGATGACGTCGAAGCATTTTGGGCAGGAATCTGGGAAGAGAGCAGATCCTACAACAAAGACGCATCTTGGCTTCAATCTGAAGTTGATGCTGCCGATGAACTTGTAGAAACAGTGGAAGATGTTCACCAATTCTCGGAAGAGGACCTCTTCCAAGCAATTAAGAACATGGGAAACTGGAAGTCCCCCGGGATTGATAAGATCCAGATTTATTGGATTAAGAAATTAACAGCAATACATTCTCATCTAGCAAAGGCTGTTAATAAAATTTTTGAAAACCCAAAGGAAATCCCGGAATGGCTCACACGCGGCATCACGTATTTGCTACCCAAAGCGGGAGACAGCTCTTTGGCGAAGAACTACAGGCCAATTACTTGTCTGCCAGTACTGTACAAAGTTATAACTTCAGCCATAGCTGACAAAATGTATAGACATCTAGATAAGAATCATCTAATGCCAGCTGAACAAAAAGGATGTCGTAAAGGCTCTTATGGGTGTAAGGAAATCTTGCTACTGAATAAAGTCATCTTGAATGATGTAAAGAAACGCAAACGTAATTTGAGCATGGCTTGGATTGACTACCAAAAGGCCTTTGATAGTGTACCACACGATTGGATTTTGAAGACCCTGGAGATCTATCGATTTCATCCTAGACTTGTTGAGTTTTGCAAGGCTAGTATGAAGTCGTGGAGTACCAGGTTACTAATCCACAGCGGAAAGGAAGCAGTAGAAACCAGAAGTATTCAGATTAACAGGGGTATTTTTCAAGGAGATTCACTATCCCCTCTGCTGTTTTGCATTAGTTTGATCCCACTATCGAGACAGTTGTCGCAAGCTGACTTTGGTTTTAAGCTCCATGGTGATGAAAGGCCAGTATCACATTTGTTTTACATGGATGATCTGAAAGTGTTTGCCAAGAATGAAGCGATTCTCTCCCAAATGCTGTCTGTCGTGAATGACTTTAGCAATGACATCTGCATGAAGTTTGGTCTTGACAAGTGTGCAAAAATCAATTTAAAAAGAGGGAAACTCACAACGTCTGAGAACATTGAAATTGATACGCACACTGTGATTCAAGATCTTGAGCCAGGTAAAACTTACAAATATCTGGGCATTGAAGAATGTGAAACCATCTCGAATGACAGAATGAAAGAGAGAATTCGTAGGGAGTATTATAGAAGAGTGAGACTGGTCCTGCAGTCCGCTCTGAATTCCAGGAATAAAATATCTGCAATAGGTAGTTTGGCGGTACCTGTAGCCGAATACAGTTTTGGACTAGTGGACTGGACTGAGCAAGAAATTCGCACCATGGATCGAAAAACCAGAAAACTGCTGACAATGCATCATGTTTCCCACCCTCGAGCTGATATACATAGACTTTATGTGGCACGTAAGGAAGGAGGAAGAGGCCTCAGACAAATTGAGGCCTCCTGGCACAACGCAATAGTCGGGTTGGGTAAGTATGTAGTCAGCCATCAAGACGACCCTCTAATGAGGCAGGTCATGAAATCTGACCGAAGAATGGGAAACAGAGGCATTGTTAGTGTAGCAAGAAACATTGCGAAGAAAACAAGGCAAGACACGTCGAATAACACAGACACTGAACTTCTGATGCTGCTAAACATGAAGTGTGAGACACAAAAAATGTTAAAGAAATCGTGGAGAGACAAACCACTCCACGGTCAATACCTAAAAAGAATGGACAAGGTGCAGATCAATAAAGATCAATCATTTATGTGGCTTAAAAGGGGAAGGATGAAGCCAGAATCGGAAGCACTTGTAATAGCTGCCCAAGATCAGGCCTTGAGAACACGACATTATGATAAAGCGGTTCTCAAAATTTCCCAAGATGACAAATGCCGCATTTGCCTGGAGCAAGCAGAAACCATTGATCATATTGTCTCAGCTTGTCCAATCCTAGCAAAGACCGAATACCTTAAAAGACATGACAGGGTGTGTAGCTACCTCCACTGGCAGATCTGTACTGCCCTCGAAGTTCCAAACACATGCCCCAAGTGGTACGAACACTCACCGAAACCGGTGACGTCTGTTGGATTGTGTACTATATTGTACGACCAACAAATTCAAACTGATCGCACGATAGCGGCAAACAAACCGGATATAGTTATCCGGGATTTGGCCAAAAAATCGTGTTTACTTATCGATGTTGCTGTACCTTGCGATCAAAACGTCGTTACCAAGGAGGCAGAGAAACGTCTTAAATACAAGAGTTTGGAAATCGAGATCAGCCGAATGTGGGGCGTAAAAGCACAGGTCGTCCCGATAGTTATCGGAGCTCTGGGATTTGTTCCGCAAAATTTGAGTAAGAACTTGTCTAAACTCCCAGGTAATTCAAAAGACTGGGAAGTGCAAGAAATTGCTTTATTTGGAACAGCCCACATTTTGCGTAAAGTATTGTAGAGGCACTGATAGTCACCGAATCTGCTCCTTAGGTAGCTGGTTGCAACCTGGAGTAGATTTTATATTCAGCCGACTCATAAGATCTTTAGTCGTGATGTAATGGAATAATAATAATAATAATAAAATAATAATAATAAATAATAGCAAGGGCTTTGTGGTTGGCCTTTGCTTTACTCTTCTGTCTAGTTGAGGCGCGCGCAGTGCGTTAACCAACGTGAGAGGACTTGTCGGTAAACAGATTAAAACAAATCAAGTGCTTATGTGTCTGGCAATTATATATGGGTAGAAACAGCAGGTGTGAACTTTTGCAATCATTTTTCAATTCATGAGTTTGTATCGTTTTCTTCATTTATGTAGCTGCATTTTAATTGCACATGAATGAGGATCTGAAAATGATGGTTAAAACATTTAAAACAGCTGATCTTTAAACAAACAGATAGACATAAATAAAATTATTAGTAAAGACAATGTCTCGAATTTTCATCTCCCTCCTCTCACACTTCGAATTCGTTCCTCGCTGATCCGCAAATCTTGGCACTGTGCTCCACCGCCTCCACCCACTCCCCCACCCACCCCCATCGCTGCGCCCCGCCCCGCCCCGCCCCATCGCTCAGCGCCGCGCGCCGCCGCCGCCGCCGCCGCCACCACTGTTCCTTTCTGTTTTCAATTACTCGCTCGGCGCTGGGAGTCGCCGTGTGTGTTAAAACAATTTCCAGAGTTCACCTTTGATCGCGAGGCCTGCGAGCGAGGGCGCGGCGAAAGGCGCCGCCACCAAGAACCCCCTCCCCCCTCCTCCGTGGGGCGGGAGGGGGGAGAGGGGAGGGAAACCGTTTGCCTCGAAGTTACAGAACATTTCACGGCGCGCCGGGGGCGCCATTCGCGGGAAACTGGGTGTGAAATCGCGACCCCGAGGCGCAGGCAGAAACATTTAATGATGTTGCCAATCTTGGAGTGACTCGCGGGGGAGTCTCTCGCGCTGCGCCGAGGCCGCGCACTCCACGTTCCGCTGCGCAGCAGGCTTTCCTCAGAGTTTGCAATATTTTCCGAAGAGAGCTGAAATTGAGACAAACCATGCAGCCTCCCGCCAAGTGAGGAGTACCGCCTTAGGTGGCTCGGACCGTCTGCTGATTTCACTGTAGTGCCACTGATCGGGAGGTCCTAGGGTTCGAGTCCAGTAGCAGGATTTCCGACACTAGCGAGACAGGTTGAATTCAGTCGCTGCCTGGAGGAGAATTCTAGCGGCCGGCTGCTCTGATCGGTAGTTTTCATGGTTTCTCCGCTCAGCGCCAGACAAACGCCGGAGCTGTTCCCTAACAAACGGGCCAAGGAACGCTGATGGAAGATAAGTAGTTAGGGAAATATCTCGAGAGCCGACGGATAGGTCGGCGCCGAATCTCACCATTCAGCGGGGGAAGATCACCGCCACTGCCGCGATAAAAGCACGAACTACACTGACGGGACTAATGACCTTAGCAATTAATGTGCCCATTTTTTTAAAAAATTTTTATTTTACATTTAAAGACACTACAACGTTCAGCCGTGAGTCTCTTCAGTTGAATGGCCGAGCAACTTTGCATCAGAAAATTGTGAAGGGGGTAACTGTTTGTTACCTCCCTGATAGTGATTGTATTTGTTGTACCTTCAACCAAGGTTATTGCGAGGAAATTATGTTAGAACAATGACAGGATTAAAAAGAAAATACGGTGGGATGGACAGGTAATTGCTAGAAATGTTCTTACCTTATCTAATGTCAGAGAGATATTGAAGGAAAATATGGAATGGGAGTCTGTTTCTTAGGCGGGAGAGAGGGGGCTGATCGGTTCCTATTTCGTAAGTGACTGCTCCTTGTAGTATATGATTTAAATTATTGAAAAAATTATGTGCCAGCTTTGTAATAAAGAAATAATTGATTCTATTGCAAGATCGTTGTGGAGGGTCTTATTGCTGACAAACCAGGGGGCATTTACTGTTATTCTTAAAATTTTGTTTTGGAAGATTTGTAACTTGTTTAATGTGGTTGGGGCAGCTGAAATCCAAACAGGGCATGCGTAGGTTAATATTGGCCGAAGAATAGATTTGTAAATGGTTAAAGTGGAAAGAATTTTTACAGAAGAGTTACGGTTAAGAATTGGACGTAAAACAGCTAGCCTTCTATTGGCTTCAATTACTTTGGACGAGATGTGACTGTGCCAATTTAGTCTTGTGTCCATTAGAACGACGAGATAACGAATAGATGAGTTCAGAGGAGACCAAGGAATGATTGAAGAATCCAAAGTCAGAGGGCGAGGAAAGACAGGATACCTTAAAGTAAATACTTTGGCAATTGATTTGTTTGGGTTGATTTTGATTTTCCATAGTTTAGACCAATTTTCTATGTTTTTTAGGTGACAATGAATTATACGACATGCTGTGTTTAGATTTCTAATGTGCCCATATTCACAAATCAACCAACCAACCAACCAATCAACCAACCAAGTGAGAAATGTCTGTGGTATCGTTAGATAACCAGGAACTCGAAAAAAATACAAAAACAATGAAACAGTTGTCAATTTGACTGAAAATTTAATATATTTTATTGTGTTTTTCCGCACAGTGCTCGTTCAGAGTGAATTCTCAGTTTTACAGCGCAACTGCTGACACAGCAGACGTCAAGGCTCCAAGAAAGAAGCCACCGGCCATTCATCATTTTACTTCACATGTTGCGTTAAGGAACAGCAATTTTTTGATTCATTACATTTTAATATATTAATGCGATTAATCTAAATAATTAATAAATTAATAATTAATTCAATATATTAAAATTTATTATATCGAAGTACCGCAGTAACTTGTGTTTATACAGTTCTGAAGTTCGATACGTACCAGGAATATCAAAAAATGGCTGTTCCTTAACGCAACAAAATATTTCATATTTTAACAAAAACAGTATTTTTTTAGTATATTTAAAATACTAAAGTGTTACTTTTTGAAAAACTGTTTGATGTAAATTTGTTCAGCAGGTTTTCTGCTACTGCAGGGCATTAGTTATACAAATTTGAAATCACGCCAGTTTCTCAGTTAGAAATTTAGTATGCGATAAATTGTATTGGAAAAAAGAGTTTATATTTCAGAAGAAAGGTATTTTACAAATATTCCGGTTTCAGCAATATTTAGTGACCGTTACTGCTTTTTTAACAAGATATGCCGGAAACCCATTTTTAAGAGAGTGGGATTGAATGAAAAATCTCACATAACAATGATTTTATTTTCCAATTTAACCCTTAACAACCTAGATGTGTCTATTAGACACGTTTTAAAATTCGGATGCTGACAGAATCAAAATATTTATTTTATTAAAAATTCAGCTTGTCTATTCTTCCCCGGTATTTTATTCTTCAAAATTATCTTAATATCATTTTCTAGAATTGAATCATTCTGTGATATTTTGACAATTTTCAAAATACCCATTAAACCACCCGGATGTGTCTGTGAGATACTACAGGAGTTTATGCAAGTTTTGGTCTTTTTGAGTGTGGTCAAATTGACACGAAACTTACTTTATGGTTAACTCGTAGTGTTTCTGTTTAGTTCAACACAAAGAATTCACTGGCGTATTGGGCGTTGTTAATTTTATTGGTCTTACAGTATGTTTTGTGATGTATCATTCTGTTCTTTAGTTTGAAGATAAATATGTAAATACTTTATCTGCTCCGGTCTTTAATTTTGAGGTATGGCTAACACTTAACTGACTGATGACATTCGACATGCAATAGAAGCAAGTGCTGATGACTATGTATTTGGTAAAACTAGAGATTAACTTCAGCTTGTTCTTATTTTCTACATTTACTTTATTGGAATAATGCATAGTAGAAACGAAAATAACAATACGATTTTTTAAGGCACATATGAAACCAATCCCATAAATTTACAAAATCCAAAAACGTTAGTTTCAACATTGCCACTTCTGTTTGGTTGAAAATTCTTAGGGATGCATTGTTTATTTTTCTTCAGAGTGCCAACTATTGTCAGTCCATTCTGAAACACTGATTTTGCAACTTCCAGGCTTCTAAAATAGTGATCGAATGTAATGTTCCTCTTTGATCCATAATAAGGTTCACACAATTAGATTACTACCGACTGAGCCAAATTTTCTGTTCTATTTGGTCCCTCTTTTCCGAGGTACGGTAATTCAAACAAATCCACCTATTCTATCACAAATCCACCACATTTTCATAGCGTACTTGTCAGGTTTACTTGGTAAATATTGCTTGAAAGACATCCTCGATCAAATGGTCCAGGAATATACGTACAGTTCGACAAAGAACTAACAGGTGGCCAAACCATCATTTATGTATATTATGACATTCTTTCAAACCATTATTTATGTCGTTGGCGTTGCTACCCTAATTTTATGGACTAATTTTTATCCAACTTTTAATCAAAGGAAAAAAAGATGTAAGAGAAAAATATTTTTGCGAGAAATAGTAAGACCTCATGTTCAGAGAAGGAGAAGAAGAAAGAAAGAGTCGACTAGGTATCACATTGAAGCAATGGAGAATGTTTCTGATAGAATCAATGTTGCTAATGATCAACCAGATAGTAAACCAGCGGTAAAGACGAGAAAGAGGTTATGTGTTTGCCCTTCAAAACTTTTTAGGCTTTTTAAAGTGTGTTGTGCTGTATGTGATATGTGTTTTCTGAACATTCAACCAAGAAAATAATTTTTGTAACATGTTATCAAAATGGGAGAAACATTATTAAATACTTGTAAAATGCTGTAACAAAAACTTTTACTTCGATACATTCATTATTTTCATATAATTTTCACATTGTTTAGAAAAGTGTCTACTGGGGGGCCTACTGGGCCTTTACATTACAAAACCTTTCTGGTTGGTAAGGGTTAAAAAAATATTTCGCTTACCTGGATGTAATTATTCAATGTACGTTTTCATAATTGTACTGGAAAATAACATATCTGGAGGTCGTTTTATGGGCAGAAGTGTTTTTCACTTTATACAGGGGGGCGCATACGAAGGTATACAGAACTTGTTATATTTTTATCTGTTTTCATATTCTTTCAGATACTCAGATAATCATGTCTGGTAATTTAAGCAACGGGAATAGATCATTAAACAATACTGGAGGGCAGAGAACGCTAGATACGTTCGACGAAAATCGAAGAATTCAATACACCGCCAAGTAGACTATCAATTTACAAATTGCGCAACAAATGCGATAAAACTGGGTGTAACTAACTGTGCTAAAGAATGGTCGACCAGTGAGTGTTACTACCGATGAAAACGAAATGATAGTTTCTCATTTACTTTTCCAAAACCCAAAGAAATGCAAGAGGAGAGACTGTAAATGCTGAGCACTTAAGACACTTCAGCATTTGACAGATTGCACTTAATTACAATTTGTATGTCAACCCTATCGTGAAGTCATAAATCTATCTAAAATAAATAAGTTTTTCTTTTTCATTTCATTATCATTTTATCAAACTATTTTCTATAATAATAATAATAATAATAATAATAATAATAATCCAGTGTGGGGTTGGTCAGCCCCCATCTGGCGCGTCCCCAGGTGGCGGATAGGGGAATGCTCGGCGGATAGGGGAATGCTCGGATAGGGGAATGCAGGGTAGGTGGGAAACAAAATACCACTCGCGGACCAAAATGACGAGTAAAATCCACACTGCGTCTGACTTGGAACAAGCGGCAATGTGGTCAGCGTCTGTTCACCAGGAAGTGCGGCTGCAAACCCGCACCAGGAACTCACAATCCTTCGTTCTACACCACTAGCAAAAGCTAGAAATTTAATTACAAGCAAGCATGACTCGTACAAGTAAAGATAAAATTACCCCAGGTGGTCGATCCATCCACTCCAAAGTGGCTACCAAGCATTCGGATTCTGGAGAGCTTGGACTTATACGAGGGAGTAAATAGGAGTTCTCGGGTAAACTTCCACGGAAAACACAACTTACACTGGCACTTTGAACATTAAGACACTTATTCAAACAGGAAAACTGCACAATCTCACAACAGAACTCACGAAGCAGAAAATCCAAATTCTCACCTTTCAAGAAACACGCTTCACAGATTCAAAAAAGATAGTTAGTTAGTTAGTTAGTTAATGCCTTATTTTACGTGGCGAGATAGACTACAATAACTACAGAATCTTCAAAGTGGAACGAATAAGAGAGTTGGCAAAGGAGCAATACTTTTGGCATGCCTTTCTTGTAGACAAAAGAATCATAGAGTCAGTAAAAGATGTGAAATCTATCAGCAATCGACTTATGACCGTGAGGTTCAAACACACAAACAATAACTACACCATCATCGTACACGCACCAATAAATGGTGACAATAAAAAAGAGCCTTACAAAACAGAATGATTCTGGGAAGAACTTGAATCAAAGATTGCAAAAACTCCAGAAAAATGGGAAGAACAATTTGCAGAATTTTGGCAGAAATTTCGAACAAAATTATCAAAACAGCAAAAGTGCTCAATCCTCTTCACTAAAAGCCAAACCACCGTTGCTGGAATCAAGAATGTGAGACTGCACTAGAAAAAAGAAAAAGGGCGTTTCAAAATTACAATTGCAACAAATCAGAAGAAACACAAATGAAATTTTTCAAAGTTCGCAAACAAACTTCCAAAATGTTAAGACAAATAAAGAGAAAAAATGTCAGTGGCCAACTGAAGTCAATCGAAGAAAACTTCGAAAGAAATCGAAGAAGACACACGATTTTTACAAGACTTTTGCAAACCAAATCAAAGGGTATTCACCACAGAATCTATGTTTTCGAAAACCAAATGGTAAACTAGCATTGACAAATAAAGAAAATTGCCAAGAACTAGCCACTTATTTTTCACAGCTTCTGAATTGTCCACAACTCAAAGAGAGGTTTCCGAAAATATAACCACTAATCACACCAAAAAACTGGCCAACACCAACACAAGAAATCTATTCTCACATCAATAAACTTAAAAATAACAAAGCCTCAGGGGAAGACGGAATTGTAGCTGAACTCTTAAAACATTTAGGCCCAAATTCACTCAAAGAAATTACACAAATAATCCGAAGCATTCGGCACACGGAGAAAATTCCGGATGATTGGAAGATTGCTCTAATCCAAAAAAAAGACAACAAATCTAACATTGACAAATAAACTAGCATTGACAAATAAACAAAATTGCCAAGAACTAGCCACTTATTTTTCATAGCTTCTGAATTGTCCACAACCCAAAGAGAGATTTCCGAAAATATAACCACAAATCACACCAAAAAACTGGCCAACACCAACACAAGAAATCTATTCTCACATCAATAAACTTAAAAATAACAAAGTCTCAGGGGAAGACGGAATTGTAGCTGAACTCTTAAAACATTTAGGCCCAAATTCACTCAAGGAAATTACACAAATAATGCAAAGCATTCGGCACACGGAGAAAATTCAGGATGATTGGAAGATTGCTCTAATCCCACCCAAAAAAGATAACAAATCAGATGTAAACAATTACAGAGGGATCTCCCTCCTACAAGTCACGAATAAAATTCTATCAGCGTGACTTTTGAATACAACACAACAACAATTAGAAACCAAATTGGCAGAATATCAAGCAGGATTCTCACCAAACAGGTTATGCCCAGAACAAATGTTCAACTTCAAAACCATAGTCAAAATTCGAGCACTCAGGCAGAAACCCGTAATATACGCATTTGTTGATTTTATAAAGGCATACGACTCAATTGATAGATCCACATTATTCCAAATTTTAGAAGAAAGGGGATTATATCCCAAAATACGAGAACTTATAACACAAACACTAATTGGCACGAAATCCAAAGTAAAATTCATGGGAGATATCTCACAACCCTTCGAAATTCAAACGGGGGTACGACAAGGTGATGGTCTCTCTCTCTCTTCTGTTTATTATCGTTCTAGACAAAGTTATGGAAGACTGAGAAAGAGAACTCAAGAAGCAGAAGACGAGGAGACAGCCATTAAACAGCTGGAGATACTTAAAGAATGTTCTGAAAAGGTAGGGTTACTAATTTCATTCGAGAAAACTGAATTTATATGTTCAAAGACAAAAATAACAAGTCTGAAGACGAAGTACGGTAAAATCAAAAGGGCACCATACATTAAATACCTCGGAGAATTCATCGAACCTAAAGGGTTTGAAAAAGCCTCAGAGCAAAATCGCCTCCAAAAAGTGAAGAAAGTATTAGGATTAGTCCAAAACATCTGCAACAAAAAATCCACGTCAAGACAAATCAAAATTCGACACAACAACACAGTCACAAAACGTATAAGTTGACATTAGAAAAAGGAGAATGAAATTCTTTGGCCATATTAATAGATTACCAGTAAATCGATTGACAAAAAAGATATTAGAATATGTTACCTCACTTAAGAACACAACACATTGGCTGAGCGAAATTCGGAAAGACCTGAGAAAAGCTACCATATGATAAGATGACACAGTAGAAAGAGACACCTTCAGACACAAAGTTGACAAGTGGGCAGTTGCATCAGAGCAACCGAAACAAAACAAAACAGACCGAAGTGGTCTGATGAACGTAAGCAAGCTTTCTCGGGAAGAATGAAAGTCTATTGGAAAAATAAGAAGAACAGAAAGAAAAATTAATTGAGTATCTTCCTTAGCGTCTTCCACCTATGGAGAGAATTCGCCTGTAATAATAATAATAATAATAATAACAATAACAACAACAACAACAGCTCCACCTAGGGAGTACATGACCTTGCAGTTGGTGGTGGAGCTTGAGCACCCCCATGAGCCTTAAAGCTATGTCAATTGTAGCCTAGCTACCGGTAAGGCCTCCCTTGCTGAATAGGTGGACGGTGAGGGGTCAGACGAAGAAGTACTCCATTTTGAGGAGAGTGGGAAGTAAGTAGAGGGAAAGTTCATGAACCTTTGGACTTCCTCTTGCCGGCCCATAGAGGGTACAAGAGAGAAACTGGGTTGGCACACAAGGCCACTGATTAGAGTGGAGACCCGAACCTTGCATTAGCCAGCGAAGGAGGCTGCCTTCAGCAGTCAGTGAAATTCCCGTGGGGTTTAGTAATGCCGACTGACGATCGGAGGGACCCCTTGCTGGGCCCTGCGGGGGGATGACCCGAAGCCACTGTGGGTCGCAGTAACGGATGGCAGGAAACAACCCGAGGGTTAAGTGTGATCTGTGAACTCGAACTTGCGTCCTGCAAATCTTCAATTCAAACCAATGAACAAAATGGATAGAACAAGCAATGTAATGAACCTTAACGTACCTTGTTCTACCAATGTCTCATACCTGCTCAGAAACCGAGCTAATGTCACCTTGTCGACGTCTGGCCATCCCACGGATGTTAGTCCCAGGGACCCAGAGCCGGCAGTAGCTCGAAGCCATCGTCAGAGATGGACCCGGGATAAATTAAAGGAGATGATGTGGTGCTTTTGCTATGCAAAAGCGAAAAATGGGGGTTCAGAAATAGAAGTTTTCAAGGTATGTAGAGAGCGGAAACCAGATATGAGACCTACCCTAGACTCAGAGAAGCTTGCCAGTCAACGACGATACATACTCAGCAGTGGAAAATTCGCAGCAGAACAACTTGCTGACATTGAGAGAAATGCGGAGTATGTACTTCGCTCGAACTATCCACATGACGAACATGTAGAACTTTAAAATGATGATCCCGTGGAAGGTTCATCTCATTCCAGTGAAACATACGTCTGTGGTGAAAATTCATCTGGAAATGAATTACACGATAAGGACATGATGTGAAATCTCCCTCGGCGCGAGATACAAAGAGTTAGTCAACTTCCGTTTGAATCTCGCGAACCATAGAGGAGAATATACGAAAATGCCACAGCTAAAAGAGTGATAGAAACAGTGAATTCTGTCTTAAATGAGGTGGTAGAGACCCCAGGCAGAGATCTAGATATTACTGAAATCAATCACATCATATATGCAACTGGATATCTAGTATCTCAGATAATTTTGGGGCCAGCCAAGAACACCGACGGCCGACAGCAAAACAGAATAAACAGCTCCGTACCCCCATGGATGAAGAGAATTATGAAACGGATAGCCGACACCCGGCGCGAAATTACACTCTTAGCTGACGCATCTTCTAAATCAACACACACCTCTAAAGTTCAACGAAAAATATTCACTGTTGAACAAAAATACCAAATTGAAAATGACACCAGCAGGCTAATGGAGTTGAGATGCTAAAAGAGAAAATTCAAGCATGGGCTCAACGAATTGGACGGTACAAACGCAGAATAAATTTCCGTGTACAGAATCGGTTGTTTGAAAAAGACGCGAAGAAATTCTATCGCAATCTGACTCAGAAACCGAATGGCAATGCTGTCACTCCTTCAAAAGATGTCGAAGCATTTTGGGCAGCAATCTGGGAAGAAAGCAGATTCTACAACAAAGATGCATCTTGGCTTCAATCTGAAGTTGATGCTGCAAATTAACTTGCGGAAACAGTGGAAGATGTTCAGGAATTCTCGGAAAAGGACCTCTTCCAAGCAATTAAGAATATGGGAAACTGGAAATCCACCGGGATTGATAAGATCCAGATTTATTGGATTAAGAAACTAACAGCATTACATCCGCATCTAGCAAAGGCTATTAATAAAATTTTAGAAAATCCAAAGGAACTCCCGGAATGGCTCACACGCGGCATCACGTATCTACTACCCAAAGAGGGAGACAGGTCTTTGGCGAAGAACTACAGGCCAATCACTTGTCTGCCAGTATTGTACAAAGTTATAACTTCAGCCATAGATGACAAAATGTACAGACATCTAGAGAAGAATCATCTAATGCCAGTTGAACAAAAAGGATGTCGTAAAGGTTCTTATGTCTGTAAGGAAATCTTGCTACTGAATAAAGTCATCTTGAATGATGTAAAGAAACGAAAACGTAATTTGAGCATGGCTTGGATTGACTACCAAAAAGCCTTTGATAGTGTACCACACGATTGGATTTTAAAGACCTTGGAGATCTACCTGTTGATCTATATGGAGATCTATCTATTTGTTGAGTTATGCAAGACTAATATGAAGTCGTGGAGCACCAGGTTACTAATCCACAGCGGAAAGGGACTAGTAGAAACCAGAAGTATTCAGATTAACAGGGGAATTTTTCAAGGAGATTCACTATCCCCTCTTCTGTTTTGCATTAGTTTGATTCCTCTATCAAGACAGCTGTCGCACACTGACTTTGGTTCCAAGCTCCATGGTGATGAAATGCCTGTATCACATTTATTTTACATGGATGATCTTAAAGTTTTTGCTAAGAATGAAGCGATTCTCACCCAAATGCTGTCTGTCATCAATGATTTTAGCAATGACATCTGCATGAAGTTTGGTCTTGACAAGTGTGCAAAAGCCAACTTAAAAAGAGGCAAAATGACCACGTCCGAGAACATTGAAGTTGATAGACACACTGTGATTCAAGATCTTGAGCCAGGTAAAACTTACAAATATCTGGGCATTGAAGAATGTGAAACCATCTCGAACGACACAATGAAAGAGAGAATTCGCAGGGAGTATTATAGACGAGTGAGACTTGTCCTGCAGTCCGCTCTGAACTCAAGGAATAAAATATCAGCAATAGGTAATTTGGCGGTGCCTGTAGCCAAATACAGTTCCGGACTAGTAGACTGGACTGAACAGGAAATTCGCATCATGGATCGAAAAACCAGAGAATTGCTTACAATGCATCATGTTGCCCACCCCCGAGCTGATGTACATAGACTTTATGTGTCACGTAAGGAAGGAGGAAGAGGCCTCAGACAAATTGAAGCCTCCTGGCACAATGCAATAACCGGGATGGGAAAGTATGTAGTCAGCCATCAAGATGACCCACTAATGAGGCAGGTCATGAAATCTGACCGAAGAATGGGAAACAGAGGCATTGTAAGTGTAGCAAGAAGCATTGCGAACAAGACTATGCAAGACAACCAGAATGACAGAGACACTGAACTTCTGATGCTACTTAACATGAAATTTGAGACACAGAAAATGTTAAAGAAATCGTGGAGAGACAAACCACTCCACGGACAATATCTAAAAAGAATGGACAAGGTGCAGATCAATAAAGATCAATCATTTATTTGGCTTAAAAGGGGAAGAATGAAGCCAGAATCGGAAGCACTTGTAATAGCTGCCCAAGATCAGGCTTTGAGAACACGACATTATGATAAAGCGGTTCTCAAAATTTCCCAAGATGATAAATGCCGCATTTGTCAGGAACACGTAGAAACCATCGATCATATTGTCATCGATCATATCAGCTTGTCCAATCCTAGCAAAGACCGAATACTTGAAAAGACACGACAGGGTGTGTAGCTACCTCCACTGGCAGATCTGCACCGCCCTCGAAGTTCCGAACACAAGCCCCAAGTGGTACGAACACTCACCGAAACCGGTGACGTCTGTTGGATTGTGTACGATATTGTACGACCAACAAATTCAAACTGATCGCACGATAGCAGCAAACAAACCGGATATAGTCATCCGGGATTTGGAGAACAAATCGAGTTTACTTGTGGATGTTGCTGTACCTTGCGATCAAAACGTCGTTACCAAGGAGGCAGAGAAACGTCTTAAATACAAGAGTTTGGAAATCGAGATCAGCCGAATGTGGGGCGTAAAAGCACAGGTCGTACCGATAGTTATCGGAGCTCTGGGATTTGTTCCGCAAAATTTGTGTAAGAACTTGTCTAAACTCCCAGGTAATCCAAAAGACTGGGAAGTGCAAGAAATAGCTATATTTGGAACAGCCCACATTTTGCGAAAAGTATTGTAGAGGCACCGACAGTCCCTAGATCTGCTCCTTAGGTAGCTGGTTGCAACCTGGAGTAGATTTTATATTCAGCCGACACATAACATCTTAAGTCGTGATTTAGAGGAATAATAATAATAATTATTATTATTATTATTATAATAATAATAATATCTACTGCTTACCTGTTTATGCACTCCTCAGTACAAACAGTGCAAACCAAGAAGGAAAATGTTCAGCTTTTTTTGTGCAACTCTTCACAATATTTTTAAACAATCAAATCAAATTGAACACTACTAAAACAGGACTATCAATTTAGACGGCTGAATGTCGCTTTTAGGTTCTCCCTATCCTCATATGGAGCATGTTCTCTTTTCTGCACACTGGTAGCAATCATCAACTTCCCTGACTGCGTTTGTGAGTGTGGCCCCGAGACAGCTCTAAATAAAATTGCCAAGAATCAAAATAACATAATTACCTTCAAAACATTATGCCTTAATCCCCGGTTATATCGAAGTACTATAATAGGTGTGCAGTACCAGATGGGGAGTGAACCTCTGAGACCCACCTCTGACATGTTGATTTTATTAAATTTTTTGACGATGGCGATAAATTAATATATTGATTTAACTAATATATATATATATATATATATATATATATATATATATATATTATTATACGGCATAATAATGTATTTCATTTTAATATAGTAAAATTAAAACAATAAAAGGTTTTCCAAAGGGTATTCAGAATGTTCAGTTTTCGAGGAATAATGACAATTTTTATATTCAGCGAGATACGCTGTAATAAATAACTCAAATTATAAACAACACTTACGGTACATTGCTTCATATTTTTATTAAAAAGCGCATGATGAACAATATAAATGATTTTCAGCTTCCTAAAACAATTTAAACCTCTAAAAAACTTAAGAGAAAATCATCATTTCCCCCTTGGTAATGACAGGCTGAGGTGGCTGAGGGCATCAATTGATGTTACCGCAGTGCCTCTGACCGGGAGGTCATAGTTCCACACCCGACGGTGACAGGATTTTCGACACTAGCTAGATAGCTAGGAACTACTGTCTGGAGGAGAACTCGAGGGGCGGCTGCGATCAAAATGTCGGAGCACTACTGTATGAAAGGGCTAAGGAGTGCGCGCAATTCTTTTCCTTCTCCTACACGCATCCCCTTGCTTATAAAGACACACTTACATGCACTAAACTCTCACACTAGTCGGGAGCTTAGAGTTTGTCCCTGCTGGGGCGGTTCCTCGTTGGTGGGAGATTCCTAGTCTAGGGAGTGGGCGTCGGATCTCTCATTCAGAGGGGAAAAGATCACCTCCAACTCCCGAGGAAAAAACACGCACTATACGTACGGGACAAATGATCTCCGCAGTTTACACGTCCGGAGTCATTAATAAAACCAATCAAAATATGAACATTCGTGATACATTGCTTCATATTTTCATCTACGACAAAAATAACATACTCTATCGGACACAAACAGAAAATGTAGACAGAAAAGTAAATAATAATTTTAATATTGAAATTGATGTCAATTCTTCCTGTTGATCACTGTATAATTGGAGGTGTTGATGGTACGAATAAATATATGTAGTTGACCATGTAGGATCAATCAAAATTGATTTCAGGAATTAAACTTTAAAAAACATTTATTAATGGCTCAACGTTTCGCACGTTTTGTACGTGCCTTGTCAAGAGCAATTATGGCAACGGTTAAGAATGTTATTATATAAATTAACATAAAACAATAGAATTTACAATTTTTTAGTTAAATATTTACATTGCTGTTACATCCACAAAAACCTTGAAGGCTTGTCAAATAGTTACATTATGCAATTTATGAGAGCAGCACATTTAGATATGTTAAGGAATAAACATTTCGAACATGTGGGATAGGCAAAAAAAAATAATACAATTATGGAAGTTGGTGCAGCATTAACATTTTATAAATTTGGTTCAGCTTTTGTATGTCATTTGTGTTCGTGCGAAAAAACGTGCGAAACGTTGAGCCATTAATAAATGTTTTTTAAAGTTTAATTCCTGAAATCAATTTTGATTGATCCTATATGGTCAACTATATATATTTATTCGTACCATCAACACCTCCAATAATTTTAATAAAAATAGTACGAACAATATCAATAATTCCTAACTTCCTAAATAAATTTAAACCTCTAAAAATTAAAAAAAAACATCGTTTCCCCCTTGGTGGCGCGACAGATATTTTTGTATTCTCTAAAATTCCAACGCCTAGCTTGGCTTCGCTCGCAATCCGAGCGCCTTCGAGTGTGGGCGTGCCTCCGCTTCCCAGAGGGAGACCCGGCACGCTTCGCGGGCGTCCTCACACCCCGCGGCGGCGGCGGCCCCTGAAACCGAGACCACGCCGCCACCCCCGCCCCCGCCCCCGCCGGGGGCGCTTCACGCTCGGCTGGCGCCGCTCTAATCACCCCCGCCACCCCCACCCCTCTCTCCGCCCCCGCCCAGGAGGGGAAAGAGCGCTGGCACTCGCCGCGGAAAAACGCCCCGCGCCCTCGCAACCCGCCAAGAAGTTTCCACAAACGAGACAGAACGCCGCAACGGATATGTAGTTGTTGTTTCCATGTGCGCGATCTTCGAATTAAGCAACCTTTCTAATGGAAACCAGAGCTGGAAATTAGATTTCAACTTTACAAAGGAGAAATTTCGCTTCAGTTAGGACGTCTTATTGTTCGTCGCTTTAATATTTCCGATATACAATAAAGGGCACGGTCTTTGAGAACACAACTGAAACGAGAAATCTCTTTGTCATGTCGTATTTATTCGAGACAGAGACAAAGAGCATCTTTCTCGGTCGTTTAAAATTGTTTCTAAAGCTCCTAAACATTTTGTGAGAGAGCAGGAAACGGCGATAAAGAACTTTTGTCGCTGTCGGGAATGGTAAAGAACCAAAGGGAAGTTCACTAATAAAAGAGAAAAGTACGAAGAAATTTGTGGCAGAATATTTCAAAGAAAGCTCCCTTCGTTTTAAAAAACGACAGCATCGGCTTGTGCATCATTCTTACTTCGATGTATTTCAATAATTGAATGTATTTCCAAAATATACGGAATAAGTCGCAAGTAAAATCTTTTCTGCTGCATAACTGTTTCTATACAATTCGAAACTATACCGAGCATCAAAAGGAAAGTAACATTATTTTAACAATGATAGTTAATGGAATTATTTATCCTCTAGCTGACGCAAGAGTCTACTGCGCCAATTTAAGTGGATTCTAGATTATACTAAATATCAGTTTTGAATATTTTCTTCGTAATCTCACAGTTTCAATAAAAAACTGATAAACAAATATTTCCATTTATTGTAACAATATACACATACAAACCTTAATTTTTATTTGTTTTTGAAACTAATTGGTTAACATTTTAATGTTTTATTGCAAGACTGAAAGAAGGGTCATATTTCAGCAAATATTCAAAAATTAAAAAAATAAAGATCAATGTTACGTAACATTTAACTAATACCTTCTACCCCTATGTAACGCAGCATAACGCTGTCTCAAATCTCCTACTCCCCTCCTTAGCGTTACGTGATTTATGGAGGATCCCTTATCCTTCCATTTCAGGATCCAGATTTATGAGCCATATAATACTATTTGCATAGTCTAACACATTGTGAATTCTTAATTTGGTGTCCGGTGTAAAGTCGGACCCAAAATGTTTAACAATTTCATATACTGTATTTCATTTAAAAAAATAATAGCACATTGTGTAAACATTCGTGAAACAACAAAGTTATAATAAATAACCGAGTAACAGAATTTTTCTCTGTGTATAAAATCGAATATTTTTTAAATCTTTTAAAAATACTGAATAAAAAATTGGTTAAGATAAAAAATAAACCTTTAATCAATAATTTCTACCACTTTGGGTTATATAGGCGAAAAAATTAAACATGACCCTAGATCGAGTATGCCCATGCGAGTATGTAATCCATCACATTTGTTGTCTTGTGTGTACAAAATATCCCAACACAACACAGAAAATTAAATGAAAATATATTCGTAATAATCTAAATATTCAAAACCAATAACCTTCGTGAACAAAATTAAGAAATTCATCAAAAATTAATTTTTTCTGGGTTCCAAAATACGAACAAGAGCAACTAGAATCACTAAATGACAGCCGGATTCAGAGATATTGCCACCTGCAGCGCCAGACTCGTTGTGGGAGGGTGTGGGTCCAGAGGTCATACATGTGCCACAGGATTCCCATCGAGAAGCCACAATGACACGCGGTCACGGCTGCAGCCAAAGGCACGCGCAGCGCACGCGGAATGCCCCACAATGCACTGCTTCCTGGAAGCCAGCTAATTTGGGCCGATTCAAGCGCACAATGCGCATCCCGTTAGTGTTTTTCGCTGCGGCTCTATTAGGAATGTATCCTCAATTGTTACAATTTCGCATTTATTGTTGCACTTCCTTGTTTTCACTTAATGATTCGTTACATTGCATTTTTGCACTTGATGATTCGTTACAATGAAAATATTCATTTTTATAACTGTTGCTCATTCTTTCTTAAACTGTGAAAACACTCATCCATGAACTTTATTAATTTTCGATTAATATTACTATGGCAGTTTAGGTTTTATCTTTGGAAAAAATAGATGTTTAAATAATTTATAATTGGAGTGATAATTAAATTCATGTTTTAAATCTGATTCTTCTATGTAATATTCCAGACGTCAGATCGATATCAATAATGTACGAAGAAAAACTTATCTGTACGACTTATGTTACACCCTTCGAATTCAAGCCTTGCTGCTTATTGGAAGACCAACACATAAATTAGTAGTGCCACTCAGCACATACTTTCTCACATTATTTCCAACTTAAGCAATTTTCAATAATTAGGGGAGTTGAACGAAAATAAGACCTGCACCACCTCCTTTAATGTCATATACCTCACCAATTTACCAGATAAAATCTGAAGCATTTTTAAGAAAAAGTTGTAAATTGCCTTTACTACCACTACCTAGACGTGCTACAATAGCAGATTCTTTCTCACATTCTTGGAAAGAGTTACGTAATATTAAAGTATTGTAACCGGTAATTCATTCAATCTGGCCCTACGTTATGATGCCACTGAAACGGTTATATCATTTAATCTTTTCCTTACCCTCTCGCCAAAATCACTACAATTTATTTATTACGTGGTTACAGAAAATTTCGTTGGTCGCAGGTCGTGGCTGGCCCCTACAGGAATTACCTCTAAACTAACGTTCAATACTGCAGCATACCCAGGCTTCTATTTAATTCAAAATATTAACACATCTTTTTGTGAGAAAAAGGAGAACTTCGGAAATTCCGTTCTCATTAATTTATTTCTTTTCAAAAATAAGTGTTAACATGGAATTCTCTTCGCTTTCGTAAAGCCCTTACCCAGTAACTAGACATGTAAATACAACAATACAAAGACTCACACATACACACTTGCTTTGCAACGTCAACAATACAATATACTACAATAACACTTAAAGTCCAAATGACAAAACCAACTGACTTCTATTTAATTTTTGTAGGAATTCCTCTTTGTAAAAATAGTTATCTAATTTTTTTCGTACGTACGTTGACCATTAGTTAATAAGAACATTTATTTTTTTATAACTTTGCTCAGCGACAATTCGCATGCATTCTGTTTTATAAAATACTTCACAACATCTCTCTCAACCAATTTGCAAAGAATTTAAATTATTTTGTCTTAAACATTCTTGGTCTTGTACAGATTTTAACTGGGAATACTACACAAAAAAAATGCGGGTACTTCCCTTTGTCGAAATGCAGCCAGCACGTCGTCGTTACCCCAAATACGGTCACCAGTTTTGCGTGCCCAATTGCACGCGCCGACAGATCAGCTTACACCAAAACTGCGTCAACCCACTTCCAAAAGAAAACCATAGCCTCCAAGAATTTTTTTTAATTACTCGCGACTGCGTTTTTTGCGAAGCACATACAAAATAAACTTCTTTTTAAGTATTTGCCGCGTCAGTATCTAATTCTTGCGACAAAATTATATGTTCATTAGCACTGCACTGTTCGATAAAAATATTCTAAGTGCGGTTTGCACAAAAAAAATCTTAAGACAGCCTAACATGAATTCGCTGTCTTGCCTTCACGAGCTCTGACTCAAAAAGTGACACGAAATCAGCGGCGATTCACCATGTAAGTTCATGTTGTCTACTGTTTTTACAAACGCCGGCGAATTCCATTCTTGCATCCTCTATTGTTGTTTCATAAAATTTTTCTAAAATCTAAAATATTAGTTATTTTGACATATCATTACGTTTCTTTATTACTACTTGTGCTCAACGTCCGGGTTTTATTGCCAAAATAGACGTTTCTAACGCTTAATAGGCCGAAAATGATGAATTTCTATGTCGAAATTATGCACTGCTTCGGCAATTGTTTTCGACATTATTAACATACAAGATTTCTTCAAAATAAATAATTCCGACGTTCTATATGTCTTTTAAGCATTCCATAATTTCGCTAATTTTAAATTATGCTGATTTGCAACGCCTTTCGTCGCCCACATCAAGGTTTCTTCATAAAATCTTGACATTTATGTTATTGTATTTGAACGTCTCACGTGAACTTTTCTCCATTGCTACATATTCAAAATTTAAGCAAACCCGTCGTCCGATCGCGTCCAAACAAACACCAAAATGTTCATTTATTACATCTCTAATTCGCTATTTTGTCAGACTTTATTTCTGTACGCGTTTTCAAACATTATAAAATGATTTTTCCGCGGCGCGTCATTCTTTTGTCCTGTCACTATCGATTCAAGTACAGGCCGGCCGCTTATCTATGGTTCATGTATAGTTGGGCCGCTTCCTGCTATAGTCTATTCAATGTTTACATTTATTTCGAAACTGTTTATGGGGAATTTAGGGGTTTCTATGCAATAGATGAAATCATTATAGTATTGTAATTTAAGTCCTCCTAACAACTTTTTATTTTACTTATTTTACAGTTAAAAAACCCGCACTAGAATCATTATCAAAACCGCGAAGTGAAGGAAAGAGTAGAAGGATAAATTATAATCTTTTTGTCCGCTAATAAAATTGAAATCAGGGGGAAATCATCAATAGAATGTGTAGAGAATGCTACACAAAAAGTAAAATTTTCCAATGTTATGCAGTAAAGAATAATTGGAGTAGAATAAGAAATGTAATTTTTTCCTATGTGATTTACTACATTATTACCTTCCAATGCTCGCAGAAATTGAAAGAAAACTATGCGATGCTGTCTCCAGCCTTGTGAGAGGTATTTATAGTTTCAGGAACTCGGAAGAATCTACAACATCTAGCTGTATTACTAATTTCGACTGCGTGAGACTGAAAGAATTCTGCGGTACCTCCGGCCTTTGGAAAGGGGATTGTGATTGCGTGAGATCACCTCTTTCTATAGTTTACTGTAGGAGGTGGTGGTTAGATACCCAGGAACTAGGGGCAAATCCAAAAACAAAGAATAATTCGGCAGTTATTAAATTTATTTTTTTATTTTTTTATTTAGTTGGCCAAAAACAGAAAAAACTGTATATGACGTTAACAAAAGTTCCATATGATTTTGAGACAGTCGTACTGTTTATTAAAAGATACATATATAATGATTCACTTGGCTACGTTTCGGACACCCAATGTGTCTCCATTCATCAGGCCTTTAAGATTTATGTAGGACAAATTTAATGTCATGTAAATGGAACAGGTATTACACACTTTCCATTATTGCTTAGTTACACGATATCAATCATAAACTACAACATTAAATAATAAAATTACAGATGTGTTAAAAACTACATATCAAAGCTTTAAATTTATACAAACTTGCATTAAGTCTTGATTACACTACACTAAATAACTTTTATTAACTTCATAACCGTACAAGACACAGTCTACAGTTCAACTTGAAGCCCTCGACAGCCTCATGTGGTACCGACATCGCCCGCTCTGCTCGCATGTGCGTCTCCTAGTACTTCTAGAGTTATTAGAACGTTTAAAGCAAGTCGTGTATTAGTGATTTCTCTAAACAAGTAGTGTAAAGAGTCAATATGGCATGGAGAATGAATATTCAGAAGGTATTCTTGTGTGTGCACGGCCGCCTTCAACTGATGTGTTGAACACCAAGGCAACAGACAATTTACCAAATGAGTGAAGAATCAACAAGCAGACGAAAGTTGGACGTTCCGAAGTACAGGCGAGATGTGGACATATTGAAGTACAAACGATAAGTGGATGTTCTATCAAAAGGAAATGGTTTATGATTTGGACGGACGTGCGGAGTATAAAGTGGAGACTTTTTTTTCAAATATGTAAGACTGAATATTGGAATTAAAAATACGGACTGGATACGTTGCAGAGTTGGAAGCTTGACTATAGAAGTGAGAATGTACGAATGTGAATAAGGTTTTGGTATGCGGAAGTACAAATGAACTGAGATAGTGAATTGCTAAATCTATGAAGTTTTCTTTTTCTTTTCCATTTCTTTATGTTCATATTATTATTGTTTTGGGTTGTTAATATTCTTATTTTATTTTGGAAACTTGGAATTGTTTTGTAAAATATAATTGAACGGTAAGTTGCCACCTTTCAGATCTGCGGTGCATGCCGTTGAATCATCGGCCCTCATAAATAAATGGATGTTTCTGTTCTTTTTAATAATGAACCTGATTCACTAAAAGGAAAAAATTAGTATCTTCACAGTAGTACAACTTAACCTCAGCTGCTTGAAAAATACAAACGAAATCTTATCCAGTTGCTGCTACTATGGTTATCTTACCAAGGACCAAGCAATCATCATCGAGGTGCATGAAGATTTATGGACTAAGAGTCGTGGTGAATGAAGGACTACGCGTGTAAGTTGAAAAACATTATTCAAGAAGGCGATATTCGTTTTGTCCTTGACACTTCATGTAAAGTACGTACTCCCCAACATTGATGTGCGTGACGCATACTTCCTTCGATACATACACACATTCATACATGCCTACGTACATCTGACTTACGGGTGATGATACACCTTCATCTGATTTACGGGTGCAAAATTTTCCGGTAAGATTATTAAAGAAAGAAAATATCCCCTGCAACCTTATTAAACTCATAGCAAATATATATATGAACACCAGAATGAAAGTAAAACATAACGAACAAATATCCCAAGCCATAACAACAGGTCAAGGAATAAGACAAGGAGACTCCCTCAGTCCAATACTCTTCAACCTGGTAATGAAACACATCCTAAACAATCTTTCGAACAAAAAAGGATATTACTTCGGCTCTTATAACATAAACTCAATCTGTTATGCAGACGATACAGTCTTAATTGCCGAAAATGAAGATAATTTACAACGCCTCCTGTTTCAATTCTACAAGACATGCCAGTCATTCAACATGAGGATATCCACACAAAAAACTAAGTGCATAACAATCTCGAAAGAGCCATTGAGATGCAAACTAGCTATAAACGAATACCTAATAGAGCAAGTGATGGAAATACAATATCTAGGCCTAACAATAACTAGTGATGGCAGATCTATAAAAGAGGCTAAGGAACAAAGCATAAAAGCAAATAGAATAGCAGGCTGTCTCAACCACTCGATATGGCAAAATCAATATCTGAGAAAAGACACTAAAGTTAGAATATATAAGGCAGTAATTAGACCAGTATTGTCATATGCAGCTGAAACTAGAGCAGACTCAAAAAAAATATGCCAAATGATGGAAGTGTCGGAAATGCGGGTATTGAGAAAAATTACAAATAAAACGCTAAGGGATAAAGAACCTAATATTAATATAAGACAAACTTGCCATATTTATGATATATTAGATATATTCTCAGACTGGGTTCGAGAAAGAAGAAAGAAATGGAATGACCATATAGACAGAATGGAAGAAGACAGACTGGTGAAAGTGACTAGAGATAGAAGACCGGAAGGAAGGAGAAGAGTAGGACGCCCAAGAACTAGGTGGAAAGACATTTTGTGAAACAAGACAGCACGAATATAGTGCCAATTTATAAATATAACTACATAAATGTAATGTATCAGGTTTTTTAAAATTTTAATTAAGTATCCTTTGTAAAGAAACAGGCTCTAGCCTAAAATAAAAGTAAGAAGAAGAAGAAAATTTTCCGGGTGTATCTCCTCGCCATCTGCAACCTTAACCCTTTAGAACAGCACTAATAGGACTTAATTCTAACGTGTGCGCGAAGTGTGTCCTTGAACACCGATTTTACAACCGGTATTCCAAATCCCTTGGTTGAGGTAATTTCAACACGTCTCTTCCCTAAACTATAGTAAAGGGAGGAAAAAATAATTATTTAATGAAGGTATCTAGTATCTCTAAAATACGTTGGTCATTATCTTTCTTATACACCTCATTTAAATTTATCATCAAGAACGCTGAATTCAACTTTGTTTGTAATCATTTGTATTAACAATCGAATGCCAATTTCATAATCCCATAATCCAAGATCAATCTTGTACTCGAAGAGAAAATACCTCTTTTAATATCTCGGTCACAATCATGTTTATGGAAAGAATTTGAAATGTTTTAATGTTTAATGTGATTGGATGTTATGAATTGTTAAAACTGTAATTGCTTTCTGACGTTTCTCCCATTTTCAGCCGACAGTTAGGTGTTTCACTTTTGAAACATTAATTAATTGTAAGCTATTATCTTAATGGGAGCAACAAAACCCTATTCCAGCAATGTTAATTTACTCGAGTTTGTGCTCCATTTTCTAAGAAACTATTAAAGATAGGAATCTGAAATTTTAACAGATGCTCTATTGTTGTATTGTACATCTACTGAAGTACAATTATACCAGTTGTGTCATTGTTTTTTTTATAAAATTCCTTTTGCAAGTAAGACTTTTTAAACATTTTTTCTTATAAATTATTTTTTATTTCGAAAAGTATCAATTCAAATATATTAATTAAAGTGCAGTAGTTGTCCTGTTATTATGGAAATCTACTCCGAAAATTTTAACAACGTAGCTGAAACAGTTTTTTGAAATTTTGGGGTAAATGTAGCAAAATATGTAGTTTTGCAGAACAGGGCTTTAAAGTTAGAAGTATCAGAAACGCATATTTAACAACATGATGTTTTTAGTATAATCCGGAGCCATACTCAGAATCATCTCCCTTTTCGTTATTTTCTTCCATATTTCGCTTTCTTCTCAGTAATCTTGCCTCCTGAGATGAGAAATCTGCTGCTCGCTGCGCATTCTGAATTCTTCTGTCATCCATATCTTGGAAGTCTTTCAATGTATCGACTCCTGGTACAATACCTAATTGTTGAAGTATTTGAATTCTTCCAGAATTTCCATCACTGAATGATATTACTTCATCACAAACTCCCAATTTCAATGTTTTAATCCCCACGTATATATTTTTAAGAAGCCTTATCTAAATTAAATTGTTAAAGGACTCGATACAATAAACACTCTAGAAAGAAACCTAATGTCGCCCAAACAGATTTGGCAGGGCATCTAACATCAATATTGGAATGTCCTAAACGCTGGTTTGAAAACCACAGTCTTCTAAATTGGTTAGTTATTGAGTTATGACATTTTGAACAAAGAGCTGTAAACATGGAGGGCCATGTGACATCTCCAAAACTAACAACAATAGCATAAAAGAGCACTAATAATCCGATTTCAACAATGCAGGATATATCATTTTATTAAGAAAACATTAAAGTTTTTAATAAGTCTAAAAATTAAAAATGTGAACATTTTCATATTTTTGCTGTTACTCCCCTTAAGAATTCTAGTTAAAGAATCCTAGTCACAGTAGATAATATGGTAATAAGAACAAAACTGATAGAATGCTGCATGGTTTGAGGGATCAGAGTTACAGAGAAATAAATCACACGTGTTAGAGTTGCGATGGTCTTAAGAAGTTTCAATTGTTTAATGCCATGTACTTCGAATGCCTAGAATTTCCTAATTATTCACAGTTGGCGATTTGATTTGAAAAAAAAAGATTTTTTTTCTTGAATCGCATTGCACATGAAAAATTAATGGCCAAATTGTCTCCCCATATCATCGATTCAAAATCATTCTTGGTACACTTCAATTTTATTGATACTCCTCTTTTGAAATATTCCGTACCTTTGTCTTTTTTCTTCATTGTATAATTCATTCTGAAAGGGTAATTTGTATATACTAGTATATGAAATTATCTCTTTTCTGATTTACAATGGATCATGAAGTACAGTACATGGTAGACACATTGATATCCGTCATTAAACGAATCGCGTGATGTGGATTAACTTATTACCATTATTTTGTATAAACAATAGCACCAGACTATTATTTAATTACTCGATCCTACGACCCAATCTCTCCAGGACTAAATTTCCCGATCCAGATCTATGATTATATTTTATTGTTCAAAAGTTGTGTAAAAGGCAATAGAAATATTTCAGGACATTTTTGTCCATTGACATTTCAGCTCTTCCATTTCGAATTGTATCTCACTTTTCTGTTCTTGTCCCCGACCGCACACACATCCTTCGCCCACACAGCCAGGCCCTACCTCGCCCCGCGCGAGTACAGAGAGATTGTTGACAAGATCTGTGCCCCCCGCCCTCACCGCACCAACGGCAGCAGCAGCAGCAGCAGCAGCAGTAGTACCGGCGATGCACTCGCGTCACAGGCGCCACACTCGTCCCTCACGGACTAGAACTTTTTTCCTCAACATTTACACTTTTTCTATAGCTATTAACTCTTTTCTCTCTCTCTCTTCTTGAACCTTTAACTTTTTTTTTTAATATTCCTCTTTAATTGTTAACTATTGTATTAGAAATTGTATTTGAAAAAGTCTGAATAAAAATTTTTTTCCTTCCGCGGCCGCGCACCCGAATCCACAACCGCTCCCACGCAACGCGCTGCACATTTCCCTATTTCCCTCCCGCTCGCGATCCGCACCCGAAGCGCTGGGGACGCTGACTCCCAACCGCGCGCGGCGGCTCCAACCGCGCAGTAAACAAGGGGGCGCGCCCGGCCTGGGTCGGCGCGCGGTGGCCGCCTGCGCTGACGGCGTCACGGCGCGCGGCGGCCGGCGATTGTCTTCGGCGCAGCAGCTGTCCTTTCCGCCGCTCAGCGTGTGGTTAAATTGTCACCGATTCAATTATTGTCCGCGAGCGCGAGCAGCGCTGGCAGTTTTCATGGTATTTCTCCGGCGCTGCTGTTGTTTTGTTTTGGCCCGGCTTTCATTTTTTTTTTTTCCTGCGCGGGGGCCGCGCGGGCGGCGTCGTTCCGCGCCGCGCCGCCGCGCGCGCCATTGTCGCCGCCGCCGGGGGTTCCCCGCCGCCCGGATGAAAAGGCGCGCGCGCGGGAAGCTATTATTTTGTGGAAACCTAAATTACCAGCAATGAGAGGGGGCTTATGAAAGACTAAACGAGCGCGTCGGTAGCGGCCCGAGCACAATGCGGGGCCGGGGGTTGGGTGGGAAGGGGGACGAGGGGAGGAGGTGGGGGGGGGGGGGGCAGGCGGATTTTCGGGAGTGACCCGCGCTCAGTGAGGACATGTGATTGACTGGCTGACTAATCGACCCGAGCCGCAGGGGTATCGATGGGTCGCGCGCGTGGGGGCGAGAGAAAGCTGGCGGGGATACGGGGAGTGGGGGTTAGGGAGTGGTGAGAAGAGGGAGCGGGAGGGGAAAGGATGAAGGAAGCTGGGCAGCATGAGGGTGCAGCACGTGTGTGATGACATTATACTTGGGGTTTTATTTCTTGGCGCAAGGGATCTTGTCTTTAGGATAAAAAATCTCACGGCATTTCACGTCGTTCTAGGTCGTGCCCCTAGGAGTCGCATGATCGCCAGCACTGCTCGATACAGTCGCCATCATGCGTCTCCTAGCGGCACGATCGAAAACGACGCGAAATACAGTGAGATATTCCATCCTAAAGACGAGACCCCATGCGCCAAGAAATAAAAAGCCAAGTGTAGGAAAGGGCAAGAAAGTAGGGCGAAGCCAAGATTCACATTCGAGGGAGAGGTCATGTCGCCCCTCATCCTTGAACTCGACTCTCTTGAGCATATGAAAGAAAAAAGTATTCGCCTGCAGCAGAGAAAACGACGCTCAGCAAAACAACATAACGTTTTCCAAAAAGTATTTATTTATTTGGTCAAAAAGCAGTAAAAACTGTATGTGACGTGTGGGAAAAGAGATTATCTGCGCACATTTTCTTGAGGACCAGAAAAAAAAACTAGAAGCAAGAATTTAGAAAATAATTATTTTAGAAAAATAAAAATTTGAAAAAGTTTGTTCCCGAGTTATAGAAAACCAATTTCAACCGTAAATGAACTGCTGATTTGATTTTTCTGCATTGCTAACAAAATTGTAATGAACATCAGTTCTACTCCTACCATTACAAGCAAAAGGAGTGCTCAACAAAACGTATGCACAGTGAAGCTACATTTACGTCCAGAAGCAAAACAAAGGGCCATCTCAGCATTTGCTCAATGGATCAGGGAAACTGGACAAAAACCTGATCGAGATGGGGGTCATTGACCCGGAAGCTGAAGTACATTACTTGTTAAATCATGTGTATCACGCACACTGGTCAAAATCAGCAACTAAAATACACTCGCATGACACTAAGCCCAATCTATCCTTTTCCGGGGTGTCTTCGAAATGTACTATAACGTCGTGATCTTAAATTTTGTTGAATATTTCTTTCAGAACGAGGTCCGCACCAAGAACTTGGGAAAGGGATCAATAGGAAGACTGGATGTGACCACGGGGGTATTTATGGGTACCTTCCTGCTGATATAGTGGGATTTTATAATCCCTGATGATGATCCTGGTATTTTCATGAAAGGTTGTTGGATATGATTTGAGGTGGCTCGTATCAGTTTTAATTGGTGATGTTGCTGTTGGATGACAAGTCATTGTATAGATACTTAATACTTAAGTAATCCCTGTATTGAAGGTACCTCTAAATCCCTTCAAGGTTTATTTTCGATGCTTCCATAACGATATGAGTAGTTGGCAAAGTATGAAAACAGCCAGTACACATTAATTATGAAATGGGTTCAATTTTTTGAGTAGTTGTTTATTACCTTTGTTTTACAATATGCGCTCGAAGTCTATTTTACTGATATGTTAGATATCCTTGAATTTTTCATCATAAAATAAGGAAATATATCAAGGATGTCGACGATAAGCAAAATAAAAAATATCTTCATAAACCTTTTATAAATAAATAAACGTTTGGAGCAGCTATATGTCACGCTAGGTAGGCAGCTTTGGATTAAAGCCAGAGATGTTTCTTACTCATTTAAGGTCACTTTTCGACTACTAAGGACGTACAGCGACCACTGTAATTAACGTTTTTTTTTGTAACTTTGGAATACTTGTAGAGGAACGCGCATACGGACACACACAAACATCCATATCCCGGGCGGCATTCGGACCCGCGACACTTCAGGCATGAGGCAGCGCCAGCCTTCAGCCTTCGTGACATCGGCCATCCAGGTGGGCCCTCAATTAGTTCTCTCTCAACGCTCGGATCATCTTTAAATGCTGTCATACTCTTAAAAACGATTGGAGCTACAATAGCACGTATACTTTCTAGCGTGTGGTAACGGTTACGAAATATTATAATCCAAAAAGGAGCGGTTTTATTATCACTGATGGATTTACTTTTTTTTGTCGAAGAACGTTATTGGCAAGTGATTTTGTATTAATTTTTAATCGTATTTTGATCGTCATTTTCAGTCTTCCTTCGTACGTCCTGAAGAAACATGACAATTTTTCCTTTTATTTGAAAAGCATTATTCTATCACACTTTTCTTACTAGTGACGACAAGTAGGAAAAATCTGGTAGACTTGGAGTAATTAGAAATGAGTGACGTGATTATTCTTCACTGTCACACATCTGAAATGAAATCTCAAGGCAGAACTGCGGTTGCATCCTGCGTTACTAGAGGGCAACTGCCTTCGTAACTAGATTATATCGCCAGAATGGGATCCTTGAGCCTAATCTGGAATAGTGAATGAAATGTTTTTGATTAGATGGTGATTCGTTACGAGTGATGATGACTCAAGGGAGAGAGAGGTATAACAGAATAACCCAGAGAAAACCTGCCAAGAACTCTTCTCTACATACACCACAAGTGATAACCAGGATTAAAACCCCGATAGCTGGAAATCTTGAGTTCTGACATCTGCGAGATGGGTCTGAAACCTAGCGCGCGCTGGGACGGTACCATTCGGACGCACGGAACAGAGAAACTGCGGAAAGCAGTTTCAGAGAAGCCGGCCGCTAGAATTCTTCTCCACACAGCGACTGAATGATCGCATCCCAGCTCTATAGCTCGACCCAGCTCTGCAACTAGGCCTGCAGAGCGTAGGCCCTCCCAGTCCAGTCAGAGTCAGTGACATCGTTGTTGTCTTGAGCCACCTTTCGCGGTGAAAATGTTAAATGTAATATACGGAATTTATAAAAACAGCCGAAAACATTCGCCAAATCTGTGTGATAATGGAGTATGGGAAAATTAATAGAAATGAGCCCCTACCCATTAGCGCCAACCCCATTTAACGGGAAAAAGCAGAAGAATTTAATTGAATTGATGCCTTATTTTACATGGCGAGACTCGGGCCACGAGGCCTGCTCTTCCGTCTGACCACGCAAATTTCGCTAACTAGCGGAGAAAGAAGGTATTACTCGGGCGTGGAAACAGGCGATTTGAAGAAGAATGATGATGATGATGATTTTATAAACATGGTTGTTTCGACATCGCCATCGACGTCGTCCGCCCAGATCAACCGCCAGCGCGTCACGGGCATAGCCTCGGCGCATGCGCAGTGCGCAGGGGCCGCGCGGATGATTCTTGCCATCGCGCCAGAGGAGCGCGTTTGTTCTCGCCGATCACACGAGGGGTGAGGGGTGGGGGGGGGGGCGATACGCGATACTCGGGAGAGCTTCGTTTGTTTGCGCCCCACCGCCGCCGGCGGCGGCGCGGCCGGCTCTCCCCGGGCGCCTTCCGGGCTCCCTCCATCGGCGACCACCTTCCGCTCACAATGGAACGTTCAACGACGGGCCGTTCTTTTCAGCGCACGCCAGCGCGCACGCGTCGCGACACGACTTCAATCCAGTCAATAAGTCATTGCGATTGCGTTGTTAAAAGAAGACACCCGCCCGCTCCCTTCCTCCCTGTTGGGAGCGTTCAGGAAACTTCATTCATTAACGAGTATACCCTGTTTTCAGACAATACTTGTCCTGCGCTAACACAATTCTCCTTGTTTGAAGGCTGTTGGATTTGTTTTCACAATGCCGCCCATTAAGTCGTAATTAGGTTACAATACACGTCTAGGAGTGGTTTGTGAAAGAAGGTAGGGCCGTAGAGGATCGATATAATGCCATACCTATTACAGTCCTTCCTCGTGGTAGAACGTTTGCGAAATGGAGAGGGGGAGATAGAGAGAGGGAGAGAAAGAGAGATAATGAATACGAACATCATAAATGATTGTATGAAAAGTGAAGGAGAAGGAATTGAATTGAATTGATGCCTTATTTTACGTGGCGAGACTCAGGCCATGAGGCCTGCTCTTCCGTCTGACCACGCAAATTTCGCTACGCTCCTTTCACCAACTAGCGGAAAGAAGGTATTACTGAGGCGAATAAACAGGCGATTTGAATTTAGCTCAGAGGCGTCATTTAGGCTTGAGGATCTTTTACATGCAAGTAAATCTACTAACTAAATACAGCGCGTAAAATAAGTTAACAAAGAAATTGTGTTTATATTAATTTTATTTTATTTTAGAGACCTGGATAAAACGGCAATTTACATTGGGTGTGAATCACACTTTATTACAGTTTAATTTTATTTTGTCGTACGCGATTATGAAACCAGAGAAGTTCTCAGATATTTTAATCATTGTCAGGGAATAAAAGAAACGTGAAACAAAGAAATCATTACAAAATTTACTTTCCGCTTCAATTAATAGAATTCCTTCAGATCAGAAATCCCTGGCTCTGTTCCAGCATTCCTCCTAGATCCAATTCGTTGCCTCCAAATACATAGCAGGAACCACATTACAAAAATGTTGAACTCTCTCACCCTCTCCTTCTCCCTCCCATTCCCTCTCATTCTCTCCCTTTCTCTTTCCCTCTCTCTCGCTACGATGATGATGATGGTGGTGGTGGTGGAGGCAGAGGTACCGAGTCAGGAGGAGGCGGAGACCAACGAGATGGGGATGGAAATTTGTCATGTCCTGATGTAACGATACGAGCGAGACGTCTGCCACGTACGGACACGTGCCTCCGCCCTCCCACCTCTTTCCACGAGCCCCCTCTCGACTCCAGATTGAGGAGAGGCATGGCATGTTTTATTCTCCCCCTCCTCTCCCTCCGCTCCGCCCCGCCCCGCCCCTCCCACGCCCGACAACATGGCGGCGGGGCCCGCGAGCGACACTGGCGCCGCGCGGCGCAACTGCGCGCGGGCGGGGGCGGGGGCGGCGCGACGGGCAGGTGGGGAGGGGGTGGGGAGGGGCGCTCTCCATGCCATTGTGGACGGCCGGAACGTGGCGAGCGCTCCACGCGGCCGGGGACAATGACTGCGGCGGCTCTTGCGTCGAGGGCCAACGGCGGCGACGGCGGCGGCGAGCACGCGAACGCTCCGTGCGCCTCACTCGTCGGCGCACGCGAAGGCAGCGGCCCTTCATCGGATCACCCGGCGGCGCTGGGCGGCGGCGATGTTGTTGGTGGTGGTGGCGGTGGCCGAGATGGAGGAGGTGGTGATGGAGGAAGAGAAGAGGAAGAGGACGAGAAGGAGGTGGAGGTAGTGGTAGCGGTGATGGTGGTCGAGAAGGGGGAGGTGGTAGTGGCGGTAGAGGTGGAGGAGGATAAGGAGGTTGTGGAAGGGGTGGGGGAGACGAAAGAGATGGCAGAGGAGGGGGCGGATCCAGCCGATCATTTTGGAGGGGCATTGTAGATTTTTGTAAAATAATAAACATATTTGTTATTATATTGTATATTAGTTATGTACAGTAGATATACTATATGATATTGTTTAAAGATTTACAAACAAATATTGTTCAAATAAATACAAATAATTCAAACATAAATATACATGTAAGCTTCCGCGGCTCGAGTTCTCTCACGTCGGCCTCTCCGCCAACGACGCGGCGTCACCCGGACAGCCGAGAAGTTATCAAACATAAATAATTATTTAAATCAATTTTGCCAAATAAATGAAGGTAAACAAAAACGCTAGGCCTTTTGGCCCCCATGGCCCCCTAAATCCGCCAGTGGGGACGAAAAGGGAAGGGGAAGCGGAGCCAATGCCTGGAAAGACAGCAACAAGGTGATTGAAAGGGCGGCGGTGTGGGGGAGGCGAGGCGGTTAGTGCTTGCCGCTTTCTCCCAAAGCCATTGCCGCCCTCGCCCTCCCCTTCCACTCCCGCTCAGTGCCAACACAACGCGCTCCGGCGCCTGGGCCACCCCTCCCCACCAGTGCCCTCTGCGCGGAGCCGCCCTCCGCCTGGCGAGTACCGCCATGGCCGCGCGTTAACGCACGAGCCCACAGGGCCCGGGCCCACAGTCCCAAAAGTTCTCACAAAAATTATTTAATGCTATTTTTTTTAAAAAAAACTAAAATAAAAACGTATAAACAAGTGATTGTGACTAAACTTTTTTCAAACAATTGGCACAAGGGAATGATGTGTCGCGCATCATTGGATAATATCGATAATATGAAATGTGGCTAGTTGGTGCGTTTCAATTTTACTTGGTACGAGGGTTGTCTGTAAAATAAGGTTCCCAATGATTTTTCACAATGAAAAACATATTTATTTGCTTTGAAACGTACAGTGTTGGAAAGCTTAGTTTTTTCCTGTTTTTCGATACAATCGCCGTTGAGGTCGATGCATTTTTGCATGGGGCATACCATCATCATTATGTCCGAGTCATGGAACTCTCCCGCCGCGCCGCGAAGGTAGCTTAATAGCTCTTCTTTCAGCTCCTCTCCGGTTCTGAATTGAGTCCCACTCAAGTGTATCTTCAATTCAGGGCAGAGATGGTAATCACTTGGGGGTATATCCGGACCGTAGGGTGGGTGGGTGACAATATCCCATCCAAACTGTTTGGATCGTATCCAAATTGTTTAATCGTACAATTAAATAAAAAATTAAGCCTATTTAATTTGCAGTCTTTCTCAATGAAATTATAGATCTTTTGTTCTTATACATATATGTTTATTTTTTTGTTTGAATAATGTTAAATTGAAACACCAAAAAATACTTTCAAAATATTTTTTTAAAAAAACAAATACAATGTGAATTCATAGGATTTTCTTTATTTTTCAGCATTGAAAAGAGATCGGGGGAGATCAACAATTTGGGGGGATCCCCCAAATTAACGTAGGTCCAAGGGCCCCCCATGCTGTTAAAATGGCCCTGAGTACTGGGTCACTTATTTCAGAGCCAGCATTGGTGTTGTTCCTGCAGCGTCTCTGAACGGGAGGCCCTACGTTCCCACGTCCCTTTTAGGGCAGCAAGCACTACTTCGACCCCTGAACAGAAACTTAACACTTCTGAATATGACAATAATTCAAAAATGAAATGCTTATAATACCAATTCAACTCTGAAGGAGAATAGTATTCGAGAAAATCAACGTAAAGTATCTCAGTTTATGACAATAATCGGACTGTCGTACAGAGGATACAACGCGCGGTTATTTAGGTATATCTAGGGGATTTCTTTCTAATTCTTCGATATTTTTCTTATTTTTATTTTTCCTATTCTTTTGCCCGTTCTAATGTTTTTCTCGTTAGTTCGGGGGGAGGGGCATGGGTCCCCATGCTCTCCCCTGGATCCGCCAATGCACAAAACCCTGAAAGAGTACTATTGCTGCTTCTGGAATTCCTCCCCACTCCTACATTAAAAAGATTTCAATCTAAAAATAGAAGTTGCAGATCATGGCCTTGAAAACATGTTATTGCAACACACTATAATCCTGCATAACTCGTGAATATTGAGGCGACACTGGCAATTAAAAACAGTTTTTCGTGTCCCTAAAGGAGCAAGGGTTTGGTGGATGGGTAGCGAGACAGGTGGGATTATAGTTATGTGTCTTAAGCAGTATTCTACAAAAGGAGACCTTTTTGAACCATCTTTACATGTTTTATCTCTTCTGACGACTCCTTCTGGGTCGATCGGCATACTAGGTGCTCAGATAAGAAAAAAACACCAAATCTAATATAAAGCGCACAATTCAAGGTCTGGACATTCGAAGTTCGGATCCAATGTTATTTTCAGTTTTAAATCAATAACTTACAAAGTGTGAAATGTTCGCCGGGAGCAGCTAGTAAGATCATTGTATGCCTCTTCGTCATGGAGAACATACATCGAGGAATACTAGACAATAACTAGTTTTGAACTGAATTGAATTGAATTGATGCCTTATTTTAAGTGGCGACATTCAAGCCATGAGGCCTGCTCTTCCATCTGACCAGGCAAATTTCACTACTCTCTTTTCACCAACTACCGGAGAAAGAAGGTATTACTCGGGCGTCAAAACAGGCGATTTGAATTTAGCTCAGAGGCTTCTTTTAGGCTTGACGATCTTTTACATGCAGTAAACCTACTAACATGGGACAGCCGGTTTTACTTCTCTGCCGAAGGAAGGAGTTCGAAGGATTTTTTCGCCCTTAAAAATCCACGGCTGCGATCGGGTTTGTAACCGCGAACAGTTCGTTTCGCTAACCGCTACACCATCGACGCCGAATTTTGAGAATTCTGTTTACTCATATCAGTAACTAAAATTTATTTTAATTTAGTTTCTCTGGTACAAGTTTTCTCGACAAATTCTGAAGATTCATCATATCTCATAGTTGTTTTGTGTCAAACTGTAATGGTAATTACAATCACACTGACCCTAAAGAACAGTTTTTGGATTTCCAAGGGATCCAGAACTTGCACAAAAATGGATAAGAACAATCAAATGTGATTTTGTTCCTACAACCCACAACCTGGTGGCCATGTAACATAACCTAATTCGTGCTATATCCTTGCGTAGCAAATTAAAATAGTTATTCAGAGATCCTGCGAATGCTATTGTGACTAACAAAGAATAATATTTTTTCGGTTTGTGAACTACATATTTCTTAACATTTTCCTAACTGATATTAGCAGGGAGGCATATGCGTCTCATGGGCAAATCGGTGGGACAATTACAGGACTTTTTCCGTTTGCTCCTCTTAGGGAGGATGCAATTGCTTCCAAATTACCAAACTATCAACTCAAGGAATTAATAGGGAGTCACCTGAGAGCAGAAGACAGAGGAAGGAGCAAAATCAATTAGCTCTCAGTTTAGAAGAAAGTGCAATGGAGAAAATCCATTATGAAGTGCGACAACTTGCAAGCATTGAGGAGCTCAAAAGTTAATTTTGTGACTCTTCAGTATATTTGCCGGCCACTACCATCGCAACATTATCAGCAAATCCAATAGCCCTAGCGCCTTCCAGCAGCTGGAGCTTCAAAAAGGAGTCGTACGTAATATTCCACAACAGCAGACCAAGAACCTAGCCTTGCGGAACACCGCCCGAGATACCTTTGTGTGTGTGTGTGTGTGTGTGTGTGTCCTCGCGCAGCTGGAATGATTTATTGATGATTCCGGGCACATGAATTGCTAAGGTCGTTCGTCCCGACAGTCTAGTGCATATTTTCCGTAAGGGTGATCTTCCCCCGCTGGATAGTGAGATCCGGCGCCGACCTTCCGCCAGTTTGCGAGATTTTCCCCAACCAGCGGGACACTGCCCCAGCCAGAAAAACTCTAAGCTCCTCTCCCGGCATGTGTGGTTGTGTAGTGAATGTATGTGTGTGTAAGGTGTGAGGATGGGAGAAAGAAGAGGAAGGAAAGGTCGCGCGCAGTCCGTGGCCCGTTTGTTCGGGTATTGCTCCGGCATTCGCCTGGTATTGATCGGATAAACCACGGGAAGCTACCAATCAGAGCAGCCATCCGCTAGAACTCTCGTACAGACAGCAACTGTCTGTATTCGACCCACATACCTATGAAGCAAGTGTCGCCGATCCTGCCACCGTCGGGACTCGAACTTAGGACCTACCTGACGGAAGGGGCCACTGCAGTGACATTAGTTGACGAACTGAGCTACCTCCCCCTGCGTGTGCAAGTGGAGGAAAATGATATGCATGCAGGTAAATTTGGAAAGTCACCTCCTGTAATTCAATTTACAGGAAAAGTTAAAATTTATTGCAAATTAAATTAAATTTGTCTGCCCGTGCGCTAAAACAGCACTGGTTTTCACTAGTTAAAAAAAATAGCGTTGAAAAACAAATCATACATCTGCAATAAAAGCACGCTAACTATCCCTGTCATTTACTAAGTAAACAATTGGAAGAAAACCTGCTATATTGACTCAGCGTCCATCGGGCACAGCACACCGAAGAGTCCCCCCGCCCCCCCCCACCGCTCGCGGACGGCCTACTTGCGCGCCCCGCCGCCAGGGGGCAGCAGCGGCGGCGGCGGCTGCAGCTTTCGCGGGCTCCGGGGGCCGCGGCCCCAACTTTCTCACAAAGCGATTTGCATGCGCCGCTCGCGGAGGCTGTTGTGCCGGGGGGGGGGGGCACGGGGGGCTGAGAGCCCCCCTTCGACAGCTCTCCCCATTGTGCCCCGTGACCCGCTCCCGTCCTCCGCAGATTAGGCGCTGCCCCGGGCGCGCGCATCTCCATAAGGAATTACAGCCCTTCGACAGGTCCCTTTGTGCGCGACGGACTGTTGCCATTCAGCGCCGGTGACAGTAACGAGATCCAGGGCGAGCACCGCCCAGCACGCGGCGCTGTTCCGAAAACATCGGGCACTCAGGCCAGATGGAGACATTAAGAGAAGAAAACTCGCGGTCGAAATGAAGGGGTCACGAGCAAAAGGTGCTAACTGACAAAAAAAAACTACTTTTACAGGAATCACAAAACACGTTTAATAATTAAAATATTGACATTCCTACATTGGAATGCAACTTTCGGCGAAAACATCAGTTAGCTTGTGACTGTAAATGTAACTTCATTATTTGTGCACGTCTTCTGAATTTCAGTTGGAAATACAGTTATTCAAATTATCGTTTTCCATATTGTCGCGGCAAATAGAATTATTCTTTCATGAAGAACATGATGAGGGTTAAGGGCACAAATTTATAGCTAATTTACCTTTGAAAAAATATTTTATTATATAGGAGTGAATATTTTGTCAACAAAACTTGAAAAAAAAAGCTTTTTTTCTGTACTCAAAATTCGACTAGAATATGGTTTAGGATAGAGATCACAGAATTATGAAAACGTGCACAAATTTCACTTCCCCCCATAGCTCGTCAAACAGTTTTAAACGGTTTTTGACGTAAATAAATAAATAGATCCCTTCAAATAGCAATCTGGTATAATACTTTGTTGTGAATGTGTATGAATTACATAAGAAGCTAAAAATGTTATGAGAAATGAAGACTTATAATTTTTTTAATATTTCAAGGAGCTCATTTTTGCTAAATATTCTCTAAATATTAGATGATTTCTATTATTTTTAAAAGGGTACCAAATTAGTCATGGAGAATAATTGTTAGAAATGTTGTCTCGTGTATCGTTTGAAAATCAGGCTTATTTTTCGCTTATCGTAGAGAAGAGCAAGACCCAGTGAACAACTGTGAAGTAAGTAATGCTGCAGAACCTATACAATAGCAATATACTGCTTCTTGATGTGTCTCGAGTTGGTTCGTTTACTTTTTCATTTCCATTATTATTTATTTTCTGCCTTAATGTCGGATTTCCGTTGCAATATTTATTTACTTCATCGTTTTTAAAACGAAAATCACGCCCAGTATATAAATATATACACATTCTTACACTCCCTTAATTGTTTATTCATTGTATGTTGTGATGTGGTACCCCAAGCGAATTATGGAAATTAATTTAATCAAAACTACTTCATGATGAATGCAACACAATGAATATGCTCTCCATTTAGTCTCAAACTCTTATTGCGCGCACTATTCCGCAAACGGGTCTTCGGCAGACACTCACCTCAAGTCAAGATCGCTCGCCCTCTCCCAGCAAAGCGTCACGTCGTAGCTGCACCCAACGGGGTAGCACGTTTTTGCTTTGATTTAATTGAGATAATATTTTCTTTGCGTAGTATCGCGGAAGGTGGAGGAGAAGAAGAGGAAAAAGGAGGAGAAGAGGAGAAGTAGAACAGAAGACGAAGAAGAGAAGGGAAGGGAATAGTAGAACGATAAGGAGTCACCGGAGGAGGAGGAGAAGAAAAAGAAGAAGAAGAAGAAGAAGGAGGAGACGAAGAATAAGAAGGAGAAAAAGAAGGAGAAGAATAAGAAGGAGAAGAAGAAGTAGAAGAGGAGGAGGAAGAGGACGATAAGGAGAAGTCACCGGAGGAGAACAAGCTCGGGGAGGACAACAAAAGATGAGGAAACATTTTTTTTATAGAAATTAGAAAGCATACAAATCCGCATGAACCTAAATACGTACTACTCCATTGGTTCTTAGAAATTCTTAATTAATTCTCTAATTTATTTTCTGTTGATGACTGCACAAAATTGAATCGGTAATATCGGCAACCTCACGAAAGCGACCGCTTTATCCTCGTAACATACACGAACATAAACACAACGTAACAATAGTTGACTCCGCACATCGATTCGGCCGGTTACTGCTCGCCCCCTATTCACCCGCGAGCAACCTCGCCCGCCCGCCCGCGGGGAGCTGCCGCGAGGGACTAAAAGATTCTTCCTATCTTCTGTGCCGATGACTAGGGATTCTGAGGTGCAAATTATGGTCGTAAAAGGGGAGGGGAAGGTTCTGAAAATACATTATGTGATCAAAAGGATCCGGACATGGAGGCGGTGGAGTTATGGTGTGGTCGTGTTTTTCATGGAGGGAGTTTGCACACCTTTTATTTTCCGTGGTACTATCACGGCACACGCCTACGTTGACGTTTTAAACACCTTCTTGCTTCCCTCTGTTGAAGAGCAATTCGGGGATGGCGATTGCATCTTTCAACACGATCGAGCACCTGTTCATACTGCACGGCCTGTGGCGGAGTGGTGACACGACAATAACATCCCTATCATAGACTCACCTACACAGAGCCCTGACTTGAATCCTATCGAACACCTTTGGGATGTTTTGAAATGGCCGACTTCGTGCCAGGTCTCACCGACCTACATCGATACCTCTCCTCAGTGCAGCACTCCGTGAAGAATGGGCTGCCATTCCCCCCAAGAAACCTTCCAGCACCTGATTGAAAGTATGCCTGCGAGAGTGGAAGCAGTCATCAAGGCCGAGGGTGGGCCAACACCCTATTGAATTCCAGCATTACCGATGGAGGGCGTCACGAAATGGTAAGTCATTTTCAGCCACGTGTCCGGATACTTTTGATCATTTAGTGTATGTTGGTATGGTGTTACCAAACCAATATACCAGAACAGCCCTGACGAAGACCACGATAAGATGGTCAAAACGTCGGCAACACAGCCTTCGACGCGGCGTCACCCGGACAGCCAAGATCTTTCATAAGGTATAAAGTAAGTGCTTGGACATTTATCAACACACAAAAATTGAATTTATCATATTTATTAAGGTATTTGAAATGGCCGTAGTCGTTTCATGTTCTAAGGCATTTTAGAGAATACGCCTTCACAAATTCGAAAAGCATTACATACCCGTTCTAAAGGCCTGTTTAGGCAGATGCTCGATTACCGCTCATCACACTGATCCGCACACTCACAGGTCGTCACGTGCGATGCTGATCACTGGTTGCTGCGCATCTTTGCAGAAACTCTCCTGCGGATCTCGCGGCTGTCCGGCATGGAAGGGCATACCATGAGCTTCCACCAGTCCCCTGTGACATTCTCGGGAATTCCTTTCACGGTGAACGGCTCTCTTGGAGTAAGAGCGCTGCTGGAAACGTCTTACATTCACCTCGCACGGCGGTAGACGGACAACTGATTTGAAGTAGCTCTCTGTGCTAATAGAGACACAGAGCCATCTGTTGATGTAAACACACCCTAATGCAGCATTTCTTTCAAGATATCAACGAAATTTTGCGATCCGATCACATTTCTTTTAGAGAAAAAAAAAGTCAGTTGGCATGAATTCTGCCCCAACCCTGGTATATTGTTACAGAGTGGAAGTTTATTTGTAAAGTGGGCGGCGGCCCAGGGCATGAGAGCAGCATACGCCCCCACTGCCTCCGGGACAGCGCGGCCTGCGCGGCGCGGCGCGGCGCGGGTAACGAGCGGGTGGCGCCGCGCCGGCGACTCGACACGCCTGTAGACAATGGAGCGGCGCGCGGCGGCGACGGACAGAGCGCGCGGCAGCTAGGCGCGGCGCGGCGCGGCGGTGGCGCTGACACCCAAATAGCGCTTCTACTGATTTATCGGCGCAGACAGAGGCGCCGCGCCGCGAAGCGAAGGGCGGCGTTTTGAGGAGCCATTGTCACTCTAGCCACATCGGGCGGGCGCGGGCGCGGCCGCCATAAAAGGGTTGGTCGGTGGATGGCTGGCTCGCTCGCTCGCGGCGACGCGACGCGACGCGATGCGACGCGAATGGGGCCGCCGCCGCCGCCGCCGCCGCGGGGCGAAGACAATGCGCCCTCCCGCGGCCATTATCCGCCTTTCCGGACCATGTTCGCGGCAGCCACAGCGCGCGCGCGCGCGTATTCCTCGATGCCAGTAAGTTTCGTGGCGAGAGGCGGGGTTGCGAGAGGTGGGGTGGGGTGCGGTGCCGCGCGGGGTGGCGCAGGGTGAGGCGACGAGTGAGGCGGGTTCGGGGCGGGGGTGGGGCGTGGCGGGGCGGACAGAGGTGAGGGTGGGGCGGGGTGGGGCGGGGGGGGCGGAGTGGGGCGGGGTGAAGTGGGGTGGAATGGGGCGGGGTGGGACGAGGTAGGGCGGGGCGGGGTGGAGCGGTGCTGGGAGAGGCGAGGCAGGGGAGGCGAAACGGGGTGGGGTGGGGTAGGGCGAGGCGTGGCGGGCAGGGGTGGATGGCGTGGGGCGGCGCAGGGTGGGGTGGGGTTGGGTGAGGGGTGGCGGGGAGAGGCGAAGCGGGGAGGCGCTGGGCGTGGCAGGTGGGGTTGAGCGGGGCGTGCCAGGGCGGGTAGCGCGGGGCGGCGCGGGGCGGGGTGGGATTGGGTGAGATGGGGTTGGGCGACGCGTGAGAGAGAGATGTCGTGATGAGAGAGATGTTGTGAGATGGCGGGTGGGTAGCGCGGGGCGGGTTGGGGTGGGGTGGGTGGCGTTGGGTGAGGCGTGTGGGGCGGGGCGGCGCGGGCGGCATGCGATCGTACTGTAAATCACGAGCGGCGCATTGTGCTCCCAAGCGCTGTGGTGATGGTGCGCGGGGGGGGGGGGGGCAATCGATGGTGCAGTTACGCACAAGACACTGTGCGTGTCCATCGTGCCGCTGGGGACGACGCGCTGCTCACTTGCAAGATCAATGAGGAGCGCCTGTTCAAACTTCCACTGACAAAGGCGTCGTTTTTTCCTTCATCCCATCGCATCGCATCGCCCCCCCCCCCGTAACAAGGACGGTAACGCCCAATATTATCTAGATGCGCCCAACAATGCCCAATCATATCTAGATCTAATATCTAGGAAGTGGATGAAACAAGATGTAAATAATCTCGATAAGAATTTATAGAGATTATTGTAATTGATTGATTAAAAGATTTATGTAAAACAAAACATGTTAGATTTCTGTAAAATAACAAATATCATAAAAAATCTAGAGATATAAATACAAATCTAAGACGATCGCGATGTGCAGATAGGAGCTTAGCTCATGTACTCACACCTGCCTCGTCAAAGGCACTAAGTGGCAATGTAATCCAAGTTAAAAAAGGCACAAATGAAAAAATTATCCCAATGCATAACAGTAGAACTTCTACTATCCGAATTCCAACTAAACAGATCGCTGATTATTCGGATATCTTTGAGGGAAAACAAAATTTGAAGCACCAAAGTTACTTTTTTAGAACAAGTTGATTTTGTTCAATAGTTATAACTAGGAAAGAATTTTCATGTATACACACATTTTGTAGAAAAACAATTTCGTACATCTATTTAACAACTTTTTTAGAGTGCATATTAGCTCGGATGAATTAATTATTTCTATTTTACATATTTTTATTTGTTTTGGTTTAATTGCATCTTTCACCTTCAACTCTTGATTTCTTACATATTCTCCCAAGTAAAGGTTTGTCATCTGAGGCCACTGTGAGTGCGGATCAGATATGACGAATTAAAGTTTACAACTTCGTAGTTTCACACCTAGGAAGGAGTTTTTTTATTCCAAATTAGAATAATGCTATTGAATATTTAAGTATTAACATATTTATTCTCATTAATAGTGTTTGAACTGCTCGAAGAATTTACTGTCCCAACCGGGAAATGTTGCCGGATCTCCTGGTAACCCAATCGCCTCGGCTACCAAGACAGTCAATTCTCCAACCGCCTTTACGGGTATTTTTCCCGCGATAATAAATTATGTAGATGTTTCAATTGTCGCAGATGTTAGCTCGAACAATTACGAATATAACAATTATCTCGCTAAGTAGCTATGGGTTCTTATATGGCTTTGCAATTAAGGAATCAAACTCCCAAGTAATTATTGGAGCCAACGACTACCGCAAGGAGGTGAAACACGTAAAACATTCATATTACTTGGAGTATACTTGTTGAAAGAGTGTGTAAGTTTATAACAGTCAAACGTAAATTAAGAAATGAAGGTACTGCATTAAAAACACCAGAAGTTGGAAAATACGTTTTACAAAAAGTTAATATTTCAGGCGTGTTTCTCTTCGCTTTTGTCGACTTCCTTTCATTTTTTAAAGCAGCACAAAGGCACATAAAATTCCTCAAGTAACAACGAGAAAAATACAAAGACGTCCCAAGAGAACAGATCTAACAAAACTCAAGAATTATTCAAAAAATGAAAACCGTAAAAAAGCTGAGAATAACCTTCTCGAATTTTCATCGTATTTTCAGAGAAAACATGCGGAAGCGACATGTTTACGCTATTTCTTTAGAGTGACGTTAAAAAATATGTTTTATAACAAAAACAACAACAACAAAGTTACATATGAAACTTTCAAATGGCAAAACACCTTTATTACTTAGTGCATCTCAACTAAGAGGACATAAACGATCTGAATGAATCTCTAATCTCTTTTGAAAACTTGGTAGTATTTATAATTTAAGACAATCCAAAATCAATTTCTGTTACCAAAACTGAAATCTTTAATAGACTTCCTTTTTACTGTCTTCCCTAGAGATTTCTATTACAGAACGGTTATCTTGCAGAATGAACTAACGTTGATTTCTCATTTTGTAAAATTTCGTTGTAGAATCTCTGAGTTTGACGTTTTTGATCACGGAAAGTTGCCAAACTACTTTTTAATTTACGGCCTGGAAGCATATTTAATTTTTGGACACTTCAAGACAGCGAAAAATAAAGTGGAGAATAATTTTATTATTAGAACGCAGACATTTTGCTGAATGAATCAATTCAGACTTCAAATGGATTCATCTTTTCATACTTTTCGTTCTTAAAATTCTCCTTTGCTGAATTAGTAGATCAGCAAGAAGCTTTCTTGAATTGTTTTCGTGTTAGAATCGAAGTAATGTCGTCTCAGTACTTACTGTTTTCAGCAGTCGTGAGAGGCTTGACTCCATAAACATGACCGTGACATCACTTCTGACTTCTTGAAGGTACACAACGAAAGCGACATCTGAAAAATCATTTTTGAGGTTACGAACAATATGTTTTGGAAATAATTTATTTTTACGTAAACATTTCAAAGATTACAAGACAGAATTTACCAACAAAAAGCCCCTCGCCTGTGCTCTACGATGGCGCAATTTGTTTTTAAACAGCCTGTAGAATAAAACAGTTTTTGGACACAAAACAAATTCTTCGCTGAAGATAAAACCTTCTCCCACAAAATAATTGAACGAAATACTACCAATGTGTAGTTAGCAAAGCGCAATAAGTTACAAGTACTATTCAGCAAAATCATTATTGATATTATGTAATGTTAATAAACGGACATTATTCACTTTGCAAAGACCATTTAAAATCTTAAGAGAATAATAATAATAATAATAATAATAATAATAATAATAATAATAATAATAATAATAATAATAATAATAATAATATACTTAAAGCAATCAGATGGCATGATAAATTTAATAAATAGCACAAACCATTCAATTAAGAGTTCATTTGAATATCATAGCTTATAATCTTTACCTATTGAATATTCTGGTTGTGTACAGTTCATTAAAGTTCATGAAACAAAAATTACTCTCTCTCTCTCTAGTATGCTAATAGGCATTTAGTTCAGTCGAAGATATAATAAATGAATTCATTCAATTTGGCTGATAGGGTTTCATTAATGTGATAAAAAATGTGAAAATTCCAATTAACTGGGTGTACCAAGAACAGCCAAATATCTCAAATCTCTCTCGTATCAAATGTTGACACAAGAAACTTTGAATGTTCAATTCGTTGGCTCAAAAGAGAACATCGAAATTGCTTGTGTTCCGCTCTCTGCCAGCTTCAGAATTAATGATTTACACAGCGGAGAAGAAATGGAACTGAACTAGCATCAGAACATACGATTTTGTTCAATACATAAGAAATAATAAACCTGTACAACATCGCAAAAAAAAAAAAAGTAAGTTCGGTTGACCACATAAATCCTATTTATATTTCATGTGAAAGAAATTTCGATTATAAATTTTGAAATATCGTAAGTACATTGCTTATAATTAAATGTCACGTCAATATTTTGGAGAGATCTATTTGTTTTATAAAACCCTTCCCTGCAATGACAAACTTTTAGACTGGTCTCTTTTCTTCTGCTCCGATACTTCGCGAAAGCGCGCTGCAGGGCCAACGTTTGCAGGCCGGGTAGTAGCACCCGCGAGCGCACGCCCGGCCGCCTTGCCGGGCGCAGTCGCCCGCGGCAGTGTTTTGACCGAAAACGAAGTAATGAATGATCTACTTATCCGTCCCCTCGGGCCGGAAGGGGGTAATAAACCGCTGACACCCGCCTGACACGTCCCCCCTCCGCGCCGAGGCCCGCCCACGGCGCCCCCTTGCGGGCACTCGCTACTTGTATTCCCCGGGGACCGTCCCCCTCCCCCCCCCAACACCCTGCTCGGGGGAGACGCGCGCCTCCCGGCCGGCGCACGGTGTGACCAGATGGCAAAAATCGTGGCCAAAATCTCAAAATTAAACGTTTTTTTTGGGGTACTTCTGACCATCCTATACTTTGGTTTTTCTTTCTTGGCGCACAAGGGTGTGTCGATAAAATGGAATATCTCCCGGTATTTCATGTCGTTCTCCGTTTTAACGCCAGGAGTCGCATGATCGTCAGCGCTGCTCGATACAGTCGCGATCATGCGACTTCTAGCGGCACAACCGAGAACGACGCGAAATACCGTGAGATATTCAATTTTATTGACACACCCCCGTGCGCCAAGAAAGAAAAACCGAAGTACACTCGAAAGAGGAATGTTTTGTACATCTTTTCTGAAAGTATGAAGCCTAATCCCTGTCCCCCTTGGCGCTGTGGAAGCTTGAAGTACGAATAACCGATCATCTCAGTTGTGGCATCAGAGAAGATAGTAGGCTGTATTTTCTAATATTTATAACAACGTGCTCCAAAATATTTTTAGTGTATTTGTCAATCATTGATGTCGCTATTGCTGGTAAGTAAACAAAAATTATTAATTTAATGTAGATTACAATATTGTAAACCGAAAGTAATCAGGTATAAAATATAACTGGCATAAAAATTATATTTAACAAAATGTAATACCTGAAAATTTATAGAGAAATTTATCTTATTTAATATTCATTCAATTAAAGGAAACTTTGTCTGCGTGTCGCTGATGATTCATGTTTCACGAAAAATGTCGTTGGAGCGTGTATATCTCGTAGCGACAACCTGCATTACTGAAATGAAACGAAGCATTGGTTTCGGGATTTTGTATTAATATTCATAATTAGATGCGTAGATGGTACGAATAAATATATATTTTGACTATAAAGGATCAATCAATATTGACTTCAGGAATTAAAACTTCAAATATATTTATTTTTGGCTCAACGTTTCGCACGTTTAGTACAATTTCAATATTAATATTCATATATATTAATACAAAATCGGAATATGTATTAGTATACTTGAAATTGGGGACCTCGAAAACCCCTAGGTAGAGCCTGGTCATTGAATTCGCTGCCATGTGATGTTTTGGCCGCGTCCTCGCCGCCTGGCCACACCGTGCGGCGGAAGGAGAAAAGAGGCTGAGCCGGAAGCTGCAGGAAGACGCCCCCAACGTCGCGCCCTCCGCCACCGCCTCCTCTTCCCGCGCTTGCTGCTTCAGTTTGATTTAACAACCGTTTGACACCCCGTTGTTACAAGCAAATACATTTTTCTAAACATGTTTCTGATGCATAGAAAGGTAAGAGAAATGAATAATTAATACAATGTATATAAAAACTAATATACTTTGCTCAATGCCTCTCTCTCTCTCTCTCTCCGCAGGAGTATAAAGGCTGACAAAAGATTCGAAGTAGCTTCCCACCCAGGTTCCCTGGGATGTCTTTTCTTTAAATATCACCGCCACATTTCGTGTTTCTTTTCCGCTGTCGTTTACTGTAGTAGTCTTGCAGGTACTCATTACATGACCCCCCCCCTCGTCGCTAGTGGAGATGCCACCTGCCCAGCCAGCAGAAAAAAAGAGAACGCCAAGCCGTATAAGGGTGGCGGTAGTACAACGCGCCGCCAACTTCACGGCAGCCATTACATGTCCTTCACGAGCAATTGAATACTGTTCTCGCAATCATTACTGTCCCGGTGGGTTGGTTAATGTTCAGTTAATGTTCGCACATTCTAGGGGGATAAACTGTGACAGTACCCCAACGTTATCACATCAAAAAATCAATTTCATAAAATGTATTTATTGTTTTTTTCTATTTGAATTTGGCGTCAAAATTAGTTAATAAAATACATTCAAATTCAGATGTTTCTTTTTGAATTTCTGCAAATTGCCCTAGGAGGCTTATTTTTCGGAATCTACGGCATTTTTGCGGCATTTGAGCATCTCGATTATCCATTTGGCTCGGGGGCACTTTTCAACGCCTTTTCAACTTTCCTTAATTTCAGTCTTATTGGAAGAATCGCGAATGTTGAAGGATTTTTATGGAAATGCCTTGAGTCGATAACAGTCGAACAGTCCATTCCTGTTCAGTTGCATAAGATTAAATTAAGCTTCAGAACCAATTGTTACGAATCCAAACGAAAAGTTTTTAAGTATGGTGTTTTGTTTCATTGGTTAAAATAGAGCACATAGTGTAACTTTTTTTAATAACTATCACTGAAATACCATGGGTTTCACCCACTAAAGAAATGCTGAACAAAGGGCTGGACATCTGGCGTGGTGACGCGCAATGACGCATCGGTTTTTCCGAGCGCGTAGCGTCGTTCTCAGGTGCTGGGACGGCAACGGTGGCGGGGGAAGACGCCAGGGCGCCTTTAAAAGCCGGGTGACGAACGCCCCACCCTTCTTCTTCTTCTGTTGTTCGAGCTGTGTGAGCAGGAGGCTGTGCGACTAGCACGCGGAGGGGAAGCCGGCATTAGTTTGTCGTCAGTCGTGAGACATGTAGGTTTGTCTCGGCAGAGCGGTGCATCACACCGAGGGGAAACGTTTGTTGTTTGGCGGTGTGGTAGCCGCACTGTAATATCACTTCTTGTGGTGGGCTCTATTTATTTAGTTAGTAGAAGGCAGTGTTATGGTGTTTTACGACTTCGGTCAGTGTTTTTTTTATTAATAAACCAACTGTTTATTCTACCCACCCTCGTTTGTGTTTTAATACATCCGTATGACGCCACTAAACTGGGAGATGTCTTCACTTGAGCGTAAAAAGCAGTTCACTATCACAGTTTCTGCAACTGAATTCCGCTCTTTGAATGCGACAAAGATAGTCTTGTCAAGATATATATTGAACATTTTGCAATGATGGACAGACGCTACTATGTCAAAATAAAGAAATAATCCATTGACAAGCATAACTTTATTTGAATTTACAGATGTGATAGCAGAAAATATTTAAGTTAATACATCGGTATGTAGTATTGTTTTCATTTCAGTGCTCAAAAATGTTTCTATAATTATTTTATTTAATTTATGGGCATTTTTCTGTTCACAAAACTATTAATTCACAAATAATAATTCACGAATAAATCAGAAGGGAGATTTCAACCACAAAAACTATTCGCTGGCGCTCGTATGTGATGCTCGTTATCCAACAAATCCAATCCATCCAGCAAATCTAACATCGAAAATTGCTCCAACAGGCCCGCATAAATTATCTAATGTAAATACGATTACTTTTATCTGTTTCGTACTATAATGAGAATCTTCGTACCTCAAGCTAACTTTAACCTTCGCAATACTGAGGAATAAATTGAAGCAAGAGGGGGGCCTCCAGATCCCACCGCTTTAATATTGATTTCATTGATATGAGACGATTTTTATTTTTTTATTTTACGTCAAAAACAGGTACATACAAACTGAGTGTGACATGGTACTCGGAGAAGCGTTTTCTGTGCAAGTTTTCATAACTCTGTGACCACTACCCTAAGCCATATACAAGTTGAATTCTGAATACAGAAAGAAATTAGCGTTTTTGGCAAGAATTTTTAACAAAATATTGGCTCCAATGTAATAAAATCTATTTTCAAGGGCAAATCAGCTATAGATTTTGAGCTCTTATCCCTCATCATGTCCTTCGTGAAGGAATAATATTTCCTGTCACAACATGGAGAACGGTAATTTGAATAACTACATTTCTCACTGAAGTCTAGAAGACGTGCACTGATAATGAAGTTCCGTTTAGGTCCAGAAGTAAAACAAGGGGCCATCTCAGCATTTGCTCAAATGATGAGGGAAACTGGAAGAAAAACCTGATCGACATGGGAGGTCATTTACCCAGACGCTAAGGTACAATAGTTGTTGCAGATTCCTCAGAATTATACAGTCCAAATGGTAAATAATACATTAAATATAGTTTTTACCGTCCTCGCCTATTTTCCAGTTTCTACGGGCTCGGAGCTAATGGAGGCGGGTTCAGTTTTTATTGATTTTCCGCACACTCCATTTTTATCTTGATTTAGCGATGTTTTTACGGCCGGATGCCCTTCCTGATGCCAGGCAGAGGGAACACACAAGCAGAATACACGTAGACAACACACACACTCACGAAGCACACATGCGCGAGGCGGGATTCGAACCCACGATCCTTCGGTCCCAACCACTACGGCACTACAGCCTTTAGCTATCTTTGGTACCCGGATGGGCAGTACATTAAATGCCATTGATTTGATAAATTAATAAAGTTATAACGAGATGAGATACATACAAATAATGAATATCGTACATATTTTAGATTTGGAAAAAAAAAAAGTAGGTCGAGAAATAATACAATGTGGCCCGATGCAAAGGACATAGTGTAGAACACGATAATTTAGAAAAAAAACACGCATGAGAGACCGGAGAATGATAGGAAATAGAAAAATGAATATGCATTTCCATACGTAAAACATTTAGACAAACATTCTACAAACATTAAGTTCCGACAAACATTTAGTTTATTGGAGTTAGAACTTTTAATGTGCGAAAGAAAGATTAAGATAAAAGCGTAGCGATTTGGGGAACAATTATTTTAAATTTGGATTTCGGAAATTTCGGTAACATTAGAAGCGTAGCGAATGAGGGAACATTTACTTTAAATTTGTAACATGTGAAAACAGGCATGCGGAGAAATAACGAAGTATTTTGGTGAGCGCATGAAAAATGGTACTGGAGACGAGAACTTCATATTGCCCAAGGCATCAGAAATTCGGCAAAAGGGCAGGCACCAACTTGGAATATTTGTTTTAAAATGCACTTCCAGAACAAGGCTGATATAATTCCAGCTGGAAGTAAAGTAAATAAAGGCGGCCATTCATTTTGCATGTGTAAGTTGCAATGAGCAGATATCTGAAATTTTCCAAGTATGTATGTACGCTGTTATCTTGATGCGAATGTGTTTCATGGAATTTATTGTAAATATTAGTTTAGTATCATCATTTATTTGAATTTTAGTGGATCCCATGTGTTTTGTCCTAACAGAGAAAGTTGGCAAAATGTTATGACACGATGTGATTATCGTGTGACGTACTTTTGAAAGGGGTATTTTGGTTCGCTGTAGGGAAATCCGTAGACTCTCCCAATACAGCAATTTCGCAGCCGAGGTCTTGTATGAGCGGTGTTTTTAATTGCCCAAATAAATGTAACAGCCTTGAGAGGAATTGTGAGAAATACAAGTAGAGGTAGCCAACATAGCGAGTATATAGCTGGGTCTGTTTTGGGGAAAAGGACTGAGATTAAATGAAGGAAACCTCTTAAATATATTTAACTAATTTAATTATTTGAACAAAAACACATCCAAACAAATATCAATGATTTTATCTTCCTAAAAACCTGGAACATACAAAACAACAATCATCTTTCGGCCTCTGCCGCCCCCCCCCCCCCGTAAAGCAAGAATTAAGTACGAAACAAATCACTTATTTTTCGATCGTCTGATCCGAACCCTAAAAAAATACAGCTTTTTGATAATATGACTACAGTAAACGTGTATTTTTCAAAGTTTGAAGACGTTCTAACAGTTTCTCTCTTTTTTTCACTTTATTTTCAGTTCACAATTTCAATTTTCTAAAGTCTTCCAAATGACAGGACATTTTTTAAACTATATGAAATCATATCAGATGTTGCTATGGAGTTACTCCTTCCATTTCCCACTACCGCGTCCGCCGCCGCGGCCGCCTCAGCTGGGCGGGGCCTGTCGGGGCGTCATTTTTAACCACCAAACGGCGCCAGAGGAGGGGGGGGCGCGCGGGTGGGGAGGCGGCGTTGTCAAATGCGCCTCCGCAGGAGAAACATAATAGCAGCGGGTGGGCGGGGCGGAAGGGCGGGCGTGCGCAGTGCAACGTAACAAAGCGCCGAAAAGGGATACAGAAGGGCGTGCGAACGGGTCGAGTTGCGGCGTCTGTTGTTAAACGTTGCTACAGTCTCCTTTCGTGCTTTTGTGGTGGAAGGAAGAAAGGCTGGCGGAAAAGGAGTGGAAATTCTGTTACAAAGGTTTGAAATACTGTTGCAATGATGTATCAAATAAATGTTTTGTTGTCACTTCAAACATTCATCAGGTAGCCTTTAATCTACGGAGGAGTATTGGGTAGCGGGTATTATTACTCTTTCAGCTTTTTTGCGAAAGAGAACTGAACTGACGATTTGGAGATAATTTCGTATAAGAATTCTTATCTGAAACTGTGGATTCCTAATTGTTATCAATCAAAATTTATACTCTTCAAAATTATAGAAAAGATTTGTGATTACTAGACATCGAATGTTTAAGGACATGCCTATTTTATTCTAAGGATCTTATTTAAAGGCTGATAATATATGTGCACGAATCTTGACATATGACGAAAGTTTATAATGCTTATTTTTGCTTTTTTTGCATACATGCCTTTTTTAAAAATTATTGTATATTTACCTTTTATATACTCGTATTATTTTATATACAATCCTAAGACATCAGAAAATCGGCCATAGGCCAACGTGACCATTCATTACGAAATTCACGTTTTTGTATTTTAGAATACGAGAGAATTCCTAAAAGTATATCAACAGATTTGTCTCTATTTCCCTATTTCATAAATACCAGCCATGTTATGAGAGCATGGTCGATCGACAATACACCGAGGGCACCGACATTTTAAGTGGAAATAAATGTAAATTCCCAGAACGTTCAGTGTTGGACATCCGTAGATGTTGAGAGACCTTTCTTCGCATTCAAACTGATTTTGACTCACAATCGTCGCAAATTTGAAATTGTGATCCTTGGAAATTTACTGGAAAATATTGCAATGCAAACTATTAAGAACAAAATGTAGAAGAATTGTAATTATGTAAATCTAGTTTTACATTAAAATGTTCTTACTTGTTTTGTCAATTAAAAAAACTACAATAATATAGACAAAATTCCAAATACTTTTAAATTTTTTAACTAACTTACGACAGCGCCTTTTTTCCCCTTATTCTTGACATTTTCAGTGCCTTTTTAGGCGCCTAAAATACGATTTTTTAGTGCCTAAACATCCGATGTCTAGTGATTATAATGATAATTGCTGCATTTTCTGAATAGTTCATAGAATACTAAAGTAAATAGCGGTAGCCTGGGTACGAATTTGGAATGTCTCGTAATTCAAAGGGACGTTGAATACAGTTTGAATTAATATTTAATCAAATTGATGTGATTGCACAGAATGTGAACAGGCTTAATGACAGAATTAAATATTTAAATTTTTCTTTCAAAAAATAAACTGTTTCATTGTTCTTGGATTTTCCCGAATTCCTTGGTTTCTAACGAAAACTGACACCTCTCACAGTTTTATGCAAGCATTGGAAATTACTAATATAGGATTAAGGCACTGTTCATCAAACAAAATCGCAAAACTAGTTTTTATTTCCTTCATGAAGTAAATGCCCGTTAAATTATAGAGGAGTTCCTAGCTGCATTCAAGTGGGCTTAGAATCTGTCTGTCTGCCTGTCTGTCGGGTTTGTTGACGGAGGCAACTACGCCACCAGAGTAAAAACCACAGTTTCCTTTGTGAAATATCAACATAATATTTCATTAAGGAATCAGTGATTTTTGTCAAAAATGACTTACTCATCATTAATCTTACTCATTGTTCAGGTGAGTATCAAGAGTTCACTCCAAAAAATTCACTTACAATACATACACATTATTTTATAACACTTTGTCAGATGAAATTAAACGATTAAAATCGATACAAAAGTTTAAGTCCCAAGTGAAATATTTTCTTCTACATTTCTGTTTCTAAACAAGCATATGGAGCATTAAAAGGGTAAGAAATATTAATTTTAACAATGATACTTAATGTAATTTTTTACCAATTGGGCTGTATAATTCTCAAGAACCTGCAACAAGAATTGTACCTCAGCTTCTGGGCCAATGACCCCATTTCGATCAGTTTTTCGCCCAGTTTCCCTGATCCTTTGAGCGAACGCTGATGTTTCCCCTTTTTTTGCTTCTGGACGTAAATGTAACTTCATTATCTGTTCACATCTTCAAGAGTTCATTGAGAAATAAAGTTATCAAATTATTGTTCTCCATGTTGTCGTGGCAGGAAGTAAATTCCTTCTCGAAGAACATGATGAGGGTTAACAACCAAAATTTATTGTTGGTTTGTCTTTGAAACAGATTTTATCACATCGGAGCGAATATTTGTTAACAATTCTGCACAGAATTCACTTCTCCCTGTAGTATGTCACATATACCTTTTAACTATTTTTGACGTAAAACAAATGAGTTAAAAATAACTAAAATACAATACATAAAAGAAAACATCATGTTTACTTTCGCTATCTTAATATTGTGAAATAGGACTCCACTCCCATGGGACTCCACTCACCGAAAACCAAACTTTACCATTTTCTGAAGTCATGCGAGTTACCACTTTCGCGTACTTCTGTCTTCTCCTTAGCTAGTATTTAATCAGAGCAAGAATATATTTTAAGCAATTTGGTTTACATATATAACACACGAACATCACAAACAGTCTTTGAAAATTATTATTTTCGTTATTAACGAATTTTCATTAGAGCATATTGGGAACAAAATTTACTTCAAAATTGATAGTGGTTAAGATTTTTAAAAACGGGTAAGCTGTGAATGGTTGCAAATTGTGCTTGACGTTTGCCTTAAGACAGGTTGAACCAAAAACTCATACTATATTCCCTACATTCCAATCATCATCATTGTCAAGAAAATCCCTCTATTCAATTCAATGACGTAATATTTTACGTGGAGAAGCTCAGGTCATCAGTTTTGCTCTTCCTCCTGACCATGCATATGCTACGCTCCTTTCGCCAGGGTATCATACGGAGGGCAAAACAGGAGGTTTAAATTTAGAGCAGAGGCTTCTTGTAGTCTTGAGGGTCTTTTGCAAGCAGTAAATCAACTAGTGGGAGATAGATCAGAAATGTTTGCGAGTGGTTTCCTTTAAACAGAAGAAAAATAGGTAAACCCAGAGAGGAATGGCAAAATCAGATTTTTAACGACACGCAAAAAAGAGGTCTAGAAGAGAATGACTGGAATGATAAGAGGGGTATGGAGATTGGTATGCGAGAGACGGCCGCGAGATCTGTAAAATACTCGCAAGAAGAAAGAAAAAATCTACTACATGGGACATTCGGCTTTACTTCCCCCGCGAGGGAAGGGGTACGAAGGACTGTGTCCACGGCTTCGACCAGCGCGGCCCTTTCCGACCCCTGCGCCTCCTTAGAACTCTGGCCGCGCCTTCAATCGGCGCCTGCCCGTCGCCGGCGAGCGCCGCGCGATCCTCCGCCTGTCTTTTATTCCGCCCGGCGCGGCCCGATCGCCTTCGCCCTGGCGCGGGGGTGTCCAAGGAGCACGTCCGCACGGCGGCCGCGAGTGGCGTCGCCTCCATCGACTCCCCCCACCGGCGGAGGTGGCTCAGTGCATCAACTGCTATCACTGCGGTGCGCCTGACCGGGAGGTCCTACGCTTCCACTCCCAAAGGTGGCAGGATTTTCGACACTAGCTTCTCAGCTAGGTCGAGTTCAGTCTCTGTCTGGAGAAGACTTCTAGCGGACGGCTGCTCTGATCGGTAGTTTTCCGTGGTTACCCTGATAAACACGAGGCAGATGCTGGATTAGTATCGTAACAAACGGGTCGCGAACCAAGGGCAATCTTCCCTACTTCTTCCTCCTACCCTCTCCTTTACTTACATACACACATGCACAACACTACCACACATGCCGGAGGACCGGTCGGGGGCTTAGAGCTTGTCCCGGCTGGGGTGATGCTCCGCTGGTATGAGATACCTGGTTGGGAAGAACCACCACTAGGCGGTTCCCCCAGGAGGGGAAAACACCACTACTACTTCCCAAGGAAACAACATGCTCTACACTTACGAGACTAGTGACCTTAGCAGTTGACGGGCCCGGAATCACTAACAATCAATCTACTCCCTCCTTGTCCATGGTGGAGGTGAATAAGAGAAAGGAAGGTCGATGAAATTGTAATTTTTTAGTAGTGAAAAAATAGTTTTTTTAATTGAATTTTTTACGAGGAAAAATTTAGGTAAAGATAGTTCAGAAGGCAACTATTGTACACAATGGTGTACATTGTATTTGCCTGCAAAAGAAACTGCTTCACTGGGGTTAGGATTACTACTCTGGAAAATGATAGTGTTTGACATGCCACTTTTTTTGTGAAGCCACGATATTATGATATGATCATTATCCTAAGTAAATTATTTTCCCAAAACCTTAACGTTTACAAAAGTAGAAGTTAAGAAAATTCGCAAAATTACGAACCGTAATGAGAATATGGAAGAAAAATGTGTATATAATAGAAATATTGCAGAATCCAATGTTTGTTGTTTTTTTATAACATATATCTTTACATAATTACAGGTGTTTCAGAATAAATAATACAAACTTCTTTTAGGAAGATAGAAGTTTAGCACTTTCTGGCAACGAACACATGGTGGTAAAATTCATATAACGGAGCAAGACTTCTGAGACTGTCCTCTGAATATTACGCAACCTGCAGGAACATATGTTCGGCAGGCACATAAAATCTCCTTGATTGCATTAGAACGTGACTTGCACAACAGCCTTGCATGAGGAGTTGCCTAACGGTCAGGGACAAATGTTACATGTGCAACTCCGTAGAATGGAATTCGCAACTGTACATTGATTCGGCAATGAAGAGCAGAAGTATGTAAAAAGCATTAATTGTATGAACAACAAATCCAAACTGATCGAACGATAGCAGCAAACAAACCGGATATAGTTATCCGGTATATGGAGAAAAAAATCTTGTCTACTTGTCGATGATGCTGTCTGTACCTTATGATCAAAACGTCGTTACCAAGGAGGCAGAGAAACGTCTTAAATAGAAGAGTTTGAAAATCGAGATCAGATCAATGTGGGGCGTAAAAGCACAAGTCGTCACGATAGTTATCGGTACTCTGGGATTTTTTCCGCAAAATTTGAGTAAGAACTTGTCTAAACTCCCCCATAATTCAAAAGACTGGGAAGTGTAAGACACCGCTTTATTTGGAACAGCCCACATTTTGCGCAAAGTATTGTAGAGGCACCGACAGTCCCTAAATCTGCTCCTTAGGTAGCTGGTTGCAACCTGGAGTAGATTTTATATTCAGCTGACTCATAACATATTCGGTCGTGATGTAATGGAAAAATAATAAGAAGAACAACAACAACGTTCTGTGGCAAAACGTGATCATCTTCTACCCCTCTACGCAGCCTTGAAACATGTATTCCGAGGCAGCCTGTACACAGCGAGAGGCGCTCGCCCGCCGCCTCCTCGAGGCATTCGCAGCCTTTTATTCCGCCGGGCCGGGCCGGCGCGGGGGCAGTCCGAAACGGGGCGCCCCGTCCCCCGCGGGGGTCCTTCGGGGGCACGTCGGGCGCCGCCGCGGCGCATCGCTGCGCGTCGCGGGGCCGCGCCGCCCTGCGCCCGGCGCTGCGCCATTGTTCCTGCGGGCGCCCGGCCCCGGCCGCGGCCCGGCCCCGCCCAGCTGTATGCAGGAGGCAGGTTTTAATAAAGTGTTGGGGAACTTGACACCCCGAGAGTGCCACATAGCAGTCGCCCCGCGCTTCAATGGGGCGCTGCATTCCGCAGGCGGCGGAAGGAGACGCGAGATCCAAATTTCAAAGTCAATATTGCGCCGCTGGAATCGTCACATTCAAATGCGAGGCACGCGTCGCGGGTGGGCGGTCGCGAGAGCGGGCGGGGCGGGCGGGGCGGGCGGGGCGGGCGGGGCGGGCGGGGCGGGCGGGGCGGGCGGGGCGGGAGAGGCGGGCGGGGCGGGAGGGGCGGGAGGGGCGGGAGGGGCGGGAGGGGCGGGCGGGGCGGGCGGGGCGGGAGGAGCGGGAGGGGCGGGAGGAGCGGGCGGGGAGCGGCTGGCGGCGGGTTCGCAGAGCTGCTTCTGTTCGCCGAGGTGGACGTGGCTGCCATGGCGGAGGAGATTGGGAAAAGGGCTGGCTGGTGTAACGATTATGGGACGGGAAAATGGAATTCGGGACTGTTATATCTAATTGGAAGCGGATTATTGGACTGTTATAGCCAAGTGGGGAACGGAGTATCGGACTTTTATACCCAAGTTGAGGATGGGGTATCGGACTATTCGCGGATTCGATGGTGTGACGGTTAGCGTGCCGGACTGTCATACCCAAGTTCGCGGGTTCAAACCCGATCGAAGCCGTGGATTTTTAAGGGCGAAAAAATCCTTCGTACGCCTTCCGCGGAGGGGAAGTAAAGCCGGCTGGCCCATGTTAGTAGATTTACTTGCATGTAAAAGATCCTCAAGCCTAAATGACGCCTCTGAGCTAAATTCAAATCGCCTGTTTCGTCGCCCGAGATAATACCTTCTTTCTCCGCTAAGTGAAAGGAGCGTAGCGAAATTTGCGTGGTCAGACGGAAGAGCAGGCCTCATGGCCTGAGTCTCGCCACGTAAAATAAGGCAATTCAATTCAATTCAATTCAACTATTGTACCCAAGTGGGGAACGGGATATCAGACTGTCACACCCAAGTTCGCGGGCTCAAACCCGATCGAAGCCATGCATTTTTAAAGGTGAAACAATCCTTCGCACCCCTTCCTTCGCGGGGGAAGTAAAGCCGAATGTCCCATATAGTAGATTTCTTCTTTCTTCTTGTGAGTATTTTATAGATCTTGCGGCCGTCTCTCGCATCCCAATCTCCATACCCCTCTATCATTCCAGTCATTATCTTCTAGACCTCTTTTTTGCGTGTCGTTAAAAATCTCATTTTGCCATTCCTCTCTGGGTCTACCTATTTTTCTTCTGTTTAAAGGAAACCACTCGCAAACCTTTCACATGATACCTTGGCGAAAGGAGCGTAGCAAAATATTCATGGTCACGCGGAAGAGCAAAACGGATAGCTTGAGCTTCGCCACTTAAAATAAAACTTCACTGAATTGAATTGAGGAATTTTCTTGATAATGATAGTGATTCGAATGTAGGGAATGTAGTATGAGTGTTTGGTATTTGAGGCCTTGCAAAGCTCAAACAGATAAGTACTAAAATGTTCGAAACGAAGGTTTTGATATCCAAATATTATATAAATCGGTGTCAGAACACCGTTGAAAGAGCGATATTCCAAACACCTTCCAAGTAGTTGTAACTACTACTTAGTAATTGCTCTGGTTGTATATCAAATATACAAATGCATGCAGTTTTTATTGATTTTCTAAAAAAATATTTTTGGCACTTAGCTCCCTTAGCTTTGAAAGGTCTCAATTATATATTATCAATTTTTCCTCTTTGATTTAAAATCTACATTGTAATTGTAAATTGTGAGTCACATTTATACATACTGATTCGTAAATTGGACACACTCACTCTTGCTTGATTTGAAAAATAACTACTGTTTTTACACTTTTTACAGCATGATCAAATAATAAAATTTATTTTATAAAAAATGTTCTACAGTTTACCTGAATATGTAAATAATAAATTCATGAAACGTTGTTTAACCACACTCAACAATATTTTTCCAAGCTTGAAGCCATGGAAATAATTCCTTTTGAAGGAAATATTGATTGGCTTTAGCTAATAAGCCTATTAAGCTAGCGTTTAATTATAGCATTTAATTAAGCTAGCAGCTATTAAGCTAGCATCTTCACTACAATTTTTCGAATTAAAAGATGCTACGAAATTATTTAAAATGATGGAAAACTGTATAACATACGTGAACGTTGTAATCTTTTCATTGAATAAACTAGATGTTTTTATTTAAGTAATTCAAATTTCAATCACAATATCTTCGTGTGTGACTCATCATGGTGGCTCTTTGTGTATAAACAAATCCAATGTTTCCACGAGAGTCCTTTCAGAGTTGTGAAGCATCGAAATACTCCTCATTGTTTTCTTTACAATCACACGAAAATATTGTTCTTTTTTGCATATTTGCTTCGAAATTCTTCAACATTTCTGTAAATCAACTATCAATGCTTTCTAGTCTTAATCCACAATCAAATCCATACATAGAAAGTGAGCCACAACATTAATGGTAACTTGAGGCTGTTCATTAAAAAATGTTTTATTTGAAATTTTAAGAAGATATTTCAAAAATGACGAAAAAGTGTATGTCACTCGTCCTCTAACAGTGTCTCCAAAGACTTGGCAAGTTAACTATCAACCCACCATCTGGGAAAACAAATCGAAAGTCGCGGCCTGGCACCATCCGAAAGGACCGAGTCGAAAGGCCGAGTTGGACGCCAAGGGCCACGGAAACTTTAAATCTGCGGGCGGAACCAGGACTACAATCCGGGACTCTGCTGCAAGAGCAAAAATTCCAAGTCACTTCTACAGTTTACACGTCGAGAGACGAAAGCCTTCTCACATAGTCAACATTGGCACATGTTAGTCCCATGATACACAAAATGTAGATCATTAGAAAAACGCCTCGTCCAAATTAGAACTTCAATAAGGCTAACTGGGTGCATTTCTCAAAAACCCCTTATTGTTTAATCAGATGGTTACCGCCACAAGCAGAAAATTGGAGGAACTTCGTCAAATAACAAGACCGCAAAGAGGAGACCAGCAAATATCAAGACCGCAAAGGAGGCCATTCTGAGAGTATTTAGAAGAGAATGTGCCTCAGAATGGAATTTCGAATGCGACATCCTCCGTATAAGATGTTAAGGGACTGGATACAACGTTGCTGAAAAACTCTTGGACATACGTGACACGCAACGAGAGAATACGTGATTAAAACGTACCGAAAAAGTAAAAGCTCACTAGACTTTTACAGTAAGGTTGGAGCCTGCTGAGAAAACTCGATGGCAATACATTTGCTCCATGAAACTAATTTCCAATATAAACACAATGGCATCGCTAAGAGAATTGTTGATCTTTCTAAAGATCCAATAGATAAGTTTCGTTCAAGAGAACTTTCAAGGAAGCTCAACCTCTCAAGAGACAAACCAAGGAGACCAATAAGTACTAAGCTCCTTTTCCATTAGCTGAGGTGGATATGGGAAGAAACACTTTAAAAATAGGGAACGTTCAAGGTCATGACTGAATCTGTCAGCTATTCTTAAAATGTTGTCCCAAACGTGACAAACTGTTTAGCAATATTTTTACCGACGTCTTTATCAAAGTACACAACGCTATCTGCTTCAGAAGATCCAAGATAATAGCATTGCTTTATCGTAGGGAATGCCACGAGTGCTTTGGAAATTATCGATAAATCCCTGACTCGCGAAGCGAGGGGGGGATTTATCTGAGAATTTCCAAAGCACGAGTAGTATTTAATAGGACTATTCCACGAATGAAATTATGTTCATCAGAGTTCCAAACTGCGCCAAATATTGAAAATACGTTAAAATTAATAAGGTTATGTTATAGTACACAGGCGGTTCATTTCACATCGACATAGCAATAGATATACAGGTTGAGTCACGTAACTTTAGCACCTCTTGTAACTTTTGAACGGTTGAAGTTATTGAAATGCAGTTTTCACAGAAATGCATGAGGGAATGGGGCTAATTGATATGTGAATTCATTTCTGTTTTATCACTTGTATTTTACGAGATATTTGAGGTAACTTTGTTTTTTCAAATGGAACTATACATATTTTTTTCAGTCTATCATGACGAGCGTAAAAAGACAAATCCAATGATATACATATTGTCATATGTTAGATAAGCATGTTTTTGAGTAATTTTGATTTTTGCGACTAGGGTTTAACGGATATTTTGAATGGACCTCGTACTTGTAACAGTTCGCCACACAAGGTCACGCAGCACTCCACTGTCAAACGCGCTCGCGGGGACGGGAAGGGAAGGTATTGTGATAAAATAATGAAAGATTTATTTTATCTAATTTAATTTACTAGCTCAGTTCTTTGGGATCTATATGTTGACACACCTGCACGCTTACCTGCAGGCTGGTTGTCACTGGATTGCCCTCTATACAGAGAAGCCTGGAAGTCTGAAATTGTTTATGTCCCGAAGGAATTACACACAACGTGGCACAACAATAATTTTGTTTATTAAGAATGGAATTTGAGATTAAAAATATAAAAATTCTCTTGCTTAATTTCATGCATTAAGTTCACTGTACCAAATTGTCTGGCGTTGTGAATCGATGGCCCCGCAGTTCGTAGCCCCTTGACTTCCGCGCCGAAAATCCGTCTGCTTCTTTCTTGCTGCTCACTTCTTGCACACTTGTTCCACAATTTGTCCTCCCTATTCGCGTCGATGTCCAACTTTAATAATTCAGCTTACATACGCGCCGCTACCACCAGGATGCCAGTCAACCACCAACTCTCTCCCTAGTCCCGAGCCCCCTTCTAGCCCGTCAACAACCTTCGTTACCTAGTAACCGCGACCGTCCAGATTAAGCGCAGCGTTTGTTTTATAATATTTTGTATATTACAGCTCCGTCCGTCCAGATCAAGGCGTGGCGTTTGTTCTGTAATATTTTGTATATTACAGAACAAACGTATTTCAATACATACTACTTATGAAAATGGGGAAGGACTGAACGCAGAGTTCAGGAAAAACTGCAAAAGTTTTGTAAATATTTTCGTATCTTCAAAGTACTAAATTTCCTTCCTTTCCCCGAGCGCGCGTTTGCCGGTGGAGCGCTGCGTAACCTTGTGCGGTGGACTGTTAGAAGTACATTCAAAATATCCGTTAAACCTTAGTTGCAAAAATCAATATTACTCAAAAAAATGCTTATCTAACATATGACAATGTGTACATCAATGGATTCGTCTTTTTACGCTCGTCATGATGGACTGAAAACATATGTATAGTTCTATTTGAAAAAACAAAGTTACCTCAAATATCTCGTAAAATACAAGTGATAAAACGGAAATGAATTCGCATATCAATTAGCCCCATTCCCTCATGCACTTCTGTGAAAACTGTATTGCAATAACTTCAACCGTTCAAAAGTTACAGGAGGTGCTAAAGTTACGTGACTCACCCTGCATACAGCCTCGTAAGATAGATTAGTCACAGTTTATGACTGGCCACGAGGGATAAGAAAAATCGGATAGAAAATGCGATAAACTTTGAGATACACCGCCCTGATTGGGACATTTCGTATGTATAGTTAAACACTATTGGTTTTAATTTCACGAGTGGAATAGTCCGAGTAAACCTAATGATAATGCTGAAATGTACTGTGAAGGAAAGGAAAAGCTTATAACAATTTTCAAAACTCTTGCAATGAAGAGGGAAAACTCATAGTAGCACGCGCCTTTACTTCGGAAGGAGAATAAATGATTAGCAGCTATCACAAAACGTAAGCTGAACTCTTTTCAAAACACTTCAAAGCATTCTTGAACTATCAAAGAAAAATCAAAGAGCAAATTACACATTCTGACTTGTCACATCAATTTACACTCTTATCTACAGTAGTAAGTAGAGAAGGGGTCGAAGGGCCATATGAAATGATATTGTCTAAATAAGATCCCGTGGCACGTCTTCGCCTTCGGTGCGCTGTTCTGCTGGAGCACATGTCAAGTACGCAGGGATCGAAGCTGAGGGCGGTTCACTGCTATTCACATACTAGGCCATATCACGCTCCTCCATGCCATGCCGTGCCGCGCCAGTTCACACCACGCCTCGCCATGCCCCGCTACACCACCACAAAATGCCACACCAGCTCCCTTGTCCGCGGCTCCTCCAACACAACCCCGACGAAAACTCTCCTGGCTGGCTCTTCCTAAGTGGAGGGGGCAAGGGAGGGCGGCGGTGGCGGCGCCATATGCTTATCTGCTCCGCCTGAGAAGCTTCACAGGGAGGCACTGCCCAGTCACACACAATCTGTTTTAGCCTGGCGGCATAATTAGACACTGGGACGGTCCCAGTGGGAAAATCTAATTTTTGTGGACGCGCGTTGCTAAATGGGACGCGCGAAATTCATATTCGCGCCCCATAATTCTCTGCATCACCATGGAACTCCTATAACAGGTGGGAAGATTGCTCAAAGAGCGCCCAGCTGGGTGAAAGTTAATGTTTATAGGCAGAGCCGGTAAAAATGTGCTAACATGCACCAACTTATTGCTTTTCTGCTAGTGAAATGCTATTTTTGCGAATTTTCTGCTAGTGAACTGCTGCTTTAAGCTAGTGAACACGTAATCCCCAAAATAATAGCTCACAAATCATGCCTTATTTACTACCCGAGCAGGTTGCGTATAATAGACAAAAGGCATAATTTTAAAATTTCTGAAAACTCTCCATTGCGGAAATAGCAAAACTGATAAATAGTCTCCTTGCCCACAGAATTATTAAAGTGCAATACTGAACAACTGCCCATTTGACAATAAAAAATCAGGTACTGTGTTGCAAAAAAGCTCAGTTATTGCACTTCTGGTCTTTAATCTGTATGATCCACCTATACGATCTACCCATCTAAGCGCCACGTTAAGTTACTGACATTTGTGTCAACAAAGTAATTATTTGTGTTGTCAGGCATGTCATCCTCTTTATTTCGTTCGCATTCAGTGATTTTAGTAATTCGTCTTCACCTCTAATCTTCACCTTCCATAACATCATTCTTCTTCCTTAGTAAACCGTATATGTTGTTTAATGGTAACCTTGTATGTATGTTTATTAATAAAACGTATCCAATGTTTTTATGACAATCATTTATTATCCACGAATTACACGATGTATCGTAACTTGTTTTGTTGCATCAGGTTCCTTAGTGGGGGAACTGTTGTCCCACTGTGTTACATCGGCAAGTTCCGACAGTAGAATATTCGAGGACACATTGTGAACTTGGCACAGGCCGCATCCTTGTGTGGTCTGTGCCCCTAATATCGTGTCGGACCTCCTTACCTGCCGGCGAAGTGCAGCAACTCGACGTGGCATGGACGCAAGACGTTGAAAGTCCCCTGAAATATTGCGCCGTGCTGCGTCCACAGCCGTCCATAATTGCGAACGTGTTGCAGGTGCAAGATTTTGTGCAAGAACTGACCTCTCGGTTATGTCCCGCAAATGTTCGATGGGATTCATGTCGAGCGATGAGGGTGGTAAAACCGTTCGTTCGAATTGTCCATAAATACTACAAACTATCGCCAACAATTGTGGACCAGTGACATGGCGCATTGTCATTCATAAACTTTGCATCGTTTCGGAACAAAGTCCATGAATGGTTGCAAATGGTGTCCAAGGAGCTGAGCGTAACCATTTCCAGTCAATGATCGGTTCAGTTGGACCAGACCACACCGTTATGAAGCCACCACCATCTGGCACCGTGCCTTGGTGACAACTTGGGTCCACGGCTTCGTGGGGTCTGCCATTCTTGAACTCTTCCATCAGCTCTTACCAACTGAAATAGGGAAACCTCTGACCAAGCCACGGTTTTCCAGACGTCTACAGTCCATATGGTCACGAGACATCTACAATCCATGTAGTCACGGGCCCAGGAGAGACACTGCCGGTGCTGTTAGCAAAGGCACTCGAGTCGCTCTTCTGCTGCAATAGCCCATTCAAGTAAAATATCGCCGCACGGATACTTTATAATATCGCCGCACGGATATCCTAACGGATACTTTAGGCGCTCGCCCCAGGTTGATTTCTGCAGTTACGAGGGTTATTCCAAAAGTAAGGTCCGTTTTTGTTTTTTTTAAAAGTATCAAATATTTTTTCAAAACAATTGTTATATTTACATTCTTTACATCTTTATCTATTTTTCTACGTAACTTCCATACTTATTTAAACATTTCTCACATCTTTCAACAAGCTTTTGAATGCCACTGTCATAGAAATCGGCCGCCTAATCCGCCGAAATCCATAAAATTCCATTTCTATCCCAAAATACTGTCGCCATAACCTTCCGTGTTGAGACTGTCTGCTTTGCCTTGATCTTGACTGGTAACGTCGTGTGACGCCATTCCATTGACGTTTAGACTCGGGGGTTAGGCGAGAAACCCATGTCTCATCCCCTGTGACAGTGTGGTCTAAAAGTTTGTCACCTTCCTAATGATATCGCTCCAAGAAAGCCAGAGAGGAAGGCAGTCTTTTCATTTTCTGGGGCTCAGTAAACAGTCTAGGAACCCAATGGGCGCACAATTTGCGAAATTGCAAATTTTCAGACAATTCTGTACAAAGGTGTTCTACTCACGTTTGCAAATTCCAAGTCTAAGCTTGAAATAGTGAATCGTCGATCTTCACGAATTTTTTCGTCAACGGCATTGACCAAATCGTCTGTGATCACTCATGGCCGGCCAGAGCGTGGTTCATCATGCACATTTTCCCGTCCTTCATTAAAAGCTCGCACCAACTTACGCACTTACTGTCACTCATTATGTTAGGACCCCAAAACTTGACTTAACTGTCGATGAATTTCTGCCACTGAAATTTTTCTTGCTGACAAAAACCGAATCATTGACTTATATTTGAAGTCGGCGGGTCGATCAGTAGTCTTCAACATTACGAACTTACACTGTAAACAGCACACAGCCGATATGCCGGTAGTCGGCGCGCATGCACGTTTTAATATTCGCGCGAAATTCAGATAGTTACGTTGAATCGGACCTTACTTTTGGAATAACCTACGTATATTACGCGGTGTTTCTTATCTGTTAGCACTGACGCAAACGCCGCTGTTTTCGGTCATTAGGTGATGGCCCTCGCCAATGCGTCGTCCGAGGCGAGTAGTGCCTGAAGTTAGGTTTTCTCGGCACACACTTAACACTGTGGATCTTGATGTATGCAATTGTCTAACGATTTCGGAAGTGAAATGTCCCATGCACCTAGCTCCAACTTCAATTCCGCATCCAAATCTTTTTTAATTCCCGTCGAGTGGCCATAATCACGTCAGAAAACTTTTCACATGAATCACTTGAGTACGAATGAAAGCTCTGCAAATGCACACTGCCCTTTATTCCTTTTATACGCGATACTACTGCCATCTGCATATTTGCAAATTGCTATCCCATGACTTTTGTTACCTCAGTGTACTTTTACAAACTTAAGACACCTTTGTTCTACTATTTTCTACTATTTGCCTGACTTTCTAACTTAATTATAACTATTTTTATTTTACGTTGTCACTTATTTTGGTATAATTACATATTTTTACAGATTTTACTATGTAGGCGGAATGAGGTTACATAATAAATAGGTACGATCAATTAATTCGCAGGCGACGCTGGGTAATCGCCGAGATTGTTAAATTTTAGTGAACTTAATTTTTTGTTATTTACATTAATTGATGGAAGCATTTATTTGATATATTAATTTAATATAAAAACATATTTTTTGTTGAAATCTTACACCCTATAATAGACACGTCATTTGGCAAACAAGTTAAAGAAAGCTTAAAAACTTGTTAATTTTGTTTAGCCTTCTAATAAGTTATAACACAAAGCTACAAATATGTTCAATTATTACATTACTGTCACAAATTGCTACTGTGAATTTTTCTCATTAATTTGAGTCGTGTATATTACTCAAGCAAATTATGCTACACCACAAAAAGGAGAAATTTTGGGCGAAAACTAGAAACACGTTTTGTAGATATGCATGGTTTAAAACGATTTTATTTTCACCACAACTGAAATCATCGCCGCCCTACTATACTTGGATTTTATTTCTTGGCGCGTGGGGTCTTGTCTTCACGACAGAATATCTTACGGTATTTCGCGTCGTTCTCGGTATTTCCGCTAGGAGTGGCATGATCGCCAGCACTGCTCGATACAGTCGCGATCATGCGACTCCTGGCGGCACGACGCGAAACACCGTGAGAATATTCCATCGTGAAGACAAGGCCGCGCGCGCCAAGAAATAAAAACCCAAGTGTAACGACGCGGTGCATTTAAAAAGTGTACCCACAAAACGCGACCCTGCGAGACGCCGCGCGCCTCGACTGTCGGAAACTTGGAGCGCGCGCGGCGCATGCGAATGTGTCTGGATATGAAGGACGAGACGGAAAAAGCGAGAGGAACCGCTCGCGGCTCTCCCTCTTTCTCTCACCATTTCTATTCCGACATCTTCATTGTGAATTCCTCCCCAACACACGCGTCATAGAGGAATGTGGTATTGATTCGCGCGCGTTATTAGGAACCTATTGACGCCGACGCAAAAACTTGTCCATAAATCTACTTCGTGCGCGATGCGTTGGCTGAATAGTTTCACGACCCACGTTACGCTCATGAATACCTTTTTCCTTTCCAGAGCTTCCTTCCGACGATTTCGTTATTCCTCTACATTCTGGAGTATATTCCAAAATTTTGTCGTGTCTTAACTCATGTCTGTCACAATATACATATTAAATAATTTATGAGGTGCAGTGACGTGAAGTGAAGTGCAGTGAAGTGATTTCATTTCGTAGTTTATTTCGCTAATCTTAAGCGTCTTTTATAGGCTATTCTGACAAAGTTGGTATTTATTGATTGATGTTAACGAGTGTTTTACGTGTTAGAAATGTAAAAATTATTATAAGTATTGTATATTATTATGTTGTAGTTAAAAGTGATTATCCATATTTGTCTGAATATGATTGTGAGTGAATACTTGTAGGATGGTGTGTATGCGAGTGTTCCTTTGTCTTTGTATGATATGTATGTAAGCGTGTATGTTTGTATGTATGAATGTTGGTGTGATATGTAAGTAAGTTTATTTACTTAAATGTTAGTATATATGTAGTTTCATTTGTTGTATATGTATAGGCATGTAAATGCAGTTGCATGTTCTAGGTAATGAAGAAGATTATTCGTTTGTTTTTTATATTGATTTTTTATATATTGTTTTTATAGTTAATTGTGTTTTGTAATTTTAATGTACTTTTGTGTTTCTGTATTCTGCCACCGGGCAACATCAGCCCAATTGTAGAATAAACCCTATCTATCTATCTATAACTTAACCGAATATTATTCAATTGATGAATAAAAAATGTACCTACCTTAAACATAAAGTACGCAGTACGTTTACGTTAGTTCCATATTCCATGGATGAGAGACATCGTCACGAGGAGCATCTGTTGAAGGAAAAAAATTCCATTTTATACTTTGTCGTTATGAGTGACATCAGTACACTAAGTCTCCAACCAAACGCTATAGACAATTTTCTGATAAAGGTGAAGGAAGTAATTGAAAAAAGTTCTATTTACCTTTCTTGGACATGTAGATGCAAAATGGATCAGTCCGTACGAGACGTTTCAACTTTTTATGTATAGTTATAAAACTTACATTAACTTTAAAGATATATAGATGTGATGTGTCGGTGTACAAAGAGTATAATGTATATAATGTTGTGTATCTAATGTTAATTGTCGATGTATAAAGAGAGCCATCTCAAAAGCCATTATTTCTTATAGAAGTTCAAGAAACTGTTTAGAAACTTTTATATTTTTAGTATTAAAACAGAGAAGTAGAGATTTTCGTAGATATTAATACGTAAAGAAAAGGTTATGTTTTTCATCGTTGATCACACTTCACTGTATTCCCACAATCTCTCTTTAAAATACTGTTAACTAATATTTGAATAATTTATTAAATTTGTAATGTTTTTATCCGATAATAATATTTGTTCAATATTCAGATGTGTGCCTGATGGTAATTATAAATTCTGGGTACGTGTTATGTATGTAATACGTACAAGTAGTTCAACAAAATTGTCATACTTTAAAAAAATGTCAATACGAAAGTTAAAAAGCACTTACAAAACTGATTCATAATTTTGTACACAATAAAGTTTTGAAAACCGAGTTCAATATTATTTTGAATATTGTCTATGAGAAAAACGAATGACTGAAATAATTACAGAGCAAAAGGAGAATATTCCAAAGTCGATCATTGGACTCGTTTGTGGGGGAATTTTCCAATCACGCGAGTTCCCGGAGACAGATGTACCGGAAAAGCCGTTGCAAGGGAGTGGGGGCACCCAGCGACACTGGATCCAGAGGCGGCCTTGGGGCCAAGGATTTGAGTTTTCGCTTACCTCCCTTTATTTCGCAAAATTGGTTTTGAAAAGTTATGTACAAATTATGTAATTATTTAAACAATAATATTATATATATAATATCTACAGTACATAAATAATATACAATAACAAATACGCTTATTATTTAACAAAAATCTACGATGGAGAGCCATGGCCCACCCCCCAAATTAATCAGCTGGATCCGCCCCTGACCATATTGTGATATACCAACTGTTGAGGAAAAGAGTAGTCGATCGCAGGTGGTTGCTAGGGGGCTTTGGTATAAGATGGAAGTCGACTTTTTGTGAGGTAGAAAGTTCTGTTGGTTTTGAACGAGTGATAGTTGTAACCATATGTTCTGTGAAGTTGTAGTCGTTCACTAAAGTAAAAAAATAAAATTGCTGAGTGGAGTGCAGCCTGAAAGTGATCTAAGTTATTTAGGTGCAACGCCCGCCCGCTAAGATCAGTCAGAAGTTTTGTGATCCAGAAGTGAGAAACTGTCTGGAAGCAACGAAAAATCCGCAGCAATCAATAGCCAGAAAAACTTTCACGGAGGTTTCTCGTCCCCCGTATGGCGGGCGGGTCGAGTTGCCCAGATTGTAAATTGGTAAGCAAATGGTAGATTTGATATTCAGTAGCAGTAGTATAAAGAAAAAGCAGAGATTTGTTACAATATGCGGATGCGACATCGATGTCAATGTTTTCAAAACATCGATGTTTTTCTAGAAAAATCGATATTTTCAACATCGATGTAATAACGCTGATGTTTCTAACATCCAGGTTTTGGGACTTTTTTTCGATGTTTTGTTTCCGAACAAAAAATTCCAATGATCACAATATTGTGAAATTTAAAATATGAAATATAACTGATTGTAACACTGTTAGTTCATGTGTTGGAATGGAAGGATCGCTGTTTGTACTACCGTCTCGACGAAGTCTCTTATCTCAGATGACCTCCATGCCCTTGCATTTCCTTTTTTCTTCAGATTCATTTCGCACATTGAAAAAAGTAGTCAACAAATGCGCTGTAGACATAAGATCTGCTCCTCCTTCCTACCTTATTCGGTGAATTGATAAACATGAATAGTGTCAAATTAAATTTAGTTGCACATGAAATTAATGTTAAAGGTTACTAAACCAGCTTGAAAACATGGATGGTTTCTAACCTTGTACATCGATATTTGCTAACATGTATATTTTGTTATTGGTGTGGCATCACTTCTGCTGAGCGGGCAGATGCCCGCGATGCGTTCCAGCGCCAGCCCCTGCGGAGACAGGCGCGGCAGCGGTGTCGCTGGCGACGGTCACAGGCGCGGGCGAGGGGTGGGGAGGACGAATGGACAGGCGCGCGCTTTGCTCAGGCAAGGAGGGAATAAGGGCGAGATGGGAGGAGGGGCGGAATGGAGGCGAAGTACGAGGTAAGGACGTGTGGTGATAGAGGTGGGGAAGAGGGGAATCGGGTAAGGGTGCAGGCAGACAGTGGGTGGGATATCGGAGGGAAGAGAGAGGGACGGGCGATAGGTGGGAGGGGGTGAGGGAGTGATAGGGAGTAGGGGCGAAGGAAAGGGCAGCAGGAGGAGGGGCAGTGCCAGTGGAGTGGGAGTGCCATGTGCCGAACGGGTGTGGCGGGAGAAGGGTCGAAATAAGGATTTGGTGCGAAGGACGGGCAGCGGCGAGGAAGGTTTGAGGCAGTGCTAAGGGTGGAAAAGGACGGCCATAGAGATGTGGCAGGGGTGGGTGCTGAGTGTGAGAGGGGCGGCAGGAGCACGAGGAAGGATTGGAGTAGTGGTAAAGGTGGAACAGGAGGGCCACAGGGGTGCGGCGCGAGTGCGAGGTGGGTGTGAGGGGGAGGGGAGGGGCAGTAGTAAGGGTCTAAGTGAAGTCGGAGGGCCATAAAGGTGTGAGGGCGAGGGTTGGAGCAATGGTAACGGTGGAAAAGGAGGGCCATAGGGGTGTGGCAGGGGTGGTGGGTGTGAGAGGGGAGGACGACACGGCGTAGCGATTCGAGCCACGCGAACGACTCCTGCTAAGATGCGCAGAATACTTGCCGCTCGCGACCTCCTTCGCGCCCCGCCCCGCCGCAGCCAAATGACTGCTTATTGACTTCCCCAACATGCGCGACGACATTGAGTCGTAATTAATCGCGCATACCTCAAGTTGGCTGTGCCTCGCCGCCGCCGCCGCCAGCGCCGCGCACGGGGAATTCGCGAGTTTCAGAATATTACCGGCGCGTGAGCCGTGGGTGCGGGCGCGCTTATTGCCGCGTATGACGCCCGTCGACCCGCCCCGCCCCAACCCACACCGCCCCTTCCCGCCTCAACCCTCCCCTCCCCACCCCAACCCACACCGCCCCTTCCCGCCTCAACCCTCCCCTCCCCACCCCAAACCTCCCCTCCCTGCCACCCATCCCCGTCCGGCCCCGCCCGGCCTTGCCCAGCCCAGCCCTCACCCGTCCCGCCCACCCCGCTACGCCCCGCTTCGCCTCAACCCACACCGCTCCGCCCCAACCCACACCCTCCTCCCCGCCTCAGCCCTCCCCGCCCCATCCCCACCCTCCCGGCCTGGCCCTCACCTACCCCGCACCACACCGCCCCTCCCCGCCTAATCTCTCCCTGCCTAAACGCTCCCCGCCCAGTCGCTCTCCTCCCCTCCCCACCCCTCCCCGCCACGCCACGCTTTGCGCCGCTCATCCCCGCCCCGTCCCCTCCCACCCCACGCGGCCGCACCCCACCAGAGGCAGAATCCATAAAGGGGCCACCGATCCGATACCAACCTAACAGACCAGCACTTGAATTATCATATTCTGCGGCGATCAGCCATGTAGCCAGGAGTGGATCCAACCGATCATTTGGGGGGGGGGGACATCGTAGATTTTTGTTAAATAATAAACATAGTTGTTATTACATTGTACATGATTCATGTACTGTAGATACGATACTATACAATATTATTGTTTAATGAATTACATAATTCAAACATAAATATTTAAATCAATTTTGCCAAATAAAGAAATAACTCTAGCCCTTTCGGGGGACATTATTGGGGCTCAAAACGCTGTCACTACTTGAGGGATTGGTGCTAGACAATTAGCGATCGTGGCAGGTTTTCAGCGATCGCGGAATCTCTCGTTTGTTTTTTCTGTTTTCCTCTTCACAGACATATTTTCATACGCCATAATAACCGACTGTCATAATCAGAAGTCCACGATTACTAAATAATACAAAAAAACACAAAAATAGTGATGGTTTCAAACCAGTGTCAAGAAAGAGGCGAAACTTATCAACTGACAAAGGCCCTACAAGTGGTCAATACTCGATTATTTATGATTAGTACATCGGGTTCATCGCCGACTCACAGGGCGATTAGTATGAAAACTTCTCTAGAATTAAATTCAGATAGTATTCCTCTAGTAACATCCAGGATGAACTCCGCACCAAGCACTCTGAAGTCATGCCTCCTTACGGGTCGGCCCCTCGAGCAAAGCAAGGGGAGGAAAAATTTGCAGTCGGGCTGAGGACAGGGAGGGAGGGGGGCTGCGCGAGAGGAAGTCGTCAATAATGACGATGCACGGGAAAACGTGTGCGCATTCCGGAGGACGCTTATAATCGTCGCATACTTCAGAATTCACAGCGCAGAGAACCATCGCGAAGTTCACGCCCCGCTCTGAGTGAGGAGTTTCCGTGTTTATTACGACAGCAAACCCACTTGTTCAGAAGCGTGGCTTGCGCCTAGACATTAGTTGCGATGGTATGCGGTGGGCGATATATAGGAAGTGACGCATCTGAAATGACTCGGCGATTGCTTTCCTTGCCGCTGCAGCGTGTGTGACCGAGAAGTGCTAGGCAGACTCCGAGACGAGGCCAGACAGCGGCAAATTTTCAACACCAGCTACATAACTACGTCGAATTCAGCCGCTGTGTGGAGAAGAACTGCTGAAAAGAAGTTCTGTTCGATGGTCTTCCGCGGTTTCTTCGACCGATGCCAGGCGCAGCCCGGAGCGCTACCTCATCAAAAGAGCACTGGACCGCCTGCGCCCTTTTCCCTTCCTTGCCACATTATTTCAAAAGTAAATCAACTAATGATATTTGTGAACTTTATTAATAATAAGTTAGGCTTATTAAAACAGTTATTTTTATTTTTATTATTTTTATTATTATTATTATTATTATTATGATGACTAGAGTGGTCCCAAAACGTGTTGACGTCGCCGTAAACAGTAACATCTAAATTATAGTGAAAGTGTAGTTTTTCGGCGTATTTGAACAGTGAAACAAGTGTCAAGTGCATAAAGAATATATAGTGCATATGTGTAGATGTTAGTAGTTGAAAAGAATCATTAGAAGCTGTAAAAACAAAAAAAGAAAGTCAGTGTTAAAGGCAGTGTCGGTCAAAGAGTATACATATATCGGAGTCGGTGCCCTCGCAGGAAAAAACACGTGAACAGCGCCAAGTTGAAACGCTCAACTGATCGTCATATCTGCATGCATACAACTGTCCTGGTATAACAAAAGCGTCTGTGTTAACCTTTTTCTCTTTAAAAGAAAAATAATCGAAATGCCTGAGTTAACCTGCGGGAAGTGTGATGGAAAGATGAAGAATGAAGAAGTGTTTTGTCATGGGTGCGAGGACCATCTCCATTTCTCTTGTTCAATCAGTGAAGCTACATATAGGGCAAAATCGGAAAGAAATAAGAAAAACTGGAGATGTGCAAAATGCAGAACGGAAAACACTGGCAAAGCAGTGAACTCCCCTAACCCCTTTGAATCGTTATTAAATGACATTAACAATAAAATAGACAATCTCAGCGGAAGTGTAAATGAAATAAAAAATACAATAGCTTTCCTGAGTAACAAGTATGACGAAGTAATAGAAGAAATAAAGGACCTCAAGACTGTAAAAGAAGAAATGAAGAAGAAGATGGAAAAAATGGATAGAGTGATTGATAAAATTTATGATGTAGAACAGCAACTTTTGAGTAACAATATAGAAATCAATGGAATTAACCCTGGCACTGAACCAATCACAGTGAAAAAGGTTACAGAAATAGTTAATAAAGTTTGCGGGGAACAAATTGAGGGTGCTATTGAAAAAGTATCTACACATAATAACGAAAAACACAAAAAATTAAAAGTAGTAGTAAAATTAAACTCCAGGATGATAAGGGATAACATCCTAAACAACAAAAAAAGGAGAATACAAAACAAGGACCTTTTTATAAACGGAGATGAACAATTTGTGTTCATAAATGAAAATCTAACGCAGTATCATGCAAACTTACTATGGAAAGCAAAAAACAAGGCCAAGGATAAAATTTCAAATTCTGCTGGGTTAAGGAAGGAAGAATATTCATGAGGAAAAATGAGGGAAACAATGCCATCAGAATAAAGCATGAGGAAGATTTAGACCAAATTAATTAAATATATATTTATAAGTAAGGACATTCAAAACCAATCATGAATTCTTCTTTTTTAACAGATTTAGAGATTCAGGAAACCAAAATCTGTAATTCCAGAGATGATTTTAATCAGCTAATAAGTTCTAATGGTGATAAATTTAATATAATTCATATAAATTTAAGATCGATAAGAAAGCACTGGGATGAATTTTGTGGAGTAGTAAGAGATAGTTTATCAAATATGGATGTGATTGTCATGAGTGAAATAAGTGTCAAAAAGAATGAAGACCTTTCAGAATATGTTCTGCCAAATTTCAACAGATGCATAAAAATAAGGGAAGAGAAAGGCGGAGGAGGGATAATGCTTTTTGTAAAAGAAAGTTATAAATTTGAACTTGTTGATTTGGCAAGTTATCATTTTGAAGTAATAGCAGGAAACCTGGAAATTAATAACAAAGTGAAGGTGAGCATATATGCAGTTTTCAGACCTCCGAACAAAAGCAAAACTATGTTTCTTCAAGAACTAGATAAAATTTTAAACACAGATAAGAATGAGAACAAAATCATAATTGGCGATTGTAATATAGATATCTGCAATGATGAAAAAACTACAATTGATTACCTGGATACCTTGATAAATCACAAGTTGGTGCATTGCATCAAGAAAGATACGAGGGTTGAGATAAGAAATGGAAAAGTAGTAAGCTCATGCATTGACCATATAGCAGTAAGTGGAAAATCCAAAAACATAATCCCATACATCCTAGAATGTAAAATAACAGACCACTACCTGATAGGAATCTCATGTAACTACATAACCAAAAAGGCATTTCTGGACAACGCAGCAAAAAAATATGTATTTGTAAATAAAAATAAACTGCAGAATGAATTAATGAACATAAATGAATTGAGTCTGCAAAACTTAACAGAGAATGAATTGTATAGTGTAATAAAAAAATGTCTTTGAGAAAGCTTTTGTGTCCAAAGAATCAAATCAGAGTAGAAGAAAAGCAATCCTAAAACCCTGGATAAACACTGAAATCAATGAACTGATAAAACAAAGGGATAACCTTTTTAAAAAATGGAAGAGGATTTCGGTTAATAATGAAGAATTAAAAGAAACAATAAGAATAAATTATAAAAAAATAAGAAATGAGGTCACAAAAAGAATTCAAATGCAAAAAAAAGACTATTTTAGCAAGTTATTTGAAAATAGCAGACAAGACATTAAAACACATGGAAAACTATCAATCAACTTCTTGGAGTACCAGAGAAAAAATCTTTGGATGAAGTCATAGTAAAAAATTTTGGAAAAAGCAACACGATTGATCATGTAGTAGAAAGATTTGCTATCACTTTTCAACAGCAAACGGATAACATTACACATAAGTGCAATCTAGAAGTCTTGCCAAAAAAAAGAAAACCACAGTGTAACTCGTTTTTACTGCCTGAAATCACACTGGAGGAAACTAAGTTATTAATAAAAGGGATGGACAGCAATAAAGCTCCAGGAATTGACAACATAACCATAAAAGATATAAAACTTAATATTAATGCATTAGCACCAATTATCATGAAAATTATAAATTTGAGCATTAATAAGGGAACTTTTCCAGACAAATTAAAAGAATCCATAATCAGGCCAATTCATAAAGGAGATAATCTCTTTGTCTACGAAAATTACCGGCCAATTTCTATTCTAAATACAATCAGTAAAATATTCGAAAAATATATATCACAAAAATTGACAAACTTCTTGGAAAAATTTCAAATAATAGATAATAATCAATTTGCATACCAGAAACACAAAAGCACTACGGATCTATTGGAGAATTTAGTAGAAGAATTAAATGAAAAATTACACAAGGGATTTCATGTCATGGCATTAAGTATAGACTTGTCTAAAGCATACGATGTGATTAACCATGAAAAAATGCTAGAAGCACTAGAAAGTATAGGAGTAAGAGGTAACGTGTTACAGCTATTTAGAAATTACCTTGAAGGGAGATCCTTTAAAGTAAAAATAGACAGCACTTACAGTGATACAAAATCTGTAAAAATGGGAATACCACAAGGAAGTTTCCTTGGACCGATACTTTACTTAATATTTGTTAATGATTTAAATAATTATTTAGAAGATGGATCTTATTACGTATATGCCGATGACAAGATGCTTATAGCTACAAACAAAGATCAAAAGAGAGCGGAAAATGAGTTGCAAGAAAAATTTGGAATATTTCAAAAATGGTGTCATGACAAAGGTCTTATAATTAATGAAAAAAAGACTAAAATACTGCATATAACAGCACCAAAAATTGTAAGAGCACAAGTTAAGATACTCTTTCACAGAGCAGACTGCATCCACAAGGACTTTAAAAACTGTCAGTGCAATGGTATAATAAATTCTGTAAACAAACTAAAGTATCTAGGCTTAACTTTTGACCAACATTTGAGCTGGAGAGAGCACATTGTGGAATTAAGCAAAAAAATTAGAACATGTGTTTGGAAATTAATGAGAATTAAAGATTTCGTATCTTACAAAATTTTCAAATTAGTTTACTTCTCGCTAATAGAGTCTCTAATCAGATATGGAATTGGAGTCTGGGGAGCAGCATCTAAATCTCATGTAAATATCATTCAGAATTTACAGAATAGATGTATTAAAAGTCTTAACGAAAAAATAAACAAAACAAAACAAACACTTGACGAAAGTTCAGTGGTACACGGAATCATGAGTGTTCAAAAATTATATGAATTTCAACTTCTACAAAAAAATTTTTTCAAAGAAGAGTACAGAAACACCAGTGGGCACAATTATGAAACTAGAAGGAAATACAATTTCATATTACCAGAGACTTTCAATAAATTTGGAGAAAGAATGCTCAATACGGTCATTCCTAAACTGCTTAACTCTCTGCCAAATGAAATATTAGAAATAACGTCCAAAAGGGTCTTGAAGAAAAAATTAAAGGAATGGTACACTAAACAGAATATTTAAAAAGAGAGTTCAAGGGAAAAAATCTATTATTTATGCATAAAACAATCTTTAAGTAGATTTACCAATCGAATAACGCAAACTATCTGATTCTGCCATCCTATCTTATCTTATTCATCTTATCTTATTCATCTTATCTTATTTATTCCATGTTGTCAACAATGTATAAATCAAATTCTTTAAGTAGATTTTACGAATCAACTAATGTAAACAACTACAGCCATTTTATCAACCATTAACTATAGCCATTTTATCTTATTTCATTTGTTCAATATTGGTAATATGGTACAATTTAATTTATTGTTTGTATTTTTCTATTTTTATTTATTTATATTTTTTTACTGTACTGTTGATGATGTGATTGAAGTTTAAGATATTATAAATGTAAAAAGGTTTTGATTTGTTTGTAATGGATAACATAATTGCTTTTTCGCCAATTCTACTCACATTTTACTTCATTTTATGGTATGTTATGGAACTAAATTTTTTAAGTAGATTCCAACTCTAATCAAGTAATGTAAAGCACTCATTTCAAATAGCCAGCTCATTTCATTTCATTTTATTTTATTTTGTATATTTTATGTTAATTATTATATTATATTCATTTCAAATAATTAATTTTTAACTGCTAAGGGAAGTACTTATAACAATACAGAAAATGAATCTAGTTACTGGCTTGTTCTGTATACTTGGGGACCAGTAACAGTATGAAATAAGTTGTAAACTCATTCCTCTCTGACAAGTGCAAAAAGCACTTAGAGAGGGAAGATAGTGTACTAATAAGAAAACATCCTGTACTTGGATTGAGTCGTATCGTGTACTTCGATTGTAAGTTAATAAGTTCAATTTCAATTTAATTTCCATTGTATGATTTGATTATTACATTCTAGTTTGAGCTTCTCATGTTTGTAATAGTGGTATTTTTCATGTTTGAAACAGAGGTCTTTATGGTGATGGCGCGTACAATGTACACTGCAAAAAGTATTTTCTGAAATAAACAATTATTATTATTATTATTATTATTCCATTACATCACGACTGAAGATGTTGTGAGTCGGCTGAATATACAATCTACTCCAGGTTGCAACCAGCTATTACTCGTTCACTTTACATTTGCAGACGGCAGAATTAGGAACTAATGTTGTTTTGAAAGCGAAGGCCCGAACACACAACCGAGAATACACGAATGGCCCCGATGTCAATCAGCGTCTGACCAATCAGCTGTCTCCGAAGGCAGCACAAGCGCTACGGACACAGCTGACGAATTATGCCTTTCCGGCAGTGAGCTGGAGTCGTGCTCTTAAATGATTAAGATAATATACAATAAAATAGATCACACCACACGCTATTCACAACATTCACGTACAATATTTTTATTTCTTCTTTGCACTTATCTACTGCTTAATGGTTATGTTCTTGCCCCGCCGGGGTTCTGTGTGCTGCTCACCGCCATCTATATCATATTAAACGGTCAGTATATACTGCAGACGCGCGTTTCTCATTCATTCGGCGGTGGCCTCATGTAAACAGATCGCAGCGCTCCGTCTGCAAATGTAAAGTGAACGAGTAATACCTAAGGAGCAGATCCGGTGACTATCAGTGCCTCTACAATACTTTACGCAGATTATTATTATTATTATTATTATTATTATTATTATTATTATTACTATTATTATTTCTATTGGTATTGTAATAATTACTGCTAAATGCTTTATTAAATATATAATTATATTCAAAGTAGTATTTGTATTGAAGTGTGGTGATGTGTTCTGAAGTGAAGTTGAGTGCAGTGGAATTAAAAAGTCGTGTATTTATTAGTTGAAAATATCTGTGCTGGACAGCCATAAAATGAAGAGTTAAAGCTATTATTGTTATTATTGTCTTTATTGTCATATTATTATTATTATTATTATTGTTATTTTTAAATAATTTAAAGTTACATTGCATTAATATCCCTAATTGTAATTTGTTATTAGTAGTGTTCTGCCACCAGATTGCATAAACCTACATGCAGAAATAATAAATAAATCTTTTATCTCTCCTTGCACACACACACTTTCTCTTACATGCACCACGCTATCGCAAATGTCAGAAGACCTGTCTGTTCTAGCTCGTAGCGACTAGAGCGGTGTTCCGCTAGGGTAGAAATCTGGAAGTGAGAAACCCACTACCTTGCGTGTATGTCAACGTCGCATCTTGCATTCCAGAGGGGCAGAAAGCACCGCCTCCTCCTTGCCATAACATACACTACACACACGAGGTCTTATGAAAAGAAAACCACGCGCGTGGAAACGCGATATATTTACACCGGCTGAGGTGGCTCAGAGCATCAACTGATGTCAGTGCAGTGCCTCTGACCGGGAGGTCCTAGGTTCGACGGTGGCAGGATTTTCGACACTAGCTTGCCAGCTAGGTCGAGTTCTGTAGCTTCTGGAGGAGAATTCTAGCGGCCGGCTGCTCTGATCGGTACTTTCTTGTGGTTCCTCCGATCAATACCACGAGAATGCCGGAGCAGTACCATAACAGATGCGTCACGGATCATCCACGATATTTCCTTCCTCTTCCTTGTCCTATCCTCACCTCTTATACTTCGGTTTTTCTTTCTCGGCGCATGGGGGGGTGTCAATAAAATGGAATATCTCACGGTATTTCGCGTCGTTCTCGGTTATGCCGCTAGGAGTCGCATAATCGCGACTGTATCGAACAGTGCTGGCGATCATGGGCACAACAGACAACGATGCGAAATACCGTGTGATATTCAATTTTATTGACACTCCCCGTGCGCCAAGAAAGAAAAACCGAAGTATAGACACACACGCACGGCCACACACACACACACACACACACTAACATGCACTATACTACTATGCATACCCGAAGACCTATCGGCAGCTTAGAGCTTATCCCGGCTGGGGCGGTGCGCCGCTGGTGGGAGATACCTGGTTAGGGGGAAATCTCGCTAGTCGACAGTAGGTCGGCACCGGATCTCTCCATCCAGCGGGGGAAGATCACCGCCACCACCCGATAAAAACCGGCACTACACTTACGTGACTAATGACCTCAGTAGTTGACGCGCCTGCAATCACTAACAATCATTTACGAAATACGAAACTATCGAGCATGATCTTATCTTTTTCCGGCACTGAATCAAAGAAGTTTCTCTCAACTGATATTTTCCTACACACGTTCAAACACGTTCAACAACATTTGATTGCACTATACAGTGTGAGTGAATCTTGGTTTTGGTCAAAGGCATTCACGTCTGTAAGAAAGAAGAGCAAGAAAGCATCCTACCTACGCACCAGAAAACCATCTCAAGAGGCCATCCATCCACATTAACACCACCCATTTCATCTTTTGCACGTTTGATATTTGACGGCTGTTCTATAGGGTGAGGAGGGATTTTCCATTGCTAAGACCGCTTCGACTGTGAAGGTGGATAACCCTTAAAGACCGTTTCTATTCCGTTTGATGTGAAAAATTCCTTAAGCCCAGAAAGGTAACGAGAATTTTAAAATTTTTAAAACGTGAAACGTAATTACTGTCACTTTTCCTCAGCTACTGCACGCTTTTCAGTATTTGTAATGAGTCTGTGTTATGACATCAGTCTAGAAAAAAAGCTATGCAACATTTTAATGACTTTACTATTAAGTAGCTATATCTAAAGAATAGCTCCAATAAATAGCACTGATCATTTTTACTTCCCATATACCTCAGTATATAATAAAGTAATATACGTAGTATAAGGAAAGTTATATAATGCTGCGCCAAAAAACGGCGGATTTTTGGCAGAAAAAAACTTCATTACCGGGACTTTCAAATTGAAGAAACCCTGTCCATCTGCCTATAGTCGAAGCTTTGGGATTTCGAAAAACTTTCTTTAAAACTTGGGGGTACTTTACGTGAAGCCTTCCGGACATTTTAACAATTCTCAAAAACGGCTCCCAATTTTTTCTTTAAATTTCTTGTAAGAATAGAATAAAATACTCTTATTAAGGTGTCTTAGGCCCGATTTTCACAGATAACTTTGATTTTTTTAAATTACAAACGTTTTGCGGATTTTTGCGGCATCTTCCTCCAACACCAAATTGAAGATAGAGATTTTTTCATCAAATAAAATTTGTTCTCCAAAGAGTTCTTTCTTTAAAGTCATGTACATTTCTTTGAAACGTTTAGAACTTTTCGTGCAATATTCGTGCAATATGTGCAATTTTAAAAAATTACAAAAAAATTTGTTCTCAAAAACGGCTCCAAATTTTTTACATTACATTATTTACACAGGACACATGACATCATTTACTGTCAAGTAAATTTTCTCGAAAACGCAACTGTTTTCTGTGAAAACTAGCTCAATATTCCACATTTTCAGAAATGCTCAAACGCCATTTTCTCAAAAATCGCTCCAATTTTTTTCTTCAAACTTTCTTTAAACGAACGAGTTAATTGTTCTCTTTTATATGACGTAAAGTTCATTTTGGGGTATTTTTTTGTTTTTCCAAAAATTACACAAATGTAACTCCCAAAATTTGTAGACACTATTGTAACGACTTCTAATGAAGTTTTTCGAAAACACAAAAGATTCCTGTGAAAAAGAGCTTCAAATTTCTCATTTACAGTAGCGCTGAAACGCCATATTCTTAAAAACGGCTCCAACTTTTTGAAAGAAATTACCATTTAGGACGAGGTTTTACTGTTCTTTAATATTCTTAAAATAATATTCCCCTTCAACTAACAATAAATCGAAAATTTAAGAACATGTTTAAAAAAGTAATTTGTGCGGCAACAGATGGCAGATGACAAGAGTATATGGCAAGTCCGAATAGCTAGCCCAGACCAAAGGAAATAGAATACTAATAAGGGAAAGTCTGTGCCATTCTGTAGCACCACTAGTTTATTCGGGTTCATCGGAGTGCGTGAGATCTGCTCGCGGGCTGAGGAAGGGAAAATGTCATTCTAACACCTCCCGACGCATTGTAACGCACGCACATACCAAATTGAAGGCGAAGCGCTAAAAATCACGTGATCCATACATCGTGATCTGGGTACAAGAGGTCACTACAGTAGGAACTCCCTAATTTTTCGAAATATCATGGGTTCAAATTTCACCTTCGCCATGGGTGCTGCTTCTTGTCCATATTTCATTCATAATCCTCCCACTACATCCTACATTTCCAACTGGGGTTAATAACTGTACCAATATAACGTTAACAACATAACTATTGTAATAATTGAAGGTGGTTCGAGAGGCTGTTAAATATTCGCGAGAACCTGTCGCATGTGATTCATAATATATATATATATATATATATATATATATATATATATATATATATATATATCAGCACATTAATATAATGCTTTTCATGAACACGTCACCGCTCTTCATGAGCCACAGTTCATTCATAGATGTCACACGTATACTCACTTTATCCTGGTTGGAATCAAGACTTCACTTTAAAGTTTAGATTAATTACGATATTTTGTAATGTAAGAGTGTAATTTAAATCTTATAAAAATTATTTGTACCTAAAGTGTCAACATCGTGTAAATAACAACGGATTTAATTCTAGTGTAATCAGTCAAATACACAATTACGTGTAAATACTAAAAATAATATGTGCACATATTCTAAAAGAAAATTATACAATGACGTAATGGGTATCATTGGTCTTTAGGATTCCCAGAAATAATTTTCTCATGAATATTTACATACAAAATATTTTATTACGAAGGAACTAGAAGTCAATCACAGTAATATGGTCACTGAAACTCTCGCAAAGTGTTTTCCGTATTCCATACTCACAATTTTCACAAACCAACAGTACTCAAAAACTGAAAAAGTCTGATTCCCGATCAGGAACCACCGCCAGAGACGGTTCAGGGGTAAAGCCGTTGACTGTTTAAACTCTGATCCAAAGGTCCTAAGGTTCGAATCCCGATTAAGGCGGATTTTTCACACTAGCTCAGAGAGATCGAATTCAGTCACTCTGAGAAAATTTTTAGAGGATGACTTCATTCATTCGCGATCTTCCTTTCTTCATCTTTGTTCCCTCTATCCACACAAATTTTCACTGTCACACACTACACTATTTCACAAGACAGACGTCACTTAGGGAGCGTACAGTTGGTCCCGGTTGTCCCCTAGCTGAAAGATTGACTACGTCGTGTTTCCAGGCGCGTCAAATGCTAAGGTCATTAGTGTTGTAAGTGTAGTGCATCTTTTCCTCGACAAGTGGATGTGATCTTCCCCTGCTGGATGATGAGATCCGGCATCCACACGTCGGCTTGCGGGAATTTTCCCAGCCAGGTATCTCTCACCGCCCTAGCCGAGACAACAAGCTGTACGCTGAGAGCGTAGGCTTCCGCGGCCGGAGTCAATATTAAGTTGGCTGTCCGGGTGACGCCGCGTCCATGGCAAAGGTGCCGACGTTTCGGTCGCCATTCTGCGACCTTCCTCAGGGCGTAATGCATTACGCCCTGAGGAAGGTCGCAGAATGGCGACCGAAAAAGCATTACGCCCTGAGGAAGGTCGCAGAATGGCGACCGAAACGTCGGCACCTTTGCCATGGACGCGGCGTCACCCGGACAGCCAACTTAATATAAGCTGTACGCTCCCGATGAGTCTATCGCCATATGTGGCAGTGTAGTGCATGTAAGTGCAAGGGTGTGCAAGAGGGGATAGAAGAGGATAGGAGAAAGAAGGGGAAGGAGATCGCAAGCAGTCCGTGGCCCGTTTGTTAGGGAACTGCGCCGGCATTCGGCTGGTGTTGATCGAGAAACCACGGAAAGCTACCAATCAGAGCAGCCAGCCGCTAGAATTCTCCTTCAGACAGCTCGATTTGAGTAGCAAATGTCGAAAATTCTGCCATCGTCGGAACACGAACCCTGGGACCTTTAGGTCAGAGACACTGCAGTGGCGTCGATACAGTGAACCAAGGTAATGAAAACATGAGAAAAAAATCTACAATTTTAGTTCCTATTTTGTTTTCCCTAGTACATTTGATTTCTTTATGCTTTTAGAGATCATATATTTAAATTTGTTTTCGAATTTGTTTTTAAACAATGGGCAAAAATTCAAGGTTTTACTTCAAACATAACTCTTCAACAAATTGATATATTTTGATAATTCTATATTAAAATTAATCCGAATTGAATTATCTGGTGAATGAACTAGAATGGTAAAGATATTTTTAATGCTAAAGACTTGTGTATTTGTGAAAAAATTGTTTATAAATTTTGTCTGGATTTTTCAGTTCATAAAAGTGAAAATTTTAGTGATAGATTAACTATTCTTGTTTATTCACTAGAGAATTTCGTGAGTTTATTTATTTATTTATTTATTTATTTATTTGTCAAAAAAACAGTAAAAACTGTATATGACGTGTGGGGAAAGAAATTTATCTGCGCACATTTTCTTGAGGGCCAGAATTTTATTAAAAAAAAAACGAAAAAAAACGAAAAGATGAATTTAGAAAATAATTATTTTAGAAAAATAAAGATAGATATTTTAGAAAAATGTGTTTTCCCGAGTTATAGAAAATCAATTTCAACTGTAAATGAACTACAAGCAAAAGGAGTGCTCAACGAAACGTGCGCACAGTGAAGCTACATTTACGTCCAGAAGCAAAACAAGGGGCCATCTCAGCATTTGCTCAATGGATTAGGGAACCTGGACAAAAACCTGATCGAGATGGGTCATTGACCATTGAGTTACCTGCTGCACAAAGAATTATATTAGTATCTTGAATAGTTTTTGATTGATAATGTTTGAAGTTCATGAATGTGCTGAAAAATTGCACTGCGGGAAAATGCATATGAAATACTCAGGGCTTGGCAGATGACACTCACGTCAAAAAGAAAATATTTTCTCAAAAAGTAAGAAACATAGCAAGAAACGGTTTGAAGTATATAAAAAAGAATAAAACAGAGCATAAGTCCCAATAAAAATTGAAAAACACGAAATTTCACGATTTCTCATCATTCTCAGGTAGATAGCTATCTTAATCCGTTGCCCACTAGCAGAGTCAAGAGGGTGAAACCCTGGGAAACTGACGTGGAGGTGGACGCAGGACATCACGTTTCAGCGGAGCAGGAACCGATACCTTCCAAGGCACAACACGCACTATCCTTACGGTTCTAATAGTGCATCAATCTGATGTCACCGCAGTCCCTCTGACCGGGAGGTCCTAGGTTCGAGTCCCGACGGCGGCAGGATTTTCGACAGTAACTTGTCAGCTAGGTCGAATTCAGTCGCTGTCTGGAGGAGAATTCTAGCGGCCGGCTGCTCTGATCGGTAGTTTTCCGTTGTTTCTCCGATAAACACCAGGCGAATGCCGGAGCAGTACCCTAACAAACGGGCCACGGACCGCGCGCGATCTTTCCTTCCTCTTCCTTGTCCTACCATCTCCTCTTCCACACACTAACATGCAATACTACCACACATGCTTCCGGGAGGCCGGTCGGGAGCTTACAGCTTGTCTCGGCTGGGGCGGTGCCCCGCTGGTGGGAGATACCTGGTTGAGGGGAAAACCCCGGTAGTCGATGGTAGGTCGGCGCCAGATCTCGCCATCCAGCGGGGAAAAGATCATCGCGACCTCCAGAGAAAAACACGCACTACACTTACGGGACTAATGACCTAAGTAGTTGACGCGCCTAAGTAGAAACACGAATCAATCAATCAATCAACCCGAAGCGCCCGCGAAGCCTGGAAAGCCAAGCGCTCGCACTCCACCCCGCTGGTCCCCGGTTCGCACCGGCCGCTAGAATTCTCCCACAGACAGCGGCTGAACGCAACCCAACAGAGTAGCTAATGTCAATATCTTGCCATCGTCGGGACTCAAACCCTGGGACCTTCCGGTCAGAGACTCTACAGTGGCGCCGATGCTCCGAACCACTTCAGCCGTTGCCCACTAGCGCAGTCACCAAGAGGGGGAAATCCTCGCAAACCGGTGTGGAGGTCGGTGCAGAACACAGTTTTAGCGAAGGAGAAACCGACGCCCATCAAGATACAACCCGCAATACTCCTGCGGTTCTAATGACGTGTGTCGACGCGCGCGGCGACACAAAATAATCAATCGAAGCGACGCGCTCTCCGCATTCGCGCGCGTTAATGATCGCCGGGGCGGGCGGGCGGGCGCCGGGTCGCCGCGCGTGAAAGAGCGACACCCTTCCCGCTCGGGGCGAGGGCATTCAGCGCCCGCGACCCTTTCGCGGGCCACCGCGCGCTCCCCGCCCCGCCCCGCCCCCGCGCCTTCGCTACTCGCGTCGCCTTCGCGCAGCGCGCCCCGATGCCACGTCCATAGCAAAACATCGATATTACACACGTTCCAAAACTATCGATGTTTTCAACCCTCCTAGCATATCTGCAATTTACAGTCAAGTACTATACCTCAGGTCATTTTCGACCCAAAGCTTTACTGACAATTGGAAGTGGTAAAAACGAATGTGTACGGCAATATATTGAGTGTAAATATTTTTTTAATACAAATATACACTTTATTAGTTATTTTCAATAACATAGTAAGTATAATATACTTACATTCAATATTTCATATAAAGAATAACTTCTTACCCTACGTAACCACCAATATTGATAAATAATTATTCAAAAATATTATTATATAAAATATATTTATTATATTTATATAAAATGAATATTTATTTATTAATATTTTTATATTATATGAAAGTTATTTCCAGATGACTGTAACAGACATTATTTGAAATTCAAGACAAGATATTTCAAATGAGACTAGGAAAATAACAGGCTGTAGCTTCGCTCAAACCAGTGCCATGTAACGAAAAACATTAACTCTCTAATAAAATTTGGAAAATACGTGAAAATAGTTTGGTATGTGCTATAAGTGTACAAAGGCATATCTAGAAGACTGAAATTATTCTGCAAATTTTCAGGAAAATATTAAAAAATTAATGATGATGAGATCGAAAAAGACCCCAGATATGATACGAGGGTTAAAACGGTTTCAATAGCTGCTAGTTGTAATTTTGGCGCTGAAAAATATTTAATTCGATGACAGCATTGCTATCTACTAACTTCACGTCTTCTAACTCTCAGCACTCCAGAGCTTCCTCAAGAGAACGGGAAGAAGGAGGGACGCCTACGGGCCCAGGCCTACGGGCCTACGCCTACGGGCCTACGCCTACGGGCCTACGCCTACGGGCCTACGCCTACGGGCCTACGCCCACGGGCCTACGCCTACGGGCCTACGCCTACGGGCCTACGCCTACGGGCCTACGCCTACGGGCCTACGCCTACGGGCCTACGCCTACGGGCCTACGCCTACGCCTACGGGCCAACGCCTACGGGCCTACGTCTGCGGTCGCGGCGCCACGTACGTTGACGCCTCTGCGCGTGGTACGAAAGCAGGCGTAGGAAATATCAGGACATCGAGGTCATCGCTCAGTCAAGAAATGGTTTAGTCTCTGACACCATTGAGAGTGATGATGTAACTCTGCTTCTTTACAAAATGTAGTTAGTTATTAAATATTACCAATAGAACTTAAGAATCAATGATATATGTGTTAAGTTTAAAGTCCTGAAGAAGAGGAAAAGTGTTCCTCGAAACATCGAGAGAAATAAATTTCCAAATTTAAAATAGATGGCCTTTTATTAACCTTTTGATTATCAAACTACTATAGACTGTCTTAAAAAAACTGGACAAAGAAATATTATCAAGAGATGCTTTGCTCTTCTCGATGTTCCGTTCGAACACCTGAATCATCAGAGATTAGAGAGTGCTTGCCACCTTGAACGTCCAGCATTATCGATCTCCTGCGCATGCGCAGAGGGCGCGAAAGTTGAACTGCGCATGCGCAGATCGATAGTGCTGTCCGCTTTGGCGCGCAAAAATTCCCTGTCAGTTACACGTCAGTGCTTAATCTTATTCAGCGCCGCCGACCCTTTCGCGGGCGACCGCGCGTTTCCCCTCCCCCTCGCCGCCCCCGCGCCTTCGCTTCTCGCGTCGCCTTCGCGCGGCTCGCGGCCGGCCGGAGCAGCGGTCCCCGGCCGGGGACGGCTCAAACTATCGCCATCGATTATACGAGGGTTGGGGCAGACGTCTTGGCCACTGTTTTTGTTTTGTGAGAATATGAGTAAGGTGGAAAATTTCAAATATACAGAAGAAAGGACAAGGTATAAACTAAATGCTTAGACTTTTTAATTTATGTTTCTGATTCTCTGCGATATTGTATAATCAAGATGGGATCCATTGGTTTTTTAAACAATCAATTCTTGATTAAGTGGAATATTAACGTATCATAAAAACTTATTTATTCAAATACTTGTAAATGTTACAACGTTTCGGAGTCATTTGTGGCTCCATCCTCAGATAATAAAAATACATGGCTTCTTATATAAATGAAGAGCTTGTGTAATAGTTGCCATAAGTCCAAATGATAAATTGTGACATCTTTCACTATGCTTGGACATTTATCAACACACAAAAATTAAATTTATCATATATTAAAGTATTTGAAATGACCGTACTTGTTTCATGTATTAAGGCATTTTAGAGAATACGACTTCACAAATTCGAAAAGCTTTACATACCCGTTCTAAAGGCCTAATTATGTAGATGCTTGATTACTGCTCATCAAATTGATCCGCACACTCACAGGTCGTCACGTTCGTTGCTGATCACTGGTTGCTGTGCATCTTTGCAGAAACTCTCCTGCGCATCTCGCGGCTGTCCGGTATGGAAGGGCATTATTCCATGAGCTTCCACCAACTCCCTGTGACATTCTCGGGCATTCCTTTCACGGTGAACGGCTCTCTTGGAGTAAGAGCGCTGCTGGAAACGTGTTACATTCATCTTGCGGTAGACGGACAACTATTTCAAGTTGCTCTCTGTGCTAATAGAGACACTTGCAGAGCGATCTGTTGATGTAAACACACCCTAATGCAGCATTTCTTTCAAGATATCAATGAAATGTTGCGATCCGATCACATTTCTTTTAGAAAAATATTGTTGCCAAGACTTCTGCCCCAACCCTCGTATCTGGGCATTTCAACTTCACTACTCCAAAGTCCCGCACGTGTAGTGAATGGAATATTAGTACGTAACAAAAAGGCAAGGTCCAAAGTACTTATGACAATACCTATTTGATTTCATTTTATTTCATTTAATTTATTTAAATTATTTAATATGTTACGTGAAGTTTCGGAGGATTCTTTTCTTCTTCATCAGACAATTTCACATTGGTTGCCCTAAACAAGAAAGGGAATTTTTGTCATGTTCAACGGTCATGAGTAGATCTTCATCTACGAAGACTTTGTTCTTCCCAACCTGTTCGAGGGCGAATTTGGAGCGGGACTGCCCCTCGATCAGATTGAGAAGAACTAAGTCTTCGTAGATGACGATCTACTCATGACCGAGAAACTAATCTGTAACGAGATCTGCACCACTATAGTACGGTTTTTTTCTAACTCTGCCTCTCGTGCCCCTATGGCCACGATGGAATATCACACGGCATTTCGCGTCTTTCTCGGTCGTGCCGATAAATGTTGCATGATCGCAAGCACTGCTTGAAACGGTCGCAATCTTGCTGTATCTAGCGGCTAGTCTGAGAATGACGCGAAAAACCTAGACATTCCATCGTGAAAACGGGCCTTGTAGAGCAAAGATCTAAAAATCGCATATAGTAGAACATGACAACAAGAATTCCCTTTCTTCAATTAAATAAAACCAAATTAAAAAGGTGATTGTCAAAAATGCTTTGGACCTTGCCTCTTTGTTAAGGCCTGCCTTCGCGATGGAATATCTCACGGAATATCGCGTCTTTCTCATTCGTGCCGCTAGATGTCGCATGATCGCCACCTTATCAAGCAGTGCGATGTGTCGAGCGGTCTCTTCCAAACATTAATAGTTTTACGTATGGAAATGAATCTTTCATTTATCTGCATCCTATTGAAACGGAACTTGGTTTTCGTATCCTATTAATTATCTGTTTATAATCGCTACCACATAAGGCGCCACAGAAACAATTCCTAATCTCCTTATGTCATTGTGATTTCCTAACAACCATGAGTACGTGACGTGAAACCACGGACCGTTTAAAGAAATTTGTAGGATTGTGAGTTTGCGAAGTCGCCTGTACAGGAAGCGGTATTTATCATTTATTGTGGGATATTCGTACGTAGCATGCTCCACCCCAACTTCCCAAATAAATAAAAACGAACATTTTCAAAGATCACAGCCATCATCAATCTAGGTGCAATGGATTGATTCACAAAAGTACTTCTCGTAGTAGCCGCCTTCTCGCCGTTGCTGCTGATCCAACACATACAAATATAAATACTCTTAGAAAAAAAACATGGAAGAAAAAAACACAAAACATAAATATTTACATCATAATCACACTTAACATTCAAATATACTCATTCACATAAGCGCATTTTCTTTTATCATGGCCATGCTACTTTTACTTTAAAGACGATGTTTTCTTGCTTTTTCCAAAACACAACTTGGCCTTCTTATAAGTGTCTATTATGACAACAAAAAAATCAAAATCGAAGCGCTTCCCTTTTCGAAGTCTTGACGAAGCTGGGCGCGAACCATAACAATTCTATCTTCAGTTATCTTGGTTCTCGATACCACTCCATAATTGTTAGTGATTTATACTGCGGTTGTGGACATCCATCAGTCCCCTTCAGTATGCACTACTTAACTTTTAACTGGTATAAAGACAGCAGACTGGCTAAGTACCGATGGTGTTGTACTCAGCCAGATCTCAACGTCTTCTGTCCAACTTCTTTCTTTCATACACAAAAAATTTCGAAAAACAAACGCTGTGTCTTTTCGTCTTTTGTCACACGTATTGTTCAATAAAGAAAATTATATTTTCTTCCTTATCCCAACTTGCGCTTACTCGCGTTCTCTACGTAAATTAACAGTATATTTTTTTTGTGAACTTCTCACATCTATAAATATCGTAAACTGTCCTTATTCTGTATTTTTATTTTCAATTTACACCCTTACTTACACAAGGAGTTTACCATTCACTTGTCTTATGAAACCCCAAATAAAATTATTATAATTTTGTCACAAGTTTGTTTTTTAACTTAAAGCTGATAGGTTTCTCGCAATCCTAAATGTTTTGTTTATTTATCTTTGTCTGCTCAAATTGTGTTAGCCTGACAATTGTGGCGTCATAAATACACAAAAATGTTCTTACGCTTCCGTGCCATCATTTGTCACTAACAACAAAGTATTTTCCTTTAATAAAATATTCCAAATATTTTGTTTTGCGGCATGTCCATGTGAGATGTCACACTACCTAAACTGCACGCATATCCATGTTCGTTTGAAGAATGGAATGTGTTTGGAATTCGTAGAACCTCTGGATTTCTCAGACATACCTCTTCTACTTCTTTTAACATTCTCGCTTAGGTCCCTTCTCAGCTCATTTCCATGCGCACCTTCGCCAGGGTACACCCTTGTCAACCACGCGGTCCTTCAAAATCCTCCCAACCACTGCCCGCCCACGGCCCGCCCCGTCCCGCCCCGCCCCCCTGCCCGCCACACCCCACCCCGCCCCGCCCCACACGCTCCACCTGCCTGCCACACCCCACCTGCCCACGCCCGCCCCCGTCCACCCCCGCTCACACTCGGCCACCCCCGCCTTCCCCGCACCATCCCACCCCACCCACCTCCGCCCACTCGTTCACCGTGGGGCGCGTTAACGACGCCGTCGCCGCCAGCGCCACCTCGTCTCGTCGCGCGCCGCCAACTCGGAAATAATGAACGAAAGTGTTTACTTTAGTGGAAATAAATTCCCGCGCCACCGCCCCCGCGTCGCTCATCAGTTGCATTACACAGCGATTTGACTCCTAAAAGGCGTCGCCAGCCCCTCTAGCCGCCCCCGCACAGCGCATTTCCATTCAGGCAGCCCGAGCCGGGCGCTGGCGCCCGCGCGGGGGCGGGAGGCAGAAAAAAAAAACGCTCGCGAGCGTTTATATTATTTTTGCGTGCCGGCGAAAGACTTCATTAAAATGCGATCGAAGAATCTAAGAACATTCAACGCCATTCGAAATATAGAATGGCGTTTCACACCGACCTGTTTAAGCGCAGCCGTCGATGTTCCAGCCCGCGCCTATTAATTAAGGGCGGGAAAGGCAGCCCCCCCTTGGTTTTTAAATCGGCGACAGAGCGTCGCGAAATTTCGCGTCGTGCGCTGTTCGGTGGAGCGCGACTAAAGAGAAGTTCGCAATTATAGCTTCGAACTCTGCTGATGAAGGTGCGTTCGAGGAGGTGGTACGGGCGGTCATTCGCAGTTTCTCTGGTTATGAAATTTTGAGAAAAACGAAGGGCGTTCATGCGCAGCATAAACGAATATGCAGGCGAGGTTCCAGAAACGCGTTTCTGATCTAAACTATTCCCAAACAATTGTCAACGCAAATGTTTTGTGTAGTAACTTATTTAAATGAACAAAACACACGGTAAATAAACTCCAGTGGTTTTAAAATAACCAATATTACACATGTAGTATAGTTCAGATCAGTTGATCAGTTGAGTATTCGCGCATAGTAGTTCCGGAGGCGTATCAATTACCAAGTGCAACGGGAATGAAAAAGAAGATTGCCGGTCAGGGATGCAGAGGGATGACATCCGGAGCTAATGATGACGGCGCCCAGCTGTGGTCTTCCTGCTCCATCCGTCGTTACCGTGGGCCGACCTCAGCGAATCTCCAAAGCACAGATGATGTAAGGCAACAGGTTAGATCTCAGCGATAGATTATTGAAACGTGAAGAGGAAGTCACTTGAATCTTTTCGTTGTAGCGGCAGAGATAGATAATTGCAAAGTGTGGTAAAAGTGATTCTTTGTGAATACGTCGAAAGGGGGAAAAGTATAAAAGAGGTACAGCTATATGATTTAGGAGTAAAGGAGAGGTGAAGTGAAATATAAAGTGAAACTTGTAGTGCATTTCGAAGTTAACAATTGTAGAAGAAAAGTGCATTGTCAAATGTAGTAAGAGAAAGGAGGGGAAATTGCATCATATAAATGTACAGAAAATAATAATAAATATACAGAACTGTTGCAGTCATTTTCAAAGTATATTTAAAGTCCAGGTGTTTTAAAGACGGGAAAATGGTTTCTATTTTTTTAACAGCAGCCCAGCAATCGAAAAAATCTGAAAAAAATCCCCAACAATTTGTGTTTTAAGAGAAACCTTCGACATTTTTTTCGAGCCTGTTCCAGGCTTCTAAAACACAGTAAAAAATATTTCTTGTTATTTTTTTTTCAAAAGTATTTTTGTGTTTGAATTTGGGCCTGAGAAAATGTTGAAAAACATTTTTCTGATAGTACAAATTGTGTTCTTATTTATCATATTTTTTTCAATCAGAAAAAAAGTGTTAAGTTGACTTAAAAAATTGAAATAAAAAAAAACACGTTTTTGGCTCTAGAGGGGTGTGGGTGGTGGGACGGGACCCAAGAGACCTTTCAAAAATATTATTTTTTTTTTGGATTATAGTGTAAGTACTCATATATAATTTGGTTGAGGTGAACTTTTTACCAACTTATCCGGGGGTACCCTTTAGTTTAGGATTGAAAGTTTCATTTGCCTGGCACCAATTAGGATTCGAAGTCCAAGAATGAAAAACTGTACCTATTTATTTTTCAGGTTTCCTATTTTTTGATTCAATTATATAAACTCAAATCAAGAAACCAGAAGACAAATATATGTTGTAAAATTATTCGAGAATTGAACATTTATATGGTTTCGATACAATAAAGTGATTATGTTAATCTCTTGTTTTGTTAAACGTTGTGTGTGTCATTCGTCATTCGTCTTAAGGTCTGTGTAGATCCAATCCCTGAGATGCTTGGAGGAAGTAATTTATCGTAGGTAATACCACGAGCGCTTTAGAAATTGTCAGTAAATCCCCGACTCGCGGAGCGAAGAAAGGATTTATCTGAGAATTTCCAAAGCACGAGCGGTATTTTATAGGACTATTCCACGAATGAAATTACGTCCAACAGAGTTCCTAAATGCGCCAAATATTGAAAATATCTCAAAGCTATGTTAAAATAAAAGATGTTATGTTATCGTACATACGCGATTTATTGGACATCGACATAGCGATCGATGTATACCACCTCCTAAGGTAGATGAGTCACAGTTTATGATTGGTCAGTAGAGAGAAGCGGTAAGAAAAATCGGATAGGAAAAGTAATAAACGTCTTGAGATACACTGTCCTGATCGGGGCATTTTGTATATATAGTTAAACATAATTGGTTTTAATGTCACGAGTGGAATAGTCAAAATAAATGCTTCTGCAAACTGTGACCTTGTGCTTTGGCAGCGCTCCGAAAAGGCATCGGCACGGCGCGTCTGGCCTCCCGCTCGGCCGTGGCGGAACGGTCGCGACGGTAGCAGGGTTGCAGTAAGGACGCCACGGCCGTTTGGTCAGGCAGGCAACATTTTGATCCAACATTTGTGAACATTAATGAAACTCGTGGAAGGCTCGAATTTTTATTTTTAGCACATATTCATATGAACTCATGCCTTGTGCTAAATTTTGTCACATAAATGATAGTCCCTGAACATTATTCTAAGTATTGTGATACACTAAAAAACATTTTGGAGACAAAATATTCGTTCATGAAAATACTGAGTTTATTATCTCTGGGCCCAGAAATTGAATTGATTCTGGCAAGCATTTTCTGAGGCCATGTGCCAACGAATGAAAAGTAGAAAACTAGTAATTTATTGGCGTGAAAGAGTAAAAAAGTGAGAAAAAATTGCGGTGTTGGATTCCGTAGTGAACAACATTTCAAAACAACATTCTCGCACGGAAAAGTTCGACCGAGGTTCTCTCAGGTTACCGTAGCGCTGCCAACCGCATCCCGTGTTACGGTCAGTCTTGCCTGGAAACATCACATCGTGGTTTATATCGTGTAGAAAACAAACATTTGTACCTGCCATTGTGCCAAGTGATTTGCCCATCAAACCAACAGATTCGAGGCCCGGCCGGCAGAGGCTGAAAGAGCACCTGCATGGAGTCCTCTTTCTCCTTCCCTCCTCTTCCCCGTAGCACCCCCAGCGTCCCCACCGCCGGCAGCGAATACTAAATGCTAAACGCCCTCAAGACAAATGAGTACAAATATCGAGTTTGAGAGCGAGAGGCCAGAATGAGCACCATTTTGATAAATGCGGTTGTGGCCCTATTAACACCAGCGGGTTATTGCAACATGTGCGACGCTCCATCGCAGCCCGTGCCCTAGCCTGTCAGCAGTTGCATGGAGGGCGTTTTGAACATTTTTTATAAGTCCATTTACTAATTTATTTATTTATTTTTCTCTAATTATTTATACTAATATTTCGTTTTTCTTACTATTTTTTTAATTGAATAAAAATTATTTTATAATTGTCACCATTCCCGTTACCTTGTTGGAAATTTGATTATAAAAATTATTTACGTATTATTAGGTATGTTTTAGAGAAAAATATACAATGCAATATTGTTGCAGTCATGATTTAATTAACATATTATTTATGTTTATTCCTATTTCTCATAAAATATCCTTTTAAGATGTAAGTCCCTCATAATTAAAAAAATATCCAACATAAAACTATGTAATTACTAGGGGTTTTTTATGTGAAGTCTACAAAAATAAGCCAAATAATATTTTTCAGCTAAAAATGTGTACAACTATAAAATGAAAATGTTTAAAACTGATTAATTTTTTAAACAAATTAAATATATTTAGCATGTAGAGATATAACTGAAAGATCTAGGATTTGCGTGTATAGTACGTCTAATTTAAAGTAGGAAAATATGCATATTTTAAAATATTTAAGTGGTGAGGATTCTGTATTAAATCTTCTGTACTAAAGTAGCACAAAATTGGATATAAATAATTTAAAAAATGTTTGGGGGTATTGTTTACATCTCGTGTATGAACATTATCTGCACCAATCTACAATACATAAAAATACTCTTTCATTTTCATAAATGACGATTTTCTCCAAAGTGACAGTTGCAAGGCTCAAGAAAATATTGTCTTTTTAATTTAAAATAACATGTCAGAAAGTATACACTCAAGTAACAATCAAAACATTAATAAAGGATGCATAATTGTATTTCTCGTTTTCTGATATATCCATTGCTAGTGAGAAAAATACAAAATACCCTTTAAAAAATACAAAATGATAAAATTTCTCGAAAACTATAAATATTACAAACGATATCTCTACGATGTGTTACTTGCCTTACGATTCCGCAGTGTTGAGCAAAAACTGCTTTCCGATACCGTGAACTGTTTAGAAGTTCGCAGTTTGGTCCTAAAAGTTGGTGGGTCACCGAGTTTATTATTAAATTGTCGTAGTGGAAAAACATATCGTTCTGATACTAAGTATAGCAGCGTGTTCTTGTTTCTGTCACCTTCCGAAGAGCACCTTGATCTCTGTACTGTGCAGTCCACTCCTCCCTTCTTACCGCCGCTGCAGCCACTGATCAAACGCCGGGACAAGGCCTCCTATTTTTATTTTTTTTATTTATTTACGTCAAAAACAGTTAAAAACTGCGTGTGACGAGCTATGAGGAGAAGTGAATTTTGTGCACGTTTTCATAATTCTGTGGTCTCTATCCTAAACCATATTCTAGTCGAATTTTGAATACAGAATAGAGAGGTTTTTTCGAGTTTTGTTGACAAAAAATTCGCTCCTATATAATAAAATATTTTCAAAGGTAAATTAGCTATAAATTCCTGCCCTGAACCCTCATGTTCTTCATGAAAGAATAATACTTTTTGCCGCGATAATATGAAAAACGATAATAACGATCCTGCTGCGAAGGCGGTGAATACCGCTGCTCCAGCAACAGAACTTTTTCAGTACTGCGACGCGCCGGCGTGCAGTGTCAAATAACGTATCGAAAATAACTTTTTTAAAACACTATTACTTTCAAAACATGAACAAATATGTCGTTGTACTCATCTTTTTAGGACCTATCTACTGCAGGTGAAAAAACATTTCAATTTAAACATTATAATTAATTAAAATTATAGTAGCAGTTCGTTTAGTTTCTGCTGTCACAGATTTGATCGATTGTTCACTAATGAGAAATTAACTTACTCTTCGTGATGCAATGTAGTACCTATTGGTGTATGATCTCCCTTCCTCTCACGAAAATTGTATTACAGAATCCAATTATCTGTTGTTATCACCTTCAAAGGGATTGTCTAGACACATTTCATATTTTCTCTCGATTCTTTTGCTTGTATTTTTATTTCATTTATTCACTCTTGAAACTTCACAAGGAATATCAAGTGCCTGAGTGGCTTGGATATTTTAATATGCTGTATTTTACAGTATTCAAATGGTAGGTATCGTTTGTTAGTAAGTACTTTCTGTCTTAACGTTTGATGTTATTCTCAATTTGGTACTTAAAATTCTGAACTGGATCTAAAATAATTATAAGAGGCGTACAATGTAACTATTTTTTTCAATCGGGTCCTGTGGGTAATTGCATTGTACATTACATTATTGATGGTAAGTACAAAACAATTGGCTAAAAAGTTTCATTAATCCCCGTTCAACAAGGGTGGTTTGACTGTTCATTGCCACTCAGAGGCGTACTTTAATCAAAAATTCAACAGAACTGTTGCTATATAGTTATATTGGACATGCATGTGTCCTCTAATGAATTACAATTACAAATAAAATATATATCATAAATTGTGATAAATAACACAGGAATGTAACAAAAAAGGTTCATTATTGCAGTCATTATTATTCGCGCGACTGCAACGAGCAAGTATGAAATATTAGTAACTAATTTTGAGTTGCAATAAGTAACTAATACTAATTTAGTCACAAGCAGTGCTTGATTGATAAAACTGTAGGTCCCAGAACGCACCTGAAATTAATTATTAATTTAATATAAATTGTTATTTATTTATAATATAATGTAATAAAATATATTTCGAAGGTACAGGAACGCCGTTCCGTAGCGTTTTGGCGGAAATCAAGCCCTGGTCACAAGTGTTATATTGATAACTAAAAGTGTTAGCAATTAATTACCAATTTCAAGTAACTAATCACAAAAGGTTGATATTATTTATAAATAATTTTTGTCCAGCTCCGTGGCAAATCACGCCGCGGATCAAAGAGAGATTTCCCAAGGAAAGCCGGACCTCTTGGCCTTGTCGCACGGCTTACAGGACCCACTGCCCCAGCCCAGTGTTCCTTCGACATTGAATGACATTGATAAAATATTACATATGGCTTCTTGTCACACCGAGAGGGTGTAATCTTATTGATCAAAGAAAGAAGTCGTAATCCATAACTAATTTGATTTGATATGCCATCAATGTAATTTTAATGTAAGTCCTACTTTTATAAATCATAACCATCGTAACCGATGGCAGAAACAATTCCAAACTATTGATTTTTTATTTATTTATTCTTTGGCCTGGGGCCCTCAGCAGCCGTAAACGACTGGTACAGTAGTTGATTTTATTTTATACAACAAGTTTGCAAGATATTTTCTTTTATCGTGATTATTGAATTATGAAGTTTTTCTTCGTATCTTCTGTTTCTCGATACAATCCCTCGCAAACGCACATTGTTATGTTAGCACAAACAACTTTATTGCGATCTTGATTTTGCATCGTTCAGCACTTTGACTCTTTCAGATGTTAGATGAACACAGAATACGTAACACAACACTGACAGAGAGACAAGACAAAGAGATTAATATCGATGGGGGAAACTCATACGAGCACCTCCAATTGATTTAGTGACTTAGCACACTTGATCGTGGTGTGTGAGATGGTTCCGAAGGGTTCCGGTTTTTAAGTCTCGGTGTTGGGGTCTGGGAGACCTACTTGAAAATGTAGGATGCCGGGAATCTTTTGCACATTAAAAAAGAAGTCACGAGATATGGTGTAGGCAGATTTGAATAATGGGATTTTTTAAGTCAGAACGGAGAGTTTTGTTTCTTACAAACCACCGTGCTTTAATGATTATTCTTGGGATTGTATTTTGGAATATTTGGAGTTCGCATGTATGCATACGAGCAGCATTGTACCAGACTGGGCAAGAATATAATAACTAGAGAGGAGATTTTTACGACCTCAAAATCTTGAAATATGTTTTAAAAATATGTATTAATGACCTAAAAGCCCTGAAATAAACAATTCAATATTTTTAAATAAACAATATTTCATTTCCTGTATAAACTTTTCTTGATAAAATTCAGAAGAATGATTGGAATGAAAAGACATTTTTGTGAAAATATAGTACAACACAGCTTACTTTGCGAGAGAAATAAATGGAGTAAATATGCACCTTATTGAAGTACACTGTGTATCTTCTAGAGATAAGTCTCTATTTTATCGAAATATGCTATTGTAATTACACAAATCTGCACCAACAGGAAAAAATCACCCAAATATGCACAAACATGCACTAATATATAAATCTACATACTCGTTGCATCCAATTCTAATCAAATAACCAAACCGCACGCGACCCGCCGGATCTTTTTCTGCGGCCCGCGACTGCTTTCAAAAATTTTATTATACCAGCCAAATGCAATACAATGGCACAATTCATCTTATTTTTTAATATATTAATGATTAATATACATACAACGAGAAAATTAAGTGTGTTGAATAAGAATCGTTTCTAACACAGTTGTTTCAGTACAATCTCAATACAAATATATAGGCTTGTCAGCTAGGTCGAATTCAATCGCTGTCTGGAGGAGAATTCTAGCGGCCGGCTGCTCTGATCGGTAGTTTTCCGTGGTTTCTCCGATCAACACCAGGCGAATGCCGGAGCAGTACCCTAGCAAACGGGCCACGGACCGCGCGCGATCTTTCCTTCCTCATCCTTGTCCTATCCTCTCCCTCTTACACACACACTTACACTAACATGCACTACACTACCACTCATGCCGGGAGACCGGTCGGGAGCTTACAACTTGTCCCGGCTGGGGCGGTGCCCCGCTGGTGGGAGATACTTGGTTGGGGGGGAAACCCCGCTAGTCGACGGTAGGTCGGCGCCAGATCTCGCCATCCAGCGGGGAAAAGATCATCGCCACCTCCCGGGGGGGGGGGAACACGCACTACACTTATGGGACAAATAACCTGAGCGGTTGACGCGCCCGGAAACACGAATCAATCAATCAATCAATATCTAGGGTAAAAACCATCTTCCATGACGGTGCGGCCCGTGGCTTAACAAGAATTTGATATGTGGCCCTTCTTTGGACAGCACATGTCTAGTAGAAGTGTGTGGGGAATGAAATGCCCCTTATGGCGCCCGCGCACTCCACCACGCGGTGACCTCGGCCGCCGCCTGCAGTCGCCCGCGAAACCCAACTTCCGCGTTGCCGCGTCGGCCGCGGCCGAGAACAACGGGGGATATCTGGCGACACGCCCCCGCCCCCGCCTCCGCGGCGCCGGGTCCCTTACCTTCGCCAATAGCGGCGCCGCGTCGCGACGCTCCGTTTGCTCGCCAGCCGCCGCCGTCGCCGCCGCCGCCGCCTTCGGGCCGGGCGAGCGCGCTGTTTGCCGGCCTACACGTCCTAACTAGTACAGTCCTCGTGTTGACATTGATGTGAACATACAGACACACGGGTTCCGAGCCATGGCAAGAGTTCGTGTAGGCCGATCAGAGTCAACACGTGGCTCCCAGGAATCTCCGTGTTTGCTCGAGCGCGCGGCCAGCGCCGGGGACGCGACGCGACGGCCGGCCGGCCAGCGCCGCCGGCAACTGTTGGCCGCCGCGCTCAAGCGGAGAACTGTTGCTCTTATCGCTCACGTGCGCCCGTCGGCCCAAGACTTGCCCTTTGCGCTGGGCCGCGCACTTTTCAAATAGGAGTAGAGGCCGGATTTTACCATATTTGCATAGTTTATTCCTCGCGACCAAACGATAAATCGACCAAACGATTTTTGCAAGAAAATACGATTCAGACCCCAAGAAAGCAATATATATGAAGTTTTATAGTGCATATTTTTGCATATATTGGCAATAAGTGCATATTTCAGTAATTCGTGCCTATTGATGTATATTTTGATATTATTGACCCACTCAAGACTGTCGCTTTTTTATCCCTTCAGCAACTGATTTCTAAGGTAGGTAATTTTTTTTCAAACCCTCATGAGAGTATCACTAACAATGTGGGACGTCGGGCTGGGACAGAAATTCTAAGAAATAGCTTTGCCCGATGACAGCTTGTCGACTGAGATTACAAGAGCCGATACATATCTGCTGCGTCTAGAGAAGCACTATCAGCTGCCCTTCGATCCGTTTCCAGGAAGGATGGAGCGCACAGCAGTTAATTCGGAGAAATAGCTTCAAAAGCCGAAGGCAACAAAATGAATCAATTCATTTCATCGCATGCAAAACGCAGCATTGTGAGTAATGCTGGCGGTTTCGGCGGGGTGTTTCACCATGGCGGCGAAGAACAAATCTTCCAGAAGCGTTTTGATTCGAAAATGGATTAGAAGGCTCCACTCTGTCAACTGACGGAAAAGTTGTTTTATTTATTTATTTATTTGTCAAAAAACAGTAAAACTGTATATGACGTGTGGGGAAAGAAATTTGTCTGCGCACATTTTCTTGAGGGCCAGAATTTTAAAAAAAAAAATTAGAAAATAATTATTTTAGAAAAATCAAAATATTTGAAAAATGTTTCTTCCCGAGTTATAGAAAATCAATTTCAACTGTAAATGAACTACAAGCAAAAGGAGTGCTCAACAAAACGTCAAAACGTGCGCACAGTGAAGCTACATTTACGTCCAGAAGCAAAACAAGGGGCCATCTCAGCATTTGCTCTATGGATCAGGGAAACTGGACAAAAACCTGATCGAGATGGGGGTCATTGACCCGGAAGCTGAAGTACATTACTTGTTACAGGCGTATTAAATATTTTTTGGAAATGTATACAATGCAAACGTAAACTAATTCATTATATACCTTTGTTTTGTTACATTAAACATTATTTTTCTTTTTCACGATCAGTATAGTCTCTAATTGTATAGAAACAGTTTTGCAGCAGAAAAGATTTTACTTTTAACTTAAATTTGTGTACCGACTTTAATTGTTTTATGTCATCTGGCAATGCATTGTAAAGTAACGTACATGTATTGTATGTTGATTTCTTGTACTGAGCTGTTGATACTGACACTTGATGCACGTGATTTCTACGGCGTGTGTTGTAATTATAAATATCAATATTGCATGAAAATATGTTCCCTCCGTTAAGTAGGTCATTTTTGACAAATATTACAGATTCGTAAATAAATAGACAAGGCAATGGTAAGATTCCCAGTTCAATGAAAAGAGGCTTGCAGGAATCACGTGGAAGGCATTTTTTCATTATTCGAATAATTTTCTTTTGCAATCTGAAGGTCTGAATACTACAGGATGAGCTTCCCCAGAATATTATGCCACATCTCAGGCGGGAATGCACATTTGCAAAATAAACGCAACGAGCTGCATGAAGGCTGACAGAATTTGAAAGAATTCTGAATGCGTAGCATAATGAACTTAATTTAGTGTTTAATTCTGTTATATGAACATTCCATTTGAGGTTTGATTGAATTGAGAGACCTACAAATTTAGTTGCCTCAACATCAGCTAATTGCATATTGTTCATTTTCAATGGAACATGTGATTTTCGATTTGAGATGCAAAAATGCATTGAAACAGTTTTTCTTTCGTTAACAATTAATTTGTTATTATTAAACCAATTTGAAACTTCTGAATTTGTACTATTTACTGCTTCTCTTTTGCAAAGAACATTCGTGTCATCAGCAAACAGAACCGTTCTTCCATTTTTAATAGACGAGGGCATATCGTTTTGTGTCAAGCATGTAACAAACATGTATGTAAATAAATCCAGGGGAATGTAATTTGGTCATTTTGTCAGTTTTTTTGTGCATATTCTCATATTATATCTTTTGTGCATATTTCACAGATTTTCGGTTCATTATTGCATGCATATTTTGACGATTTTAAGTACATATAAATCCGTCCTCTAAATATGAGTAACGAACGTACCCGTGCGAGAACACTCGCATGTTAAATTTCACCCTCTTTCCTATCTTTCCTTTTCTACATTAAAGAGGAAGTTGTTACCGAAACGTCTTTCATTGGTAAAAAAAATTAAAAAGGGTAACTTCCAATGTACTTATAGAATTTAAAATAATAATAAGGATCAATGAAATTGATCTTTGAATCAAATTTTGAATAATGCCCTGCTCGGTATTATAGACAGTATAGTGTAGCGGTACGCTATTTTTAATATTTTTTAAATTTCACAAATAACTGTCGATGCGAGGCGTCCACCTCCCGCAGCCGCCAGCCGGGTCGGCGCGCCCCCTCCGCTAATGGAAGGGATGACAGCACGCGCCCCTCTAAAGTTTATGGCCATCGTCCGCGAGTCGACCCTCATCCCGTCACGCACCCGGGCGCCGAAGAAGAGATTAGAGACGTGTGCCGATCCCGCCGTTCCGGGTATCATGCGCACTGAGTACCCAGGCCGTCCTTCGCAGCTTTCTCCGGGGGTCCCAACGGACATTCCGCGTACCCTTTACTGACCTACTTCCGAAGTCAGACGGAGAGCGTTTTCCAGACAGAGATAGGGCTACGGAAAATTCCTAGAATCACCGGACCTGATTGGCCGAGGACAAAATTACGGCGTAGTAGCACTTAGCCAATCAGGGGCAAAATTCCGTGGGGTGGGAGCGATTTTGGGGCACTTTTGAATTTTCGGGGTGGCGGAACGAGGACACCTCCACGCTAGCGGCGTAGGGGAGAAGATCACTTTTTCTTGTTCGATTGAGCTGGGGGGGGCGAGCGCCGCGGAGCGAGGAACAGCTCCGGCGCCGCGTTCGAACACTACGTTTACTCGACTTGTCTTGGGTGGCGAGCGCCGCGGAGTAAGTGATAGCTCCGGCGCCGCGTTCGAGGGAGAATTATTATTTTGGGACTTAGTTCGTGGACTCTGAGCTCTGCCGTGGGCAGTGACCGGTGACTAGTTTTCTCCGAGATTCGTGACCGTGAAAACTCCAGAGAACTTTCCGTAAGAACTGCTGATTTGTGTGAACGGAATTCGCGATCATTCACGATCCGGGCCAGCTGACCGTCGCCGTCGCCGCCGCCGCCGTCACCGCCGCAGCCGCTGTCGCCGCCGCCGCTCCTTTGGTAGCTATTGTGGAAGGACGTTTCTCGGCCTGGCAGGGCCATCTCAGCCGCCGACCCAGACGGAGAGAAGCCGACGCTGCCGCCGCCGCCGCCGAGGGCCGCCTACACGCCGCCCCATTCAGGCATAAACTTCGGTCAACGACCGCCAAAGAACTATTGTGCATTGCTGTGCCGCGCTTAGGCACTTGTTTCCTCATTATTGTCAGCCAGAAGGCGAATGGCCTAGAGTTTGTTGGGGCCTGTAAAGGAATTTGATTGTAATTCTCGTTCTTTACTTTTTTTTTAGATTTAAGTTTTATCTCATTTTTTCTTTCGTTTCTAACTGAGCTCATCAGGTAGGGCCTTTCTTAACTCTTTGAATCACTGTAACTTCCCCGGCCTATTATTAGGCGGGAATAAACCTTTTTATTTGCTTTACCAACCACTGAATTGTTTCTGTAGTTAGCAAACGCCTTACGACTCCTTCCATCCGAGTTAGATTCTAAGCAGGTGACAAAGTTGGCCGACTGAGCTAGGCCCGGGCCGCCCTCGTTGACTTCGGCGCACACCCACGCCGCCGGAGCTCGACGCTGTGGTTGACGATCGACGCCACCGTGTGGCTCGATAACGAACCTTGGGTGTGACAATAGTCAGTATTATGGACATATTCTTGAACAATTCACAATACTTGCTTAAAAACATTTGAAGTAATTATACAATCTTCTTTGACAATCAGCATTTCGCTTTCCTTGATAGTCACAAAAATATTACATACAAATAAGAATGTAAATTTTCGTATTATGTAAAATAGATTTTGATCGCTTGTGGTGAAGTATTTTTTAGTGCGACCTAAAATAAATAAAATAAAAAATATATTACAAAAGCCTTTTACTCTCCAGAAATCTACTTAAAGTTGTCCATGCGGAAATACAGGATCAGGAAATTATTTTTTCTCGCATACGTATCACCTACTATGTAGTGTACAGAAAGTATAAAAATGCTGCAGAAAGAAAACGGAATTTTGGACAGAAAAACTCGTACTGTGGAGACTTGATATCGAAAAACTGGATAAATCCTCCTCAAGTATCTAGTATATTACTTGCTCTAAGACGTTATGTAGACAGAATCCATGTGTTGTGAACCCTTGATACTGAAAAATGGTCGACAGCAAAAAGGCCGGCCGTCTGTCTGCCCACTTACGGTGAACGCTAACGCCGAAACCGTTAAGACGATTTTCTCCAGAATTGATATTCCCCGTTCGATCTCGGCCGAACTCGAAGCCCTGCCAATTTGAATCTGATATTTTGATGTTGGGGATTACTTTACATGAAACCTTAACATTTTCCAAAAAAAATGGCTCCAAATTGTTTTTGTAAATATTTTCTTTCGAAGAGAGCAAAAACCGCTTAAAAATTCCCAGATCTAATTTTCTTTGAACTCTTTGAATTTTCGGATTTTCCACAAGTTACAAATAATGCGACAAAGTACTGTGTGCAGTTGTAACATCATTGGTTTCAACAATGGGACATCCCGTTTTAAGCTCTGAAGAGAGCTTCGGAAAGGGTTACTCAATACGAAATATGTTTCAAATGAGTAAAGTAGGTTCGATTTCCTTGTACACTGAATGCCTGTTCGGAATCAACAGGGCCTTTTAACTCCCTTATAACGTGGTGGAGACCGTTACAGAGACGTGCTCTCCTGCAGCACCTTCTTACAGGAACTAGAATCCGAACTGCCAACGATACTTCAAACGTGCGTGGCTGCTGCGTGCGTTCGCGACCAGGCGCGCAATGTTCTAAAAGATAGCATCGATGTTCGCGCTTTCTTCAGCTGTTTCATATACAGGATGTCCGGGGAGGAAACGTCGAAACTTCGAAAATAAGCTCTTAAGACAATTCTAAGCATATTTTGTCTAATAAACTACGTGGATATTCTGAATGGTTAAGACGCAATAAGCACTCAAAAGTTGGTTTGAAAAAGTGATTTTTAGACAAAAATATGCATTATGGAAGGAAGCATAGAAACAGTCCAGAAACATGAAAATCATCCGCCCCTCTGTTAACAACAGTTTAAATGTTTCTAATATCTTCCTAAAATAAACCTGTAAACCCACCGAAACCACTCCGGTTTCTTGTGGTTTTCACATGTAATTGGAACCCGTACATAGATCTACTATGGTTTCTTAAATTTTGTACACTCTTATTAATAGCTTCAAGAGAAACTTTGTGGGCCATTGTAAATTTGGCCCATAGATTGAGAACACAGGCTTGAAGCATTTTACCTCATTGATTGTTTTTATAAGTACTGCACGTGGGATGTTCCAAACAATAAAGAGCTATAGGTACTTCAAACGTTGAATGTGCGGTTTTATGCCTTGGCAAGAGCAGTCGTTATAACTGTGCATGCGAGCATTTGCAATCTTCGTTTAATCTCTGGTTTTCGACAAAATTAAATAACATTAACGAGGAATGCTTAGCCTGTATCGCTTGGTGCATTATACAAAATTTGGCAAGCGGCGGTATCAACCCTTTCCAGTTTCTGATCAAAAATGTGTCATTGCTTGAGATTTAATTTTGATTTTTTATTTTCTATTATCCAACCAAGTTGAATCGTGTGGAAGTTAAATTATTCAATGATCTATTTACATCCGACTTACATGAAGCGCTGGCAACCCAAATTCGTTGTTTGTTTCACTACTTAATAAAAAAAGTCTTGCTGTAGAATTAAGCACGGGTTTTGGTTGTACGAATATTTATTTTAAATTATGGACAAAATGAAACATTTCTCATTAAATTTACTCTACGAAAATTTCGCGAAATATTTCTCACAATTTCAGTGAATTTGAAACATTGCAGAAAACCAACAAACCTCAGTTTACACAATTACACCTTACACTGGCTTCTGTAAATGTTTCATGCGAGTGATAATCATTTTTATTAGATACATACATATAAGTATAATGCATATAGATCAAATATTTACTTTTTCGTAAATGCTTATACAATCACGGATAAGTGCTTTAAGTATAAAGTACTGTAATTAATTATTTAATGAAACGATGTTGAATAACTAGTTCGTCTTTTGCAACACTCACAAAAGAAATTAAGACACGACATTGCAATGCAACTTGGTAATTAATAGTAGAAAGAAAGAGAGGTAAGGTAATTATTCAAACTTTTGAAATATTATGTATTAATGTTTGAACATTTTTTCAAACGACAGAAGTTTTCAAGTTGTAGCCCTATTCAATGAATGAATGAATGTAAATTGTATTAGCTTAAAAATTTCGTTTACATTGCCATGTAATAAACATAAAACATTTACATTACTATTATAATTAAATTGAGCTGTTTATACTTAAAATTAACAACACTTTGAAATGTACATACATTGTTCCTTAAAAGACAGTAGCGATACAATGAATGAGGTCCAAAGCCAACTATTTTATTAATTTTACCTAACAAAAACTTTCTTTCAGAATCATGTAATTTGCTGTTCCAAAATATATGTTCGATTGTATTTTTACCTTCACCATAATACAATTTTTATCATTTACAATATTTTTTCCTTGAACAACTACAATTTAATGATGTGTGATTGCTTCTTATTCTGTTGATGGTTACAATCGCCTTCCTAGGTAATTTAAAAAAAACAAGGTTTACTGTAAAAATTGTCAAAATAATTTTAAAAATAAAAACACCCCTAATTTTCACTTTCCCGTATACATACGTATATACGTAGTAATATACGTAGTACAGGGAAAGTTATGTAATGCAGCGCGAAAAAAACGGCAAATTTTTGGCAGAAAAAATTCATTGCCGGGCCCTGATAACGAAAAAGTGGATAAAACCAGTTGCTAAATTAAGGGGGAAAATCCCCCTTAATTTAGCAACTGGTTGTGTTGTCAGAATCCCGGTTTTGTAAGTCCTTGATACCGAAAGACCAATTGAAAGGAAAACGTCCACCTGTCCGTCCTTGAACACCACTAGCGGCTACTCGTAGGAATTTTTTTAAATTGAAGAAACCCCCGTCTATCTGGCTCTAGTCGAAGCTTTGAGATTTTAAAAACCTTTTTTAAAATTTGGGGATACTTTACATGAAGACCCCGGACATTTTCAGAATTTTCTCAAAAACGGCTCCAAATTTTTTCTTTAAATTTGTTGTAAGAATGGAGTAAAATACACTTATTAAGGTGTCGTCCGATTTAATTAAAAAATGTACTTTCGGCGGCGATAGATGGCAGTTGGCAAGAGTATGTGGCAAGTATCAATAGCTAGCCGAGACCGAAGGAAATAGAAAACTAATATAGGAAAATCTGTGCCATTCTGTAGTACCTCTAGTTTCCCTTTTCAATAAGTATGTCTTCAGTTTTTTTCCAAATTTTAAGATTAAATTCCATGAAGAAATCTGAGAATGGAGTAGGGTCATCGGAAAAATAAAAACTTTTCCCAGCCAATTTCGCCTCTCCATCAGCCATTTCATTGCCCGTAATTCCTTTATGGGCAGGAATCCATATTAATTGTACTTTAGTTCTTTTATGATAAACATATGCCAACTTGTGACTAATTTGGTTGAATATGTAAGAAAAATCACTGGAAACATTTTTCAGAGTAATAAGTGCACTCTTTGAATCTGTAAACACATCAAAGTTTCCAGAACCATGACTAATGATTTTTTCCATCACCCTGAGTAAAGATTTACATTCACCCCCAGCAGCAAAACCCACCTGATTCTTACAATTTTCAGTTAACAACTTAAACCATCTGTAAAAATGTGAATTACTTGATCAATTTTGGGAAATTGTTTTTCAAATTCTCTTCCCGGCAATTTTGATTTAAGTATCTGCACTTTGTAAATCTATATTCAGTCTACAATAATTATTATGAAAATTATTTATATATCTGATATAGTGAATATCTGATTTTATAACCGAATCGTGCAAAAACCATACATGTTGATAACTTTCTACTAATAATGATTTTTCAAAATTATTTTCATTTATAAAATTATCTGCAACATGTATGATTAATTCTAAATTATTTAACAATTTGTTACCAATTTGAGATAAACATTTCAATAAATACTTATAACATAATTCTTCAAATCTAATCGTTAAATACATAATTTTAGTTTCTGCTTCAAATTTGTTAATTGACTCTACAATCCATTGCCATTCTCAAGGCCTGGTTTTGAATTTTTTGAAGATTATCAATGTACTTTCCTAAACAAAGTGATTTCAAGAACCCACCATATTCCATTTTTGACCTAATTAATCGATTTATAAATCAAAAGTAAACATCAAGGACTAGCAGCCCACCATGTTCGCCTCAAACAACTAATAATTTTCATTGCAGATCTACATTTATTATTAACAATAACAAAATGAGATTTCTTAATAAGTCATCAACTAACAACATTCCCAGAAAATCTTGCATTTGATGAAGCTTTTACATCTAGATTATCAATTTTCAATGAAACATTAGAGTTTTGTTCTCTCCACAATTTCTCAAATACCACTAAAACACATTTTTCAGGTGCCAGTGCCAAGTCTATTTGCTAAGAAACAAGTAATTCTATCAATTACAATTTCAAATGCTCTCGCCTCATCAATAACACAATTGCTGTTTTTCATATATAAACATACATCATCTGCAAACTGTAAAATTTTAACGGAGTCATCTACCACTATCTCTAATTTTCTCATATAAATTGAATACAGAAAGGGCTCAACACACTTCCCTGCGGTAGGCCATTCTGAACAGTTTTTTCCATGATAGTTGCGTTTAATAAAAAGGAAACATTACGTTCACATATTAACTTTTTAACAAAACAAATGATTTTTTCATAATCTTTAAATCAATCAAAATATTGGGAATGATGTTACCAAAGGTTCCCCTTATGTCAAAATTGAGCAGACACAGTCTGCTTTTTTTTTTAAACCATGATGTACATCAGATATTAGGATACTAAAGTTATCAATACTCGATTTATTTTTTTGAAAACCAAACTGGGTGTCAGCAAATAGTCTATTGTTTTCCAACCACCATTGAAGACTTTCTTTTATTAATTTCTCCAACATTTTTAAATACTTGAAGCTAACGAGATGGGTCAAACTTTTCTTGTATTTCCTTTACATATAAATATCACTAAATAATTTTTTCATTCTTCTGAAAATTCATCCCTAAACAAAATATCATTGTATAAATCTAAACTCTGATAAAATACAGGTAATTTTGCTAAAACTAAGTAATTGATTGCATCTAATCCAGGTGAAGAATGTATACTGACATTATTTAAAACAAAAATGAGTTTTTCAAAAGAAAAGGGATTTCCCCAAAAGGATTTTTATCACTATCATCCTCTATGTCCTTTACATAATTACAATTGCCAACAATAATTTTTTTTGGAGAACATAATTTTTCAATTATCTTTCTCATATTTTGTTCTTGATTTTTATTTCCACCCCCACTAACTCTATTAGAACTGTTTTTAAACATTTTAATTATTTTCCTAATTCTCTAATACTGGTCTGTGGCATAATTGATTCATATTTTTTCCAAAAGCATTCTTTTTTTTTACTCTCTTAGTGTTTTAATAACTAATGCTTCTGTTCTTTTAACCTCAAGAAATTTATTTCTATCAAACTTGTTCCTAATAGATTTTCAAGCTGCCTTCCACAGCTACTGACCTTTGGCATTTGTCATTCCACTAAATACATTTTAATACATCTCGGTAAAGATTCTAAAACAGAATCATTCAAAAAATTTAACAAAAGTGCTATATCTATCAGTAACATATAAATTATTGAATTGTAAACCATTAAAAAATCTTTATTTTCATCTAGTATTTTCAAAAATAGTTCCCAATTCATCTTTTAAAAATTATATTTGTAAGACGCTTCTTTTTGAAATGAAGTTTCAATACCGACCTCAAATTCAACCAGAAAATGATCACTTTCCCATTTATCTTCCAAAACATCCCATTTACTCATCAATGCTCGATCTGGAGATACAAATGTCTAATCAAAATTGGAATAATTGTACCTAGAGCAAGACAAACTAATGTGAGTTGGACTACCATTGTTTAATAATACTAAGTTATCAAAATCTAAATTATCTACTATTAGATTACCATTTGAACAAGTTTTGGAGCATCCCTATAATTGGGTGATGGGCATTAAAATCCCCCACTACAATAGAGTGTTGAAAATTTGATTGTGAAACTTTTAAATTAATATTAAGTACGGGACATCTATAACAGACTGTAATTAATAATTCTCCAAAATCAATATCAATCACAATCGAACTGGTTTCCAATGATTGACTAGCAAAATTTAAAACAATTTTTTCAAAAAATATACCCTCTTTAATTAATACAGCAGTACCCGCTTCTTTCTTATTGTCTATCAAATCTTACTGTGGAAAACCCTCTCAAATTAAAAATATCATTTTCTTTAAGCCAAGTTTATACAAGCAAAAGTAAATCATATTTTTGTGAATAAATTTGAAAAGGAAATTTGTTTCGAATACTGCGACAGTTCCATTGTAAAATTATTAAATTATTAACCATTAAAAAATGATAATGTGTTACAGTTACAATATCAAAATCATGATCAAAATTAATTAACATTTTTACTTATTTCTACTTTTTTCAAATTATTATTTTTAACCGTACCTCTGTTGTCTTTTCGAGTTAATCTCTTCCTTGATTCATCCGTGACTTAATCGTTTATTACTTTGCACTTTAATTTGAATTTCTATCCCTATTCAAACATGAAACCGTTTTGTGCTGCAATCTTCTGGCTAAATTTCGACAATTCTTCCCCGAGAATGGCCGCAAGTTTGTACCGTGCTTCCATCTAGTGGCAGTTTGATGAGGTAAACTCGAGATTCAAATTGATGTGGGTAGTGCTCATGATGGAAGGACATGGTATGCTTTCATGTGGATTTTCCATTTACTCCTGAACACTTCGATCACTCAAACCATCACGAAGACATATTTTCCATGGTTGCAGACGCGACAGAAAAAATGAATCCACGTTCTTAGATGACCAGAGGGTTCTAATGTTGATAGACAAGGAAGGGATTTTTTTAAAGCAAGTCTCGTCTCAGGCGGTGTCATTATCACATGTCAGAGATAAAAATATGGACCAAATTAAGTTTATCAATGTTATTAATATTACTATTATCTCAGGAAATAATAATCACAAACTTGTTTCATTTTAGTATCCTGTCATGAATATTGTTTTGGATTCGTGAATTGCCTATGATTTGTTTTCTATACCAGCTTTATAAAGCGACCGTTGCTGTTGCAAGAAATTGTTCATAAAGGACATTATACGACCCAACCAGTCCTCCTGTCCCGACCTCTCCCTCGTCCTCCTCGCTCGCCGTCCCGCCCGTCCTCTCTACCCGTCGTCACTGCCTGACGTCATGATACCAATATTTTATAATGCTAATGCAAAACTGCTTTTGAAATTTGTTTCCATAATTAATTTTGGTTCTTGTGTATGTTTATAATTCTCTTGTATAAAAAAATGCAGTTAGTTTGTAACGTGGCTTGAATGCATTCGTAAAAGCTCATACTCGCTCCGATCGTCGGTTGTGTACTTACGCAATAAAACAACAAAATAAACTAGCAGTATAATATACTTTTTTTGTATACCATCATTATAAACGACCCTTTTCGATACCCCGATTCGTGCATAATCCAGTATTTTATCGCACGCCACATGACGTCATCGCCATTATTAAACGCGACATGACGTCATGACGAACTTCTACTGTTCACAGAAAGACAGATCTGTAGAACTGGTTTCAGAAAGTAGACTGATCTGTGACCTATTGGCAGAGATGTCAATTCCATCTTTAATTTTCAGCATAGTCTTCAATTTTGAATGACTGCACCACAAAGACGATGCCTTACATACTGCAGACTTCAAAATAACATAAATTAGAAAATGAGAACTCGACACTAGTATTAATCATAAAAAATATGACAAACTTACCAACTCAGATATATATGCCAGAACAACTGTCTCGCATATGATATTTACATTATTTGTTTCCATCCACTTCCTAAATTTTATATATTCCTTCTCATACAATGCACTCGACTTTTTAGGTATTAAACTTTCTTCTGCCTTCGAGACTTTTTCTAAAACTACCATTGGTAACAACGCCATTTTTCATTCTAATGCGCGCGTGAATCGGCTATCCGCTGTCACAGTTGTGACGTCATAATACCAACGTCCATGTTGCCAACTATAAAACTTTACTTACACTTACTTCGTTTCATTTATAACTTGATGATGTTATACAAAAAAATAGCGTATGCAACTCGTTTATAATGTTCCTTTTTTGCACTCATAAGAAAATAGTCTATTACTAAACTCACTCCTTCGTCGTTCGTTTAGTAATAGACTATTTTCTTATTCGTGCAAAAAAGGTCAACATTATAAACTAATTGCATAAACTACTATTATAATATCCATATGGCGGCAAGGCGATATCATACCGTTGGAGTGATATTTCACTGAACGTTAAGAAAACATATCTTTACAAGAAAATTTCTCTACCTACATAATTAATGGCGAATAAAAGATCGGAGCTGTCGGACTCACACCAACGTCCGATTACGAGTTTTAGGTTCAAATCTCCTGAAGAAGGCTGGACTCCAACAGGTCAAAGGGCGAGATCAATGACGGGTCCGTTTTTACCCGGGAGGTCAGGGAAAATCTAAAGGGTAGGTCCACGGTATTAGAACAATCGTATCTGATCATGTGTATGCTAACTAAAGGAGATATCTTGTTTCATGATGTATATGTAACACCAACTACCATTTTTTTAAACTCTCTATTTTTCTCACTTTTTCGACATGTTTTATTTTTCAAAATTAATATTCGTTCAAGAAGTGACATATATCAAGCGATTGTTTCCGTAGGGTTTTTAATGACGGTACGAGCTTAAGTGATTTTTCTTGATTCTTGTCTAATAAACTGGTATGTTTCTAATTCATACCGTTCAGAGCTTGGCACACTTTTAGTTGCAAACAGAATCAAAATAATTTTCCCATTACATCACTTCCACATAACTATGTTTATTAAACCATCAATATTGAATGAATGATTTTACTCTTTTTAAACGACGGTCGATTTAGAGGAAGTCGTTCAGATATTATAATTTAATTTCTATCATAATTTTCATCTTGCAAAGAGCATCTCAACAAATTAGAAATTAAGTCAATTTTTTACTCGAACTATTTCCATTATCACTGATACCCGGAACTAACTCGTTCTCACTCCTTCGAGAAGATACTTCAACAAACCCACTCTTCTCCTCAAATTACAAACCACTTTTATCAAAAGCCATCGTTAGTACATACTGTATACTGCGATTTCTCTTACTTTGCCCCTCAAGGCCACTGAAGGCCCATCTTCGCGATGGAATATCACACGGCATTTTGCGTCTTTCTCGGTCTTGCCGGTAGAAGTCGCATGATCGCAAGTACTCCTTGATACGATCGCGATCATGCGAAATCTGGCGGAACAACTGAGAAGGATGGGAAGTACCGTGACATATTCCATTGCGAAGATCGGTTTTGAGTGGCCTTGAGGGGCAAAGTTAGAAAAATCGCAGTATAGTTAAAATAGCGCATACTCTGCTGGGTGGCGAGTGCGAACCTTGATCACCATCTCCTTCTTCGCAAAAGTCATCTTAGCCCCGATATAGTGCTCCTGTACAAATCCATTATCCTTCCTCTTCTCCTTTACGCCTGCTCGAACTGGTGTGAAACAGCAGCATTCCATGTAACCAAGATCCAAATTTTTCAAAACAAAATCCTCTATAATGCAACCAAATTCCATGATTTGTCAGGAATACAACTCGTCATCCGACTTCAGACTAAACTAGTAGTGCTAAAATAGCATGTACTTTCTCGCCCGTATTTTCAAGTAAATTTACGCGAAAAGTACACAAATTTTCGAAAAATTGTGCATGACCTTATTTTAAAATCTATCTTTAAGGAATAGGTTTCATTAAGGGAAAATTTTCTATCTTTAATATTTCATTTGTAGGAAGACTCCGAAAACATTTTGAATTTTTGTAATTTTCGAAAAATCAGCGTCTTCAACCAACACAATACCTGCACCAGTATCTTAAATGTTCTTTACACTATCCAACAACAAAATTTAAACAAAAACGATGGAACCTTTTTTGTATTTGGAAAATGTTCCAGAGGCTTCATGTAAAGTCCCCCCCAAAATGAAAATAAGAGTTTCAAATTCAAGGGGCCCCAACATCAGCCAGATCGATTAGGGAATATCAATCTTGGAGAAAATTAGCTGAATGATTTAGCAGCTAGCGTTATTCACAAACGGACGGACAAACGGACAGACGGAGAGACGCACAGACGGACAGACAGACAGACGGACAGAGAGACATTTTGCCGTCATTCGATTTTTCGTTCCCAGGGCATTTTTTCAAAATTGCGCAGAGTGGCACGCACCTGTGGGCCTGTTCACCTTACAGCCCTGGACACAATTTAGAAAGGCGCGTTTCTTCCTGCAATACTATATTGATGCGTCGGTCCGGGTAGACAGGGCCCTCACCACGTACATCTCTCGAGATTTAGCGACAACTCAGCATGTTGCCCTAGTACGCATTACTATGTGTCGTGGGGGAAGGGGTCTGGCACCACGTGCAGGGGAGTGGAAGGACGGTAAGGGCAGAAGGTGCCCTCTGGGCTATTCCCTATTCTATTAAAGGCCTAAGGCGGATGAGAGGGAGCAATAAGAACAGGGATGACTCCAGTCATGGCAAACAGCGGTTTATTGGAGAGGTGTAACTTACATAGGCACCTGACGAAGCCCAGCCTCGGCGAGGACGGTCCACCGGAAGAGCGACTCTGCAGCGACCATGGCGACACTCGAAGTGCACGGTTATCAGGGACAAGGGCTGGAAGCTGCTAGCAGGACTCCGGAGGGTCTGTCTGGACTAGCGGGATTGAGGAGTGTCGGCAGGACCAGTTAGGGCCGACCTGAACCGACGGAGCGGTGAAGGGAGGTCGGCAGGGCCAGTTTGGGCCTATCTGAACCGACTAAGGGTGAAGGGAGGTCGGCAGGGCCAGTTTGGGCCGATCTGAACCGACTAGGGGTGAAGGGAAGTCGGCAGGGCCAGTTTGGGCCGATCTGAACCGACTAGGGGTGAAGGGATGTCGGCAGGGCCAGTTTGGGCCCATCTGAACCGACTGGGGGTGAAGGGATGTCGGCAGGGCCAGTTAGGGCCGATCTGAACCGACGGAAGAGTGGAAGGTCCGTGCACACGGGCGACGAGCTCACGAGTAGCATTCGTCCCCCCGCTAAGCGGAGGTCAAGCTGTTATATAGGCCTTTTCTGCTGAGACGCTCTTTCCGCGGCGGAGCTACGTCATTATGCTTACGCGGGCGCCAGCCGTCTGCGGCCACGCGACATCATACATTACTAAAGCATACCGAACGGCGGCTACAGTGGCCTCCAGGTGATCACGGGGCACATACCCCTGGATGAAATGGCGACCCGGCGGCTGGCCGCTAAGAAAGGGACACAACTCAATCACAATGGAAGGTGGACACTTTCGAAATGACGGAGGGCAGAGCTGGTCCCACAGCCGAGCTACTCCGTCGCTGGCAAGTGCGCTGGGATCTCTCAGGCAACTACCAGGTTGTTTCTTCCACAGGTGAAGTGCAGTCGAAACTACAAACGCTTTAAAGCAGGACCACCATTCACTCAGATGTAATCGAGTCACGGTCCGTTTAGGGCTCAGCTTTGTAAACTGGGCCTGGTGGACGCGCCCCGATGCATCTGCCAGGAACAGGACACATCGATTCATCTCCTATGTGAGTGCCTCTCAACGGAGACCAACAGCACATTGGACTCACACTGGACACAGACGCTAAGACACTAACGTTCGATATGGAATCCATAAGCTTATTGATTCTATAAAATAGTCTACAGCGGCAAAACGTGTTTCTGAAACCACCAATATTACTTATGGAACCTACAAAATGTTCTATATCTTATTGGTCCTAAGACATGTCTACAAATGCTTATAGAATCTACAAATAAGCAACATGGCGACACTGCGCACTGCTGCAAGCATCTGTTTACTAGTGTTTGAGGTTATTGGTGGTTTTTGGCGTGCGTGTTATGATATAATATTTTTTTAGTGTTTTATTTGGTATTGGGTGCGTTTTTGAGTGTTGAATTTTAGTGAATATTATTCACACAGACATATTATTTTACTTTTTATTTAATTCTTATTTAAGTAGTCTATTCTTTAATAAACTGTACTTAAATAAGAATTAAATAAAAAGTAAACTAATATGTATGTATGAATGAATATAATGCAATAAAACGAAATTGCTACTGAGAACGTGTAGAGACAAACCAACACTCCGCCAAACACGAAGTCTAGTCCGCCAAACACGAAGTGTAGACTTCGTGCCGCCAAAACCATCTCTATAGTTACAGATTCCATACATTTGCTTTATGCAACGGTGAACGGCCTGTGGAGCCAATACATTTTGTAGAACCCATTGATATGGAACCCGTATGGAAAGCTTTATGCAACCGGCCCTAAGACTCACCATACAACTCATGAACTCATACAAACGCCTTGAAAAACTTGCTATCACGCGCGGCTCTAATACTGTCAGAGGTGGGTTAGACTAGTTCGTCCTCCCTAAAGGGAAGTCCCTTGCTGGCCGGAGGCGACCCCCACGGGGTAATCGGTTGTGAACGTGAAGAGGCCAGTGAACGCGGCATGTTGGCTCGACCGGGGGCGGCGGTGCACCGTCATCTGAAACTGCTGGGTGCTGTCTAACCCCCTGAATCAGTGGTGTCAAGGTCTTCTACCGGTGGCAATGACACGCGTCATGGCTCCGTAGCAAGTCACGAGCGTCTCTGCGGAACTAGCGTCGGGAAAGGAAACTATTAGAAGTAACCCCGCCGTTTTACTATAGGGATGGCGTTGTCTCTGATGGCGGGGTGATGAAGTGTGTGGAGGGGCGATTTCGTCGTGGCACTCGTACCGTGGACTCCAGCTCGTGGCATTGACCTTGACAACACTGCCCTAAATGGACCTCTGCGGCTGCTTTGCGGAATAGCTCGACCAAGAGAAGAATGAAGGGGATGATTGCGGCGCGTCGTGGAACTAACAATGTAAACACGGGTCTATACAGTCAGTTTCGCTAACAAAAGTCGCGAGGAGCATGAAGCGAGTTGTTTATCGGTGTAGATGTGGGAAATACGAGTTCTTGTCGAGGTGTGACACTTCGCGGGCAGGAAAAACGCCTTGCATATAATGTTATTAAATTTTGTGATAGTGGAAAAGACGGACCTAAAATACCTCTAGGAAGCATAATCTAACACGCAGCAGCAAGCTTAAAGTTATGTGAAAACACGATACGCAAAATTAAAAAAGTAGGATGTGAAGAGTTCTTGATAACATCGCCGAAACGATCAAAAGTTAACCCCAAAAGAAAAATTATAGATGAAATGAAATGTTATGGATGAATTCAAACATTTTGTATTCTTCTTCATTCATCTTTCTCTTTTTACTTTATGCGATTTATGAGGTATGCAATAAAGTACCAAAACATTAAATTTACTGTCATATTTATTAAAAATATTCTTCATTACAACTTTTTACGGCATATTATAGGCATGATGATATATCCAGAAAAAAATTGATAAAAGAACAACACAAGCGATATTTGTAGGTTATTCTAAAATAGAAATACTTATCATCTTTTTGATGTAGAAGGTAAAAGAATGTATGAGAGTATAGATGTAATATTCTTAGAAAATGAGAAAGAATTAATAAAAGAAAACTATTGTCATTTAGAAAACTTTAATTGGTTTGCAATTTCTGATAATAAAGAACCATTGACTAATGAAACAAATATTCAAGATACAAATGTTGAGGAATGTTCATTACGGTGGTAGTTGCTTCTAAAATAATAATAATTGGATTTGGTTTATATTCTGAGCAACTACTGAAGTTAAATTAAATGATTTACAAGTATATGAATGTTACAGTACAAATTTTCTGCTCATCAAAGGAATTCAATCAACATTGAACCATTCTGCTGAGAAAAATAAAATTTTATTTCTTCCATTATGAGGTGCAGAATGAACAAATACAGTTAAAATATTAATTGGGAAGATACCAGATTTGTGACCAAATAAATTGCGCTTTCCCCGAAACAGTTTGGAAGGGTCCCATTTTTAATTTGATTTGAGGGTCCTTATATCACCGTCTCTGTCGCTTCGGCTGTAAACATAGACAGTGGCGCACTCCTGTAAACATCATTCTCAAGTTGGTCGAGTTATACCTTAGATCATGGCTTTGTCAACATACTTTGTTGACCCAAACACGTTCACACCCGAACTCTATGAGGGAAGTCTCCCACAGGCTTTTCGATTTTTTGTTACATTCAAGTCCCAATTAGAACCAACACAGAGTTTATTAAAAAAAAACTTTTAACGCCCAAATAAGACTTGTAATTAATAAAGTATAGAAGCTAGGTCGTTAGTTGATAGGTAAATATAGGTTAATAGAAGATAGGTAAAGTAGTAGATTGTCTAATTTCTGTTAATATTTAATAACTCGTATATAGTGTTAAAATTTAAATTGTGTCTTTAAAACTTAGTTTTCTTTTGTCAATATTATTAAATAGATAGCTAATAGTTAAAAGTTTCCAACTCAATATTTTTTCAGTCAAAATGTGATTTAGTTAAAACTTTCCACCGTAGCCTGTTCACATTAGGTAGTTAAATTCAATTTTATAATTTTTCCTAATACTGGTTTGTGTTAATAAATTCTATAGCTAGTTACAGTTTTCGCTTACGTTTTACATTTTAGTTTATTTTGCTTGTTCATTTTGGAAATTATTAACATAGTAGGTTTGTTTGTTTTCCTAGTTATTTATTTGTCCTTAGGTGCAAAATTACCCCAATTTGGCCAAATTATTATACTATGTACTATTAAAACATCTAGCAACTGTTAAGGCGGGGAAGGAGGATATAGGCAATGCCTGGGTGCCTCCGACGTTCATTTTGCCATTCTGCCGCTAGCAGCGATCCATGTAACTGAATTATGAATTAACAAGAATAATAACAAAAAATCGATTTTTCGGTATGAAGTATCCACAAGACATGGATTCTGGCTGCACCACATGTTAGGAGATTTTTTTCTTAATTTAGCAACTGGATTTATCCATTTTTAGTTACCAGGGCCCTCTAATAAGAGTTTTTCTGCCGAAAATTTGCAGTTTTTTCGCGCAGCATTACATAACTTTCTCTCTACCCCGTAGCGAGGAAGCAAAACTTAAAAGATCACATGATTCACACCTCCCATAATTTTTACTTCCACAACTTAGTAATACGAATGTTTTTGTATTTCCACCGAGTTCCTAGGAATCTGACGAAATAATAGATGCCTACTGCGGAGACTGCCGGAGACTGCGTAGTTAATTTTCAATTCCTGCACGCATGGCAAATTAGTAATATATAATAAGAGCGTACTCTCGTACAACACTTCAATAAATTAAATAGGTATTACAAACTTCTGACTTTGCGAATATTGCAATAACAGAGTACAGCATAAAGACAGTACAACAGTTCTTAACATGTCTAGAATATAATTGTCACCATTCCCGTCACCTTGACAATTATATATACATATAAGGAGCGATAGTGCGCTCGTGAAAACTGTTCAAAGGGTTGGTTGACTCGGTAGCTTAGTGGTCAGAGCAGCTGGGCGTAAACCAGAAGGCCCGGGTTCGAATCCCGGTCGGGCCAACCAATTCTTTGAACAAATTTAATTATGTCTAGAATATCAAAGGTGTTGCTGTCCTATTACGCCACACGCGAATAGCAAATATTTTATGGCGGACTGTCTCTTCCTTGGAGCCTTGCTGTCGCATGAGTCAGCTGCGTCATCATCAGCGACGCACTGAATTTGAGAATTCAGTCGGAACGAGCAAGATGACAACAGGTGGAATAAACGCAATTACTGAACTTGCATCTTTCAGTCAAAATCGAAGCTGGTTCATTGTTTTGGATTTTCCCTTAGGTCCTGGGTATCTAATACACATAGGCACTTCTCACTTGTCCAGAGATTGCATCGTTTTTGTTGTTGTTTTTTAACTTTCTCGTTATGGAGTAGAGAAAATTATGTAATGCTGCGCGAAAAAAACGGCGAATTTTAGGCAGAAAAACTCTTATTAGAGGGCCCTGGTAACGAAAAAGTGGATAAATCCATATTTTTGCTAATTTTAGAAAAAAAAAATCCTCTATCACGTGGTGTAGCCATATTTTGTGGGTCCTTGATACCGAAAAATCGAATGATGGCAAAACGTCTATCCATCCGTGAACAACTCCTGAGGCTAAACCGTTCAACCAATTTTCTCCAAAATTAGTATTCCCCAATCCATTTGGCTGATGTCGCAGCACCTTGAATTTGAAACTGATGTTTTAATTTCGGGGGCAGGGGGTACTTTACATGAAGCCCATGGGACATTTTCAAAAGTTTCAAAAAAATGGCTCCATCGTTTTTGAGTAAATTTTGTTGTTGGATAGTGTGAAGAACGTTTAAGGGAATGGTGTTGGTCTCATGTTCGTTAAAAACCCTGATTTTTCGAAAATTGCAAAAGTTCAACATTTTTCCTTCAAGTCTTCCTACAAGTAAAGTATTAAAGACAGATATTTTTCCCCTTAATGAAATATGTCCTTTAAAGATAATTTTTAAAAAAGTCTTGTATAGTTTTTCGAACGTTTCAGTACTTTTCGCGTAGTTTTGCGTGAAAATACGGGCGAGAATATACGTGCTGTTTTGGCACCACTAGTTTCATTTCCTGTGGGCACTGAAAATTTAGTAATATATGACGGTTATTTTTTTCAAGTTCCGATAGGCTATAAAAAGAGACAAATTGAAATAACAAGATGATTTTATTACTAAAAGCTTTACAATGTCTTACCACGAATGTTAAGGTATTTGTCACAACGTGAGACAAGCTTTCCTACACCCTCTTCAAAGAAGACAGCCGCCAGCGAGCTCATGTAGGTCCTCACAGCGTCTTGAAGCTCGTTTATGATAACCCTGAGATCAAAGAGGAGTCGAAACAATGGATGCATACACATTCTCCAAGCAAGCCCAAGTGTGTTTTGGGACCAAAATGGTGTACTGCTGGTTGATTTCATGGAACAGGGAACATCAATCACAAATGACATTTACTGTGAGACTCTACCTCGCCTCCGGAGAACAATACAAACAAACAAATAAACAAACAAAAAAGGCATGCTCTCATCCGTCGTGGTTCTGATCCACGATAACGCAAGTCCGCATAGTGCCGATGTGACAAAATAGCTCCTCCAACAGTTCAAGTGGGAAGTGTTTGACCACCCACCATGTAGTCCTGACTTTGCCCTTAGAAATTAGTAGCATACAGTCGTTGATACAACAATTCCAGAGTTTTGTTGCTACAAACTTAACTGCATATGCTCGCTTTGCCGGAATGGCACCCCAGAACTTGTACTTTATTAGAGGACCGAAGTCCCGCAGTGGGCTCCTAGGCCTTAGCCTCTATCCGCATTCTCATTGGGTGAACAAGTGCACCCTCCGACTAACATCCGGATCTCGTCGAACGCAGTTCGGCCTCACGGCAACCTCCCCGTACAATGTCTGGGTCTAGGTCCGCCCTGCCAGCTCAGAGCTACTAGCTATCTGGGCTAGAACCGGAGTCAAAATTGCATGTATGACAACGCGCTACTCACATGCGCCGGGACACCAAGTGCCTCCTCTTTTCCCGGAGTATTGGGCCACTGCGGTGGCCTTTACCTGCACCTCCCTCCGGGGTACAAGTACCCCTTCGGGCCAATATCCGGATCCCGCCGGAACGCAGTTTGCCCTCACGGCAACCTCCCCATTCAGTGCCTGGGTCTAGGGCCGCCCTGCCAGCTCAGAGCTACTAGCTATGCCGCCCTGCGCCGCTGGAGTCAATGTTGTCGCGAGACAACGCGCCACTCACATGCGCCGGGACACCAAGGACACCACGAGTATTGGTCCACTGCCACGACGAAGCCAAGAGCCCAACTGGGGGCCTCCCGAACTAAGGTCCGGGCGGCTCGTGGCCCCGATCCCGTCTCCTCACTGCCTACACCTTTAGGCTATCGACCTGGGTCGGACTGTAACCAAGGCAACCTGACGGTAGGTAATTTCCCGCCGGACTTCTGCATATGGATTCCAAAGTACCCCGAGGGGTCTCCTTCACCCGATCCTGCCTTAAGGTCGACGCGCCAGGGGCCCAACTGGTGGGTTGCCGGGTTGAACCGACAACCAGGAACCTAGCAGCGCCTACTCACTGCCTACACTTTGAGACTAACGCCGGCAGTGCCACCGTGAGACGTATTTGAATTGAATTGAATTGATGCCTTATTTTACGTGGCGAGACTCAGGCCATGAGGCCTGCTCTTCCGTCTGACCACGCAAATTTCGCTACGCTCCTTTCACTAGCGGAAAGAAGGTATTACCGAGGCGACGAAACAGGCGATTTGAATTTAGCTCAGAGGCATCATTTAGGCTTGAGGATCTTTTACATGCAAGTAAATCTACTAACATGGGACAGCCGGCTTTACTTCCCCTCCGAAGGAAGGCGTACGAAGGATTTTTTAAAGACGTAGGGTCTGGGTGATCGTCTACATCTCTTAAAACAGAGACCTAGACGCAGACTCGACCCGCCCCCCCCCCTGCGGGGTGCTACTACACACTGTTCATACATCTGTTTATACAGATGTTCCCTCTAAAATTGGTTTCGGAAATACCTCGAAAAGTGCGCATTGCATCATGAAAAGTGAGCAATGAAAGTTGAAAAGCGGCGACAGCAACACTACTCCGGCCGTTTGAGGAACCACATAGTTTGATAAAAATCAGTGAAGCATGCTCAATTCTCACTTTAATTTCGTAATTCGAACTAGCAACGTTATTATATAAGAATTTATTATTATATTATTATATAAGAATTATATAAGAATATATGTTATTATATAAGAAACCTTAACGTATTACAAAGATTAAGTGGAAATATGCTAAAACAATGGAAATTGGTCACATTTTTATTACCTTGTAGTTGCAATTTTTCAGTAGTTTATACTTTTTCGCGCTTAATAAGGAACTTCTTAAGAAGAGAAAGTTATGTGATGCTGCGCAAAAAAACAAACTTTTCTCTCTGAAAAGTCGCAGGAAGATACGTGTTGTTAAAATTTAGCTATCGATATAAAAGGATGTGTATACTATCTTCGAGTTCTTCGATACTTTGTGACTCACACGGTGGTATGGATCAACATGAATCAGCATATTTTCTTTCTTCAAATTAAATCTGTAAACAAGCTATTCACAACAGTTTGCAGGGTCACATTTATTCTAGAACTCTTACAAACAAAACGCCCAATTGAGTCCAATAGCGAAAAGTTGATGATGTATGAACATTAGCGTAAGGCAACACCGCTTGGTGAACTCGACAGCTACGGGACGGGCAGTGATGTCATTCGCCTCCTAGTTTCTCCGGATTTTGAAAGTATTCTTGAAATTTTTTATATAAGTAGGTAATGCAAAAGTACAGTATACTTCGGTTATAGTGAACTCCAATACGGTGAACCCTCGGTTATAGTGAACTTCAGTCATTGGCCCCGTTTCACTTAGATTACAATTAAGCATAATATTCGGTTATAGTGAATCTGAACCTTGGCTGTAGAAAACAAAAGAAATAAATCCTGGAAATTAATTGGATCTTGCATGTTATTAAGCGAATAAAGGGTCTTCAGAGAGTGGGACGGTGTTCTAACACTGTAAGAGGCATTGAAAGGTGTTCAGACTGCATTACGATACTTAGAGACAGAGGCCAATGCAGAATCAATTATGAAGAGAGCACGGATTTTCCAGAAGGATCCAGAGAAATTACCAATGAAAAATATACGAAGCAAACAATTGAAAATAATTGATTTCTTAAGGACAAACAAAGGTATTGAAATTTTCAGTTCGTGCTGTCAATGAATTTTGCTGCATCTCCATATTAATAAAATGAATAATTGTGGATGTTTTCAATTACATTTTGACATCATCGGATATAGTGAACCGGACCTATTAGTCCTCAGAAGTTCACTATAACCGGAGTCAACTGTATTTTTAAAAATCTGTTTTCTATTTGATTACTTTTTAAAGAAATGACTTTTTAGGCTTTGTCAGCGTATTGTCATCTCCAGTTCAAGCAGTTTAACTGCGTTTAGCTCAGAGGCAAGGGCTCTGTCCGGGAGGCCCTCAGGTTCGAATCCCGACGGCGGCGGAGCATCCTCATCAGCTTCATTGCTTGAATGCAGCCGCTGACTGGAGGAGAATTCTAGCAGTCGAAAGCTCTAATTGCTAGTTTTCGTTGGTTTCTCCGATCGATACCAGGCGAATACTGAAATAAACCCTACCAAACGGGCTGCAGACCGCGCGCCGATCTTTCCTCCTTCCTCTCCTTCGTCCTTTCCTCTGCCATAAATTACACACACACACACACACACACATACACACACACACACACACACACACACACTTACATGCACAACACTACCACACATGTCGGAAGCTAGAGCTGGGGCGGTGCCCCGCTGAAGTGATTAACGCCCAGGGAGAAAACCGCAGGAAGCCTACGTGTAGGTCGGCGCCTGATCTCACCGTCCAATGGGGGAAGAACACCGCCACCTGCAGGGATAAAACATTGACCAGGCTTACGAGACTAACGACGACAGGAGCTGCCGTGCCTAGAAACATCAATTCATGAATCCAATTAAAAGGAGCGATCCTGAACCGTACGCGAGTGCGTGACGTTAATGGCGAAGAGCTTCGTAAGGTGACACCGCCTGTACTCCTCGGCAGCTGCGCAGTGGGTGAGGGGGAGGGGAGGGGGGGGCTAAGGCGGTGACGTCACCTGCCTCCTGTCGCCTTCCGCGTCCTGCCTGACCGGCGCTGCGCGGCGCGGCGCGGCGCGGGACGGCGCGGCGGGCGGCGGCGGAGGCAGGGCGTGGGGAGACTGCGGCGGCGGCGGCGAGCGCGCACTCCGCACCGGGACGCGTGACACGGCAGCACGCCCGCACCGCGCTGTCCGCCTCCGACGGCCCGGCCCCGCCCCGCCCAGCGCTTCCTCGCCCGAAGGTAGGTCCGCCCGCCACCGCGCGTTTGTAAACACGGGAGCGAGAGCATCGCCGTGCACGCCCCGCGGAAAGGCAACACCTGGCCCGTTGCTCGCCACCACAACAACCGTGACGCAACGCGCCAGGAGACCGCACGCTGCTCGGCAGGCAGGTGTTCGCTTTTTCCCGCGTCGATCGGCGCTTGTCGACGCATTGTTTACGACCGCGGGATTAGTTGCTTGCGTGCCAACACGGTTTATTGCCTATTAGGCTGTGAATAACTTGACGAAGGAAGCGTGTGTGTGTGCGCGTGGGTGGCGGAGAGGGGGGGCGTTGGGCTGTGGTCGCTGCGCGCCGCTCAATGGAGGCGGCGGGCGGCGGTGCGTAGAAGCCGCGCGCGCGGCCTTCGTTTCGCGTCCCGTCCGGAAACGCGCGCGCTTGCGTGACCGCGTATCCTGCGCGCCACCCCTGCGAAGCGAACCCAGTTGGCCACCGGACGCCTGCGTTGCCCCTGCTTGGCCGTTTCGTAGCCGCTTTTTTTCTCTTTCATTTGTTATTTAAGGTCCCATCAACTATTAGGTCGTTAGCGATCACTATTGGATGCAACGTTATGGTATGAGGATGAAGCGATATGACGATGATACGGGGGTGAAACAACGAACACATACAATCATCCCGAGGTGGGACTCGAACCCACGACTCCTCGTTCCGATATCACAACTGTCTAAGCGATCTCGGCCTCGGGGCCGAGTGCAGCCGCTTTCGAGTCGTCTCGGACGAGGCGATAAACATTCGCTTGAAGGAGCTCTCGCGATTGTTCGGCGTGAGTTCTCCTCGTTCCTTTTCCCATTGTTTTTTCTGCTCCTTCTTCTTTTTTTTGCGCAGGCCGCTGCGTGAAGGTCGCGGCGACCGCGCCGCTCTTTAGGAGCATGTTAATTGGACTCATTCGCTGCCGGCGCGCGTGTGTTTCCTCCCACGTGCGAATGCGGGCGGCCTTGGTGGCCGTGTGCATCTGGCTTCAAAATGTCCGTTCTTAAAACGATGACATTAAACACAAGTTATAAACTTATTCTTTCTTTTGACCACTTCTGAGAGAGAAGAGACAGCTGTTGAAAATGTGCTTGGGCTTCTTCCGTCTGAAGTAATATTGTAAGAGAATCTCTTCATCAGAAAGAGAAGACATGATTATCTAACCCTCTGGGGCAATGACCTGTCATACACGTTGAAACGCTGACCTGGATGTTTTTGAGCTGGCTCGTTAGTCTTGCTCACTCAAAGAGTGGGGATAATATGGGCGGTGGGTCCTCGACCTAATGCTGTTGGTAAATTGCTTCGGAACATTGACTTTTGCGGAAAGTTAAATTATTTCGTGTAATCTGTATAAAAAAGGAATTCATTCGGATTTAATTAGACAAAAAATCAGAAAAAAATTACAAAAACATTAAAATTCAACATTAAATTAAAACTATTACAAAAATTATATAAATGATTTTATTTTAATACTATTAACATACGTTTACTTTCATCTGTTTGATTACAGAAAGATGGCTGTTACGAAGACAGTGTTTGCTTTAGTACTACTGTCACTTCTTGTGGCGGTGCTGTCAGCGCCGAAAGAGTGCATAAAGAACCAACAACCTGTATGTATGAGGTGACATGACGCTGCACATTATGAGCAAGGTAATATCTTGCGCTATTGACCCTTATGTCATTTTTCAGTGCGTTCACAAAAATGAGTGCTGCGACGGCTGTTGCAGCGAGGGCAAATGTGTCGCTTGTAAGTGAATTCTTTTTTTTTCTGAGGAAGCTATCAGACTTTTTCCTTTTCTTGTTTCTTGACGTTTGTTTGTGCGTGCAATGCAAAGTCTAAGCCAGTGGTGTCAAGGTCTTCTACTGGTGGCTGTGGCAAGCCTCGTGGCACCGTAGCATGCCACAAGCTTCTCTGCCCAACTAGCGTCGGGAAAGGGAACTATTAGCAAATAGTATAAAAGATAATAGTTGAAACTCCTCGAATATTTTGGTGACAAAAGCAGCGCTCTCCTGCGGTTCGAGGTGTAAACTACAGCACAAGAATTCGTTTGTGCCAACTTACAAGGTGTGAAAGTCAAGTTTGTTCGTAGTTTTCTGAGAGATAATTTGGTAGAAGAATATCTGTGTAGATATTGTTATTTGATGCTCTGCCGCAAGTATTTTAATATATAAATTAAAACCAAGGATAATGAAAAATGACAGAACAAAACTGTGAAATCAAATAATGTTTAAAAAAAACTAGAGGCACATAACCTAAAAATTAAAATATACATACATTTGACACTCCCAAAGCCTCGGGTTCATTCAGATTGATTAGGGAATATCAGTTTTGAAGAAACGAACGGTTTAGGCAAACGGACGTTTTGTACACACGGACAGAGAGACTTTTGCCGTCAATCGATTTTTCGGTATCAATGACCCTCAAAACACGGATTCTGGCTACACAATGTGTTATAGGAATATTTTCTTCATTTAGAAACGGGATTTATCCACTTTTTCGTTACCACGGGCCGTCAATAAGTTTCTCTGCAGAGCATATTATTTTTCTCCCTTTCTTATAAAATGTATCTTTTTTCTCCCGCATTCTAGCCTCTGCCCTTCATGTTAACAAAAGTCATAATGATATTTATTACAGGTTTTTAGAAGTATCTGAAGATGTGCATTTTATGAGAAAATAATATTGATAAACATAGAGAAAAGAATAAAATATCTCCATTCTCTACCTTACAAAGTAATGTAAAAAAATGGTACACATGGTTGTATTCTATTGGTAACATTTACGCCTGTCTTGATGCGAAAACGTACTTTCCCAAATCTTGCCTCTGCGGACTGTGCAGTGGCTTCCCTGACAGACGGAGCTCGGCATTATGTGTGTACTTGAGAACCGTGATGAGCCCCCCTAAAGTGTAGAAAGGTTCGAAATACGTTATTCTGGCAGGCGCACACGCAACCAGAAACACACGTTACCCCCAAAACACAAAAAGCCGTCGCAAAACGCTCGGGAACGGTGCGTCATGGACCATGCAAACAAGGAATATTAAACATTTTATTGAGATATTGACAGAATTGGGTACATTTTTACAAGTACGAGTCATTAAAATAAATAAAGACGTTGGGTAATAACTGGAAAGGCGGTAATCAGAAGCCTTGCGTAGATTGCAACTGTTGCAATTGATTTATTTAACGTCTTCTTTGCATTGGTCTTCTTGGTTTCTTCCATTGATTTGATTTATTTCGATGGCTTATTACTGAAATTCTAGTATTATACTGCGTTGCTTTGTATTCCAGATGCGGATGGGTGCTCGGCGCAGCTGAACCCTTGCTCGTTGTACTCTTGCCCCCCTGGGAAGTCGTGCTACCTGCAGCCAGTGACTTGTGTGGCAGCTAACTGTGATCCTGTGCCCGCTTGCAAAGACCCTGACTACGATTACGAATAGCAAGGACTTGTGTTTACTTTTCTCCAAACTTCTATCTAAAAATGTATGATATTTGTAGAGAAAACGTTAACCAAAGAACATATGCATACAAAGTCAGTGGAGGTTACAACTTTAAACAATAATTTGATATTATCCAATCGAAGTACTTTGTGTGTGCGCGTTGAAATTCTTCAACGAAATGTTTTTGTAATATGACCCCGCGTTCGGCTTCAGACCATTGTTTTGTTCGTGGGTCGAGTTACGTAATTTGAGATTGGTTTCACTTTAGTATTATTATGCTTTATATCACTTCCGTACTAATATGAAATAACGTCGGTGTATTTTACTTCGTAGGTTGTCATCTTGAGTTACGACTCTCTAACCTAAAAGGATCCAAATGATAGAAATTCATTCACTTTTTCAAATCCTTACAAATAGTTTTTGATATGAATCTATCTAGTCCGTAGAATTATTTCTCAATACTAAGTTTTTGAAAAGCGTACTTTATCATCTACTTCTAGATTTTTGCAATTTAAGTTATTTTGAAAATTAGAAAATTTGCGAGAAATGGCTCAACAAATTCTACTATTTAAAGATAAGAAAATATAAAAATACTGATCCTTTTGTTTGAAACTTTGCTGTATTTTTGTGTTCTTATTTTTTTCAGTTTTGTGTCTAAGGAAATGTGTAAATATCTCAGAGCATAATTTTAATCGAGTGTTACGTTATGTTTCTCCGTCCTTAAGTTTAAGAATATTATTTCAGAAAATATTTATCATAAATTCTTTTTTATACAAATGTAACATTTTGTATCTGTGGATTACCTTGTTGTCAGTATTATTGAAGATAATTTGGTTACAGAATAAACATATAATATCATTTTTGTTAATTTTGTTTTAGATGAGAGCAAGCATTCAATATGAGGTGAGAATGTTTTATTGAACTGAAAAATAGATGCAGAAATTAATACAGAGCTTTGCATTCAGATAAAGTCATAGAATTCAACACTATAATATACCGGGTGTTCCCTTTAAAATTGGTTTTGGGAATATGTCGAAAAGTGCGCTGCGAATCAAGAGCAGTGTGAATTGAAAGTTGTTCGTATCGATGGGGGCCATCCAATGTCGACCCCCCACTCCTAACCACTCGGAGGTGAGGGTGGGAAAAAATGAAAAAAGTTAAATGGGAACCCCCATTTTTATTGCAGATCCGTATTCTCTGTGCGGAACTCTTGTATTTAACGTTTTTTTGTTTTTCGTTTCGTCATGGATGGCACTGTAACCGACAAGATTCAAAATAAGCAAAAAAAACGTTACAAAATTAGTATTTCACAACAATTACTCATCAAATCGAAGAAATAAAAAATCGAACTCAATAATTTGCAAGAAGCTACTCAATTATTTCAAATGTCGCAGTGTGGCTATTAAAATAAGAGAATCATCAAATCATTTTCAATAGTTCATTGATAGATCCGAATTCTGGAGGGCTCAATGAATCAAGACGACGTGTCAGTTCAATCAAGTAATGTATAATTTTTTTTCACTAAGTGAAATCTTTGCAATTTAATTTACTTCCTACGTTACCTTGCTGGAGGTTGCGTTATTCAAAAAGTTATGCCATAATGTTTACTCCCGGCACATTTCTGGCTTGGTGATTTCAAAAGAGCGAAGCAGTGTTTCAGATAAACATCGTGTATTGTAGGACGCTAATTTTTATAAATGTTAAAATAAATATTACATTACAGACATTTTGCACAGCATGAATCTCCATATCGTTTAACCCTTTGCACTCGTAGGGCATGTGTGACATGAATGCTCTCTGCGGTCGAAGGTTTCCGAGCACTGCGAGTCCTACAACTCGTAAGGCGTCTAATATGACAATGGAAAATGGTCGCACACCTCGAAGCCGGTACTCGGCATACCCCCGTTCCAGCTCGTTTTCACATTATTGCGTCAACATTGTTTAAAAATAGAATAGTAGCCAGGATCTATTCAACAATGAAAACTTTATTTTACATACCAGGAAAATTCGTGGACGTCTGTGACATACTACAAGTTAATTTAGGTAGTTTCGTGTGGCATCTGAAGCATGCCCCACGAGTTGTGGGACATGTCACATTACATATTGCTAGGAGCTGGTAGCCATTTTTTCTCGTGGCATCTCTGATGCCGCACGACCTGTAGGACGTGTACATGCTCGTTGCTTACGAGTGCAAAGGGTTAATCATACACGATGGCCCCACTGTCAACTCCTCTCTCCGTCAACGCTGCGACAGACCGGTTGTTCCCGCGTCGCCGTCGCCCCTCGCTGTCATCTCCTTGTACTTCCTTTCGTTGCAGGTGTGTTGTGCTATACTGCGATTTTTCTAACTTTGCCCCTCAAGGCCACTCAAATCCCATCTTCGCGATGGAATAGGTCACGGTATTTCGCGTCTTTCTCAGTCGTTTCGCTAGATTTTGCATGATCGCGACCGTGTCAAGCAGAGCTTGCGATCATGCGACTTCCACCGGTAAGACCGAGAAAGACGCGAAATGCCGTGACATATTCCATCGCGAAGATGGGATTTGAGTGGCCTTGAGGGGCAAAGTTAGAGAAATCTCAGTATACCAGCAGCGCTTACAGGCAATTACAAATGCTTCCAATACGGGATGCAAATACTGAGTTCGCAGAGAAGCTAAGTTCCCTGGAGGAGCGTGATGGTGAGCGAGGTTTCAAGTACAGAAACCGAGTCCGATGAAGTATGAAAATAAGTTTAATGAAAAATAGAGCTGCAGAGCAGCGTGAAGTTGCTACAACAGTGTCTCTGGGCTGTCTGTGCCGTCATCAACGCCAGAGGAGCACAAGTCTTGGATGTAATAAAAAAACATCATTGTCCGAGTACTTTTGCCCTTTCGAGGTCAAGGCTTCTCGTAAGTCCTGATACACCCTCGCTTCCACAACCTGTCTCCTCGTTAGCGTTGACAGCGGTTTTGGAGCCCTCTCATAAATATACTTAAAATAATGATAACCCTTCAGAGCACCAGCTGCGGACGCCACCCAGTTCAGATAAAGTTAAGAGACGATATTTCTTTCGCGTAGATGTATGACAAAATATCCATTGCTTCTCTTACACAATGCTTTACGTACTCGGTAAATTTCAAGGACAGGGTTCGGCTCCTATTGACGCGCACGATTCTGTTCCGAACGAGTCACTCGCGGCGCCGCCACAGTGTGCCCGGCCACGTGGCCAACGCACTTTCGTGTGGAATCGTGACGCTTCGCTACCCGTGTCCAAGTTGAGGACGAGGCTCGGGCCTTCGGCCCTCGCATTAACATAAAACATCCTTGAGTTTGTCCAACGCATAATTACCAACGCATTTTATGCAAATACTCACCTTAAATGTTTACGCAAATCCGCGAAAAATAAACCATTGTAATTCTCCATTACACATTCGCACCACACGGCACAATGCACAATGCAAGCACAAAGGAATCTTCCCGCTCCCTGAGTGATCCGTTCTCGTGGTCCGCGCGAGTGAACCATGCGCAAGTGAACCGTGCGCCGTTGTTTTAGTGAGCCGAACCCTGTCCTTAAAATCAGCCACGTACTCTTGTATGCAGGTGAATTAACCATAACATCCTCCTCCAGCATTAGTTTCGCCCCATTCTACTTCCCACGCCACCCGCTCGTCCTGCCCTGCTCCACCCCTGTCCTGCAACAATGAAGCCCAGGTAGATTGGGAATTTTAATTGAAGTGCCATCTTGTGATGCAGCGCCAACTGGTGGAGAATTACAACAAAGTAAACACCATAAAAACCTTCTCCATGAAAAGACCTAAGATTTGCCGAGTTTTATGGAGATCAGTCAAACAATGTCGGATATAATAATTGACCTCGGACAAACAACATCCATTTATATGTATAAATATAACTCGTGCACCTCAGAGCCTCTACAAATGCCTGAGCTCTATATCGCTAGAAAAAAATGTTACCGGAAAATATACGTCATCAGAATTATTGTACGTAAAGATGTGACTTCTTTTGTGTACGATACATATTGTGATCATGACGCATGACATTTTTTCCGTAGTGTGACAGCAAAGTGTTCTGCCAACTTCATAACCACATGATTCATCATTGTGTTAGTGGGCGGCTCTTTCGACCACACGTAATACATGCCTCTATATAAATGTTCGAAGGGTCGCTCAAGTCCAACGAATGAGAATCAAGTGGACGTGTTACTTTGGAAATTTGGCGTTGGTAGCTGTCTTTGCAGTCACAGTTGCGAACTACTTCGATTTATCAGTCTTAGAAGGAAAGCGTCGCGCAAAACGGTTTTAGCACTTCAAACGGTACAGGTTAGGTGGTTGCCTTTAATGTAGTATATCCTGTCGCTTTACAGTAGGTTGTGTACAGTAGGTAGCTATTTAACTGGTTCATTATTTGTTCATTCCGTACTAATTGTTAATAAAACGAAAGTTATTCTCACCACTGATCACTATGACATGATGTGACTCTTACCTTGCATAATGGCTTCACACTGCTATTGCATCATAATTCTTTAGTTCAGAATGAGAGAAGTGTACTTCTTTTTGAAGTCCGTATTTAATTCATTGTAGAAGGTGTTAAATGGATAAGTGAAATAGTTCAAATATCATGAACACTTCTGTTCTAAGTTGTGAAATAACAGATACATTATCACATAACATGATACATTATCTTGAAACACTTTACATAAGTATGAAACGAATGTAAGTTAACATTATTGTGTGGGTTGCTACCGATATTGTCAATGATGTGAAATGTTTTGTTGTGCGTGATAGCTATTCTAGAGTAGATATAAAATGAGTTTTGAAACGGCTACATTCGTAACTGGTTCAGGGACTTCCCAAGGAATTTACGGAATGCTTCTACGAAAAAAACTACTCTCGTTTAAATTCCGCATTCCACATTCCGTTTAAAGCGGCGATAGTGACCTAAGTTTCGGAATCTATTCATCGTTGCTTTCATCCTTTTTCATTGACACGGTCGAGCGCACAAGGGGTCGTTGACCTGACCTGACCCGACAGCTCTTTTTGCACATGGAGCTCGCTCATTCACTCTTTTCCTCTTTTATTCCCGCACTCGGAAGTGAACCACTACACGAGAATTGTTGAAAATATGCAGATGCAGGTGCAATTTGTCGCTACAAAACCGAAAGCCTGTTGTCACGTCTACTCACGTTTGTTGGCATTCTTCTGTTACATTACGAATATTCAGAAGCACGTTATCTGTTTCGTACGAAACATCTATTCACTTCCAAGATGTTCAGTGCGGTTGACTTAATTTATATTACTAAAATATTAAGAAGCAAATTGAATTGAACAAATTTACTTAATTTTATTAAATGAAAAAATTAACGTAACTCAAGCTCGTGCTTCTATTACCAGAAACAATAGATTAAGAAATATATAGAATGTTGTATTTCTTTTAATGTTTGTTATTACATTAATTGGACACGCATATTTTAACCTCGTCTATACGGCGTATATACGGAGTAATATACCTAGTACAGCAAAGTTATAATGTTGCGAAAGATCGATTTCGAGAATTCAACGGAAATAAACGTATTGAGGTCCCGTGGTACAGAAAAGTTTTTCAAAACGTCCGCCCTTCCGTCTGTCCATCTCTGAATGTTAGCCCATAAACTACTAGTAAGAATATTGAGAAAATAAAATTTGTTTTGTAAGTATTAACCGGTCATTCTCAACTGGCTCTCCAATTTGAAAAGAATTCTTTAAATTTTGGGAGTACTGTTCTTGCAGCCCCTGAGATATTTTCAAAATTCTCTCAAAAATGATTCTTTGCTTAGAGCAAAACGCACGTTTTAAACGCAGCTGTCAGAGGTCCAATTTTCAGGAATATCCCAGAAATTTCGAAAATTATAAAAGTTTGAAATTTGTCGGCACCTTCCTGTAATTATACTATTAAAGAAAGACATTTTTATTAAAAAAAATATTCGTCATAATTATTTCTGTAATGACATGTATTTTTTAAAACAAATGTTAGTAGTTTTTTTACTAGATTTTGACTGAAATTTAGGCGATATTAAGATATTAAAAACAAGATTTTCTAAAAAACGAACCTAAATTTGATAACAAAAAACGCCATTTTGCTGTTTTCTTTTCTTTTTTAAAAAAATTGCACAAATGTATTTTTATATCCCTCTCACGTCGTTAATAATTACTTTACCGGTGATAGTATAAATTATTGCGTTCGTGATACAACGGCTTGAAATGCTGTCTTATAAAAGGCAAGGTGCATATATTATATGCACTTTGATAAAAGGTTCTCTAAATATGAAAATGTTTTTGTGAAAATGAACGCAAATGACATTTTCTCAAAAATGCTCAATTTTTTCTTTCATCTTTTTTGTGGGGAAAACGCTAAATGCACTGAATGATTTGACTTTGCCGCCATTTTTATTTATTCGGTTAGAAAAATTTGAAATTTCCATTTTTCAAAATTACAAAAATTTATTTGTTTAAATATATCTCACGTCGTAAATACTTACATTACGGACTTTTTATTCATTTTGGAATTGTGAATAGAAATGCTTCCAATGATTTCCATGTAAGTTCTTCAAAACTCGATAGTTTTCGGTGAAAACGAGATTCATAATGAGCATTTTAAGAAACGCTCAAACGATACTTTCTCCAAAATTTCCAACTTTTTCGTCGAAAATGTTCATAAAGAACAAAATTTTATTCTTCTGTAATATTCTGAAAGTCTTATTTCAGATCTACCATTAAACTAATTTCTATAGCACCACTAGTTTTTAGCTAGTCTCTGAATCTGTAGCACCACTAGTTTCAGAAATGTACCAAGAATACGAATATGTTCTGTGGAATAGTTAGGATAAAACGTTTATTAATAATATATTATAATTTAAACAAAAGCTGTATTGAAAATAATAAATACTGAAAAGTCGTTAAAAACCTTTGGTTGATGCGACTATAATAATTGTTTTTTTAAGCTGTAGACTTTAATATTTCTTGAGGAAAGCAATGCATCAAAATAACAATGTACAATATACGAAATAACAATGCAATATTAATTCCACGTTTTATTGTTGTAAGAGGGTTAGCTTGTGATCAACACATATAAGTAATACTCAACACATTGGTGTAATTTATGGTTTCTATTTTGACCCGGACACGCGTTTGAGGAAAGTTGAAGTTCATCGATGGAATCAAGTATTTTGGTTTGAATGCAACCATTAACAAACGTGTATACCTCATTCGGACCGTTGGAAGCTTGCCCTTAAGTATACGTGGTAATGATCTATATTATCTTTGAAGTTGTGGGTTTCAAAAACATTGACCCCACAGTTGGCGGTAATAAACATCTCTTCCATTGGTATTTATGAAAGGGATACTTCCTGCGTGCATTCAAAGCAGATTTCTGAAACTTTGGGTTTTTCTGCACTTAATGTGACATCCTGTAAACTCTTTTATAAAATTTGTTTGCACGCATTTTGGGAATCAGTAACTCATCAACATCAACTCTTCTAGCACTGTCATTGAGGTTTGTATCTCCACTAAACGAAACGCTCAAACTTACAGTCGTTCGTAGTGCTTCGCACTTAAACTCGTTCACATATCAAGTTGAAATTTCAATTCAAAAACTTCAAGTGTATTTTAAATATTTTCTCGAGACTGCAAATTACTAATACATACTTCGAACTTCTTGGGAGTAAAGGTACCACACCACGATAAAATTATATTTATTGTTGGTTAAATCAAATATTATTAACACCCAGGAATACAACAAATCTACATGACGAATATGAATTTTAGTAAGCACCTCATTACAACCTCCACGTGAAATCGGAAGCCAAGAAAATACAATGATTAATGATGTACCCTCAGACAAGGTTGGAACCAGATTTTTCGGAGAATGGGGGAGGATGGGACCGATAAGAGTAATGAACACTAATAATTGGCATTATTAACAGTGGTTTATATTTCATTTTCACAAAAAATAACTAGTGCAGATTTGACATACAATTCTCAGAATTAGAAAACTCTACTGTTTTAACTAAGAAGTGACCTATCATTTCGGAACGGGGGTGGAAATCCCCCTGACTCCTTCCCCTCTGGATACGGCCGTGGCATTAGATTTCATAAGCTCACTGATTGTGAGTGAAGTCAATGTATGGGTAATATATTTGTTGTCCATTTTCATATCTTGTTGAGGGAAGACATCTATTAATTCTTCTCGTTGACAAAAAAAAGAAGCTCACACACATTGGGCAAGCGTAGGGCATGGTGCGCGAATGCATTGCACAACTTGGTGTACACAACTCGTTCCATTCGGGCAAGTGTGTCCTATGCACGGACTAGTGCAAAATCCCGGGCCTGTAACAGAAGATGGTGTATTCACAATGTAATTGTCAGTGGAATTCTCAAAGGTGTTAAGCGCCAATACATAAATATTAGAGATTTTTATAGAGAAAGGTGTTTTAAGCCAAGGCCAATTTCCCTCTCAAAATCGCTATGTTACTGTTGAAAAAAAGAGCTATGAACACCTTCGAGTTTAAACATATGTGTATAAATTGAACAGGTGTTACCTCCAGTTGCCATTATTATTTGAAAAGTGTTAACTGCCACATTCATTAGTGTTGGCAAAATCATTCTATATTGAACTAGGAACAACAGTGAAAAATGTTCAAGTTCCATATTGTCGAAGCTTACCCACAGTTTTGGTGTCGTTAAGATATTATTAGTTTAATTTTTGAAAAATGTGTTTTTGTAAGGTGTGTGACATAACATCGTTTAGAGGAAATTCTTATGTCAGTTTACCACCTTTCCCAAATTCAGATTTAAATATTGAGTTATATTATTTTTAGCTCAATGATATTTGTATATGCTTAATATGGTAAATAGTCCGGGAAGAATATTTTTGTATGACATAGTTCATTTATACAATGAACTATGTCATGAATCAAAGATAATACTTAACATATACAAAAATTGATGATAACTAAAAAGTAATGTTTTGTCACTTAACACCTTTTGAGAATTCCAGTCCTCAATTATTATTTTTATTACGATCAACAAAGGTCAATCATTTTCAGGCTTAAAAGGGGACGAATGTAGCCAGAATCCGAAACACTGGTAACAGCTGCCTAAGATCAGAGACTGAGAACACGACATTGTGATAAAGCAGTTTCCAAAATTTCCCAGGGTGATGAACGTAGTTCTATTAGTCAGGAACAGGTAGAAACCATATATAATATCGACTCAGTTGTTCCTATGTTTGCAAAGTCACAATACCTGAAAAGGCACGTAATGAACTGTAGTTACGTCCACTGGCAGATCCGTCACACCCTCAAAGTTCCAAACGCATGTTGTTCCAAACAAATATCTACTGATCATACGAAGTGGCGGAACTGTGCGCGAGCCAAGTAAAGGATCTTGGGAACGTTGCTAAAATGATCCCAAACATGTAGAGAAAAGTAAGAGGATATGGAAATCGAGATGAAGTGGAGTCTCAAGAATGTCGATCATCGAGGATCTCAAAGAAGTCTATATGAAATGGAAGACGTGAAGAAAGTCAACATGAAGTGGAAAATCGCAAGCATGTCTGTCAAGAGGAAAATCCAAAGTTTGTCGATCACGAGGGCTTGACAAATATTGCTTGTTGTTGTTGGTTTAAAGAAACAGTTGAATTGAAATAAGCGACTTAAGGTATCTTTAAAGATGTGTGGAACATAAGTGTGATATCGTAACGTTTGTGATAAAAAAATAATTTCGATGACTGAATTATTTAGTAATTTCATTGTTTTGTCAACTTTATAAGTGATTATTAATGCAATTATTTTTGTTCTCATGCCATCAGTAAATTGATTTGTTTATTAAACTTTTCCAATTTTTCGAAAATTGAGAGATATTCGTAGATACACGACTAACCGTCTTTACAAGCTTATTTCACTTTATTGGGTCAAAAAAAACAACATTACAATTTATGGGAAATATAGGGTGTATTCATTTTGGAAAAAAACTGAATTGTTTAGGCGTTAGAGAGTTCAGAGACCGACAGACAAACAAACATTTGAAATGAAAACGTTGTTTCCGATATCAGGGGTACCCAAACGTTAAAATGTCAAGATCGATTTTCCGCAGCATTACTTTGTATATTTTTCTCTATCACTTGTGTATTACTCCGAATACCTGTACAAAAAAGTAAAAACAAATACAGAAAAATACAATTAAAGAAAGAGGAAAATGGTGAAAAAGGCGGTCACGTGTGGCATATTCTCTACGTTCGCAAATCGAGGAAGACTTCATGAGGCTGCAAGACACGAAAACTACTTGCATCAAGGATCATTTGACTTATTGTTATTAATGAAACGTGTTTATTTGTTTAAAAATGTATAAATGTAACTTCTACTGTACTTACAGAATATCAAACAAAAATAAGAATGCAATTGATGTTGGAAACAAATTTTCAATAAAGGTTTATTAAGTATTAAAGAGAGATGTTCTTGGAACAATTCATAAGACAGAAAACACGGAGGTCAGACGACATAGTAAGAAGATCCGGAAGATTATGGTCCAGAACAGCAGGAGACTGCACAACATAAAAATCAATCTCACACCCGACGAAGTAGATAGAGATAAAAGAAAGATAATACTACAGAACAGGAACAGAGACTTGAGAACAGCGAACAGCGACCTGTAAGTGAAGTGATAATTAGACATGATCAAAAAGACTGGACTAGTGAGAAGTGAACAGGAAGATAAAGACTAAAAATGGTAACTAACAAGCTACCCAGCTTATTTTAAAGTATCTTACAATGTAAGGGGTTTTGCCCTACTATCGGATATGACCACGCTAACCATAATAATAACCATAACCATGATCATAATAGGGGGTAACTTATTTAAAATTAGTGACCCTCTGCATCTTCGAACCCAGGGCACTTCTCTGTGTGCTCCTAGTGACGTAAAATAAAAATAAAACATAAATTGATAAAATTACTTACTCGGGGTACACTCGTTTGATGCACAACACGAGGAACAACATTCAGAGTTTGACGAGCACTGAAACGAAATGAACAAAGTTTACTAAATACTATGTAGCGTTAAATGGAGAAACATCGGAAGTCAGCTTTCTGCTACTGCGTAAATGTAAAGAAATCTAACCTGTTATTGTAAGCTTCTCAATTATTTTTAATTGGAAAAATGGTTAGATACTAAGGCTTCAAATCTTTTCTTTGAAAGATAAGCAAAAAATTAAATAATCTTCTATGAAACATTTAAAAAAAACATTAAGTCTCTACATATTAATATTTTAAATTGATTTTTGTTGATCTATTTCACTATCATATTTGAAGTTCTTCCTGACTTCAACTGTTCTTTTGCGAAGTACGGAAGAGAAGGAAGGGAGGGAAGTACGAAATCAGATGTCAATTGGGAGCTCAAATCTTCGTATTATGGTCACGTCTTCGTTCTTTTCACATTAGCAATTCTGAGATTATTTCGTCGCAAATTAAGATAATATACTTAAAATTTATTTATTGTTATTATTAAGCAATTGCTATTTGTGGAAATGACATATGTAATATTTAATAGTGCCACAATTGACAAGTTAACTCTCACATGAATAATGTAATAACGAAAGACATTGCCTTTCCTACTCAAGCATTAGGGAAGTTACCTCTTCCCTCTTTCCCTCTCTAACTTATTAAAAAAAAAAACAATTTAAAGCACAATCTTACTTGTAAGCTGTTGTTGCTGCACTGCTGGGCCCACACTTCTGTCCCTAGCAGCACGCCCATGAGAGCAAAGAATACCAAGCATTTGCTGGACGCCATCGCCTGAGCAGCGCTCAAACCAACTGTGCCCGCCGCTCGCTGCTCGGCCTTTATACTCATCACTGTTCGGGACCTCGCCGCAATTTCCTGCAGAACGTCCTCGAACGCTCGTTGGTTAGACCTACTGAAGCGGAACGTCTCTGATAAAACGTATTCAGATATTTTACATCAGGTTAATTGGCAGTAAATCCCCCGTTTCTATTACTCATTCGCAAAATAATAAACTTTTAACACCTAACACTAACAACCATCAACAATAAACTTTATTGTCTTCCTTTCAGGGTTGGGCAGTATTTAAGTACTTGAATTTGAAATACTTATTTTAAATGCATTTTGTATTTGAAAAACTGAATTTTTGAGTTTTGGGGAATGTATTTTTGGAGATGTATTTAAATACATAAAATAGGTGTATTTAAAAAATGAAAAACTTTAAATACAGGTGAAGAAGAAGATAACGAGGCCACTTTCTTTTTGTTTTATTCTGCTAGTGAATGGACCTCATTGAAACAAAATTAGCTTTCAGCTTAAATGATCAACATAAATCATTAAAATTGCTGGGCAATTATTCGAAAATAAAAAAAGTGTTTGTACGTTGTAACTCTATGTTCATTCACGCCATTTGAATGTCTGATTTCCTTTGCACGTATAATACATTTGCCAACTAGGCGTTTATTTCCTAACGATTTGTTTGAAAAATTAGTCATTTTAAAAGGAAATTCCGTTTATTTGTGTTATTCATATTTTTTATACCATTTTATATTTGAAAGTGTTTATACATATTGTTACAATACATTACAACAGTCTGTACAATTGTTAGTTATTGTTCAGAAAATTTGAATGACTGTTAATAACTTAATGTACTTGACAATTATAATATATTCTTGCAATAAAAAAGATTTAATACAAAATTATTGTGTTTACTCTATTTTGAGTATCTGAAGTATTTTGAATACATATGTATTTAGCAAATCAAAACATAATGGACCGCATTTTGAGTATGTATTTAAATATCAAGTTGAACCATAGACTGTCTCATAGACTGTCAGTTCTTAAGTTGATAAAAGTCCCATAAGAAAATCATATGTGCCAAGTGAATTATTATGTGTATCTTTTAAAAAACATGACGACCGTCTGAAAATAATATGGAACTTTTATTAACTTAAGATATGTATTTAAATACTTATTTACAACGTATTTTGTCGAAATATTTAAATACAAAATTTAAAGTATTTTGCCCAATCCTGCTTCCATTAATGTAGAAATGTGTGCATGTTTTATTACTGCTCGTGCCTAGAAAGAATTGCATTTGAAACAAAGCAGAAGTCCTGCGACACGAAATACCATTCGAAGTTGCGTTTCCTCGTCTCGGTAAGAGATGCGAGATGCTGCGTTGTGTACTTCCCCCTCTTGCTCCATGCCGGGGCTTCCCTGCCAACTTTTGAGAATCACCATTGGCTGAAGTTGTTTCACGAGACAAGCAGTAGTGGCAGCGCAACCGATATTCTGTTAAAGTCATTTGAGCGCACAGATAACATGTGATAAAGATCGCGGCAACAAACGAGTTATTGCAAGGAAGTCTTTCTTTTGCCTACCATCTGTCAATGGGTCAGGAATGAAAGTCTTCACCCTGAAAAAATATTGTAAGGCTGAAAATATTTTCTGTTATCTATTGATTACCCCATTCTTGTTTGTTTTTGTTTTCTTGTCCGAAAAAAATCGTTAGTGTCATTTTCTCCATTAAATAATTGAATTAGTCTTCTACGATTTGTAATATTAAGTTAACTTATTACCGTCTTATTATTACTAGCGTACCCGTGCGAGAACTCTCGCACGTTAAATCCCACCCTTTCCCTATTCATTTGTCTATCCGTTCCATAAAGGAGAGGAACTACTAATGTACTTACAGATCAAACAAAATAACAATGCAATTGATGTTTGAAACAAATTTTCAATTAAAGTTTATTCAACATTATAGAGAGTTGTTCTTGGAACAATTCATTCTTCTTTAAAAACAACATTTGAAGAAATTCTTCAACCTTCCTTGAGAGTTGGCTTTTCGCTTTCCTTGATAGTCAAATAATAGAAAAGGTTTTTACTCTTGAGAAAGCCAAGTAAAGTAGTGCGAAAATACCGGATCGGGCAAGAACAGACCTACTCATTGCAATATTATTTAACTTTCCTTTATTTTTTATGAAGAACCGAGTGGGTTTTGGAGAGTCAGGGTGCCAGCTTGCTGGGGTGAGAAAATTGAAAAATTATTTGTTTACTAAAATGTATTGAATTATTTTCTGAGTCTTTACGTACCTCAAGAAAAGCAATTCCGATCCAAAAAATAATCAAACTAAAGTTTTCACCTTTTAGTACTAAATACCATTTGTTAGCATTAGAAACAATTTAGTAGGCATTAGTAAGCCCACTTCGGTACATGGGAATGTTGCTCAAACTATGTTTGCATTTTTAATATCTTAACGAACCGACACCTTGAGTTTAATATCAAACGGTGTTTTATTTACAATATGAGTTTACAGTTGGGCGTTACTGTACATACTTCCAGATATCGCCAACATTTAAATCGTGCGTTTGGACTGCAATCGTTGGCAGTTGTCGGGTGACTTGCACTATTCTTTCTATAATTTTAAATTTAGTTGTTTTTTAATTGATTCGCATAGTATTGTAGGCTAGCGCGTTTTGATTTTTGTTTTCCATTTATTTCAAGCTATTCTACTTTAGCTACTTTAAAAAGTTTGTTCTTTGTGTTGTGCCATAGCACAAGTTTTCCCCCACTACCTCTGCGTATATATATATATATATATATATATATATATATATATATATATATATACCCGTGCGAGAACTCTCGCATGTTAGACCCCACACTCATCCCTATCCTTCTATTTTCATTCTAAGAGAAGAAGAAAGTAGTTATCGAAACGTGTTTATTTGTATCTATACTACTTACTATTATCTATACTACTATACTTTTATTTGTATCTATAAAGGTAACTTGCAATCTACTAACACAATTACATATAAAAATAAAAAACAATGTAATTAATGTGTAAAAGAAATTTTCAGTAAAAATTTATTCAATATCATGGAGAATTTGCTTGGAACAATTCCCAACACTTACTTAAAGACATTTGAAGTAATTATTCAATATTCTTTGTCAATTAGGTTTTAGTTTTTCGTGATAGTCTCAAAAATATTAGCTTTTTACTTTTGAGAAAGCTACGTGTCTGAACCCGTTGACTTGAAAATTTCATCGAATGATAACGAAAAAATTGGTACGGGTAAAACACAAACACAGTCTTCACTCTTCATTGAACAAATGTGAATCCTTCCACAATTAAGTACACAGCACTTATAGACCATGAAAAAACGTTAATTGAATAGTTTCTCTACGCGCATAAGAAACAATCTTCATAGGTATAGGTATCAAGCAACTATAATAGTACTTCTAATTGTTGCTGGAGAGCAAATCTTGAATTAATGATTATGCAAATAAACCTCGTCAGACTGCACAAACTACGGTGTTAACAGGATGTGTAAATAAAGATTGTCGAAACTAAGCCTTCTAACCGTGCCGCCACAAAAATTGCTACCAGCAGGAAGGACTGAAATATTGAGGTGGCCTTGATAGTATTGAAGCGTGGAACCGAAAAGTTAATTGAATGGATCAAAGAATGTCTCATCTTGTAGATTATGATGTGAAAAACGTTTCTTTGGCCTCAAAATTTTACTTTTTAAGGCTCTAAAACGCTTCGTTTATGAGTTATTTGCAGATATATGTTGACATGTGATGCGTGTTGCATTTTACTTGAATATTTCGATGCGTTTTTTTTAAAGAAATCATCCATATTTGTAAAGTCAAAATGGAATTCGTCAAGTCTCCGTGAAATTCTCTTTCTTTGGAGCCCTCATTTATAAAGATTGGTTGCGTGTGAGAGCCGCAAAGGGGAGGTATACTACCATAGACTAAGGATGTATAGACAGCTCACTGCCAGCAGCACTGAGGTTACGCTTTTAAGGTGACTCATTCAGAGATGGCACCACCGTCGCATCTTAGTTCCGTAAAATGTGGTAACCGAGTAGAGTGCGCACAGGTCGCGACTCTGCCCCCACTACCGATTTCACCCCTCCACCATTCACTGGCGGTATTTTCAAATTATTGAAACTATTACTGCCACAAGATCTTTCTACGGCATTTATATTTAGGGAGCACATGGTGGGCTGTTGCCCTAAGCGTGAGCACGCGGGACCTTCCGCCTACACTCTACCAATTAACTGCATCCCAACAATGACGTGATCCTGTGACCATAATTATTATAATCATGCGAGCACTTCTCTTATCCATTCATTGCAACGCTTTTTAAAAACAATAGTATTTATCATATAGTGGTGAAGTGTCCTGCGTTGCTCAAGCATTTATTAATCAGGGACTGAATATAAATGATCGTAATCTATGTTAAATTAATTTATTAAATAGGGACTGAATATAAATTATCGTAATCTATATTAAATTAACATAATTTCCGTTTTACTTCTCACCAACAGGGACATCAATAATTGAAAAATATATTAACCCTTCGTTGCACGATTTTTTCTTTTAAGGTCAAACTTTTTTGGGGAATAATTTGGATTGTGGAGATATTGGGAAAAATAGATAAAAAATTCTAATTTACATGTGTCGTAAAATTGAATTTTATATATATATATATATATATATATATATATATATATATATATATATGCAAAGATGCGCTTTAAGTTATACATTTTGCCTTTGCATGCAGCAATATTGTGGAATAGTGAATATGACACGTATAACAAAATGCTTGAAGAAAAGTTTATAATAATAACCCATAGTAATTTTATTCGTTATCATATTATATTTTATCTATTCAATCATTTATTATATATATAATATAATTATATGTATGTATATATACATACATACAATTTATTTGATTTTTACTATTTTTCATGATTACATGTTTTACATCATGAAAATTAGTAAAAATCAAATAAATTCGAACACAATACGTAATCTCCAAAAACACTCCTGATGTCGCGGCACGATATAGAATACAACTTCTCGAGCTTTATACTTGGCACAAAAGCTTTGTACTCCTTATAACATTTACTTATCATCTGGCAAAAACGTACATTGTTGGCAACAAGGAAGCGGCCAGTTTTCCAGATTTCAGTGGAAGAGATAAGACAAGAATAGAATGATCTCACGAAAGATATCTTCTCGAAAGGTTGGCCAAGAGCAACAATCTCATTGAGTGTTCTCCGTACAACACCGCGACCACTGGAGGCTCAATGCAAATTTACATGCACCTTCGCAGATATGCAAAGTCCAAAAATCCCTCTTTAAAATTACAACTATAAACACAAACTAGATTCCAAATAATTCAATTCTTACAAAAAACTTCTTTTAAACCACAAAAATCCCCATTCAATTAAAGTAATTAACAACCACAAAAAAATCAAAGTAGGGCGACAAGCACTCCCGGAGTGAACAACTACCACAGTACAGTTTGCGAATGCTTACGGACGACATACAAGCGAGGTTTCTCCAAGGAGTTTAAGTCGAACGGAGTATACGCTATATTAATTTTCGACCAGAGAAGTAAGTTCACATTGTCTTGTGGAAGAAAATGCTCGTATGCCGATTGTGACAACAGTTATCGAAAACATCCAGGAATAAGTTTTCATAAATTTCCAACAACGAATCCAGCTCTGTGTGCGGGGGAGAAAAACGGGGAATTTTCGGCAGAAACTCTTGTTGTCGGGCCTGGTAATGAAAAAGTGGATAAATCTTGTCCCTATAAATAGTAAATTAATTTCTCTAACATGTTGTGTAATCAGAATTCATGTATGGGTCCTTGAGACAGTAAAATCGATTGACGGCAAAACTGTTGTCACGTCCGTCCGTCTGTCTGTGAACAACGATAAACCGTAAGCAAGATTTTCATCAACGTTGATGTCCCCAATCGATCTGGCTGTTGTCGTGGCCCCTTGCATTTGAAACTTATATGTTAATTGTTATTTTTCCTTTGTTACACCTCAATATTTTTGACATTTAAATTATTGTATTACCAGATTAGCAGGCACATTGTGGCCCCATCATCCGGTATAAACTGTAATACATAAAAATTACACATAAAATAACAAAAAGGTAGTACAATATTAGATATATAAATTTAAAATAATAATATTAATAATAAATATTTTTTGATCAAATAATTGAAGTTGAATGTTATAATGCAGGGAGCAAAATCACCGTTCATAAATACGAATGAAACTCCAACTCACAACACATATCCACAATAAAATATGGATATTTTTTTTTGTAATGTATTATATTATATATTTCAATTTTGAGGGTATTTTACCTAAAGCCCCTGGAATTATTTTTTTAATTTCTAAAATATGCCGTCAAATGTTTTGGTTAAGGTCTAATGGAGAAGATCTTAATTTTCTTTAAAAATCCCAAATTTTCGAAAATTGCAAAATCAATATTTTTAGGCGTCTTCCTACAACTACAATTAAGAAGAAAATTTATTTTCTTATTGAAACGTGTTCATTGGAAACATATCTTCAAATGAGGTAACGTTCAATCTTTCGAAAACATGAGTATTATTTGTGTAATTTTGCGTGAAACATAGGCAATTTTGAAATTTCAAGCAATTATCTTCTCAGAAATGGCTCCAATGTTTTCTTTCATTTTCTTCAATTTTTTAAAATGTAGAACTAACAAATGCATTTCTTTTATTAACCCTACGTTAGGCGCGCATGAGTCTAGTAGACCCATTGCATTTTAAGAACTCAATATCTCGCTGAGCTCTAGGTGTAAGATTATGAGTTCTGGTGACATCCAATGTTGAACGATTCTGCATCCGCTGGTGAGGTTACCCCAAGATAAGCCGGATGACGATAGGTCACGTAGCTCGTCTTTCTGACCGCGCGCGACGCGTGGGATTGCCAGCCCCACGCGCCAAAAGGCGTCACATACTGTTCGCAGAATTTCTCGGTGCCGTTGCGTTGCATTCCTCTCACGCCAAATCTTTCGGGCTTGATTCTTGTGTTCGTGTGTGAACGGAATATTCTCTCTGCACGACGTATATAGTTCTCAATATGAGTGAATATGGTGATCTCCAAAATGCTGATAACTCCATGGTTTGTTACTCAAAGAAATTCAAAGATCCACAATTAATAGTCTTCCAGGAGAAATTCAACAAATGCGAACTAAATCCAGAAAACAAAAAATGAAAATACGATCCTATGGAACCACACAGTACAAAAAGAAAAATGTGTCAGTCTGCTACAAGGAAAAAAATTGTCGCCCAAAATATGCTTGTATAAAATGTGATAATTTCTTCTGTTAATACAAACATCACCACAGTCACTTCATTGAAATTGGTTGATTTGGCCTTTTTCAAGTTAAAAATTAGTTGTTATACTAAAAATAATTATATATTTCATTATTATGTGACTATTTTCAATAATGAGAGACATTTGTGCACCTCTTGTTGTAATTGACATAATTGTTTTGTTCGTAAGCATTTACTTCAATTGTACATGCGGAATTTCATACAAATCGATTTGTTGTGGAAGACTGGTAATTGTGGATTTTCTTTGTCTCCCGGCCGGTTTACATCTAGCATTACTGTCAATATTGATCCGAAGCCGGCGGTCGGGAAAATTTTACGTGATGCCAAAAGTACTTTTTATGTAAAAATTCAATATTTTGTCACAAAAATTCAATCTTATTTTTTCGATGATCAGGAAACCCAGTTTCATATATAATACCGTGGATTTGTTAATTCAATTTCTATTCAAAACGTATATATCTTTTACCCAGGGTCAACAGCGAGGCTAAAAAAACAATTACTGAAAGGTAAAAAGGTAAACTTAAATTCATAGAGGTCAACCCTCTATGAATATATCAGGAAATGACGGAAAGAATATGGTCACTCTAAAGACAGTCGTACCAAAGGCACACATTTTTCGAAGTGGTGATCTCCAAACTTCTTATTATTTCAGGTCGCATCAGCGACTAGGTCATTAGCGACCATTATTGGATTTCACGTTATGGTATGAGGATGAAACGATATGGTGATGATAGGGGGTGAGTTGACTAACACATACAGCCATGCCCGAGGTGGGACTCGAACTCGCGACTCCTCGGTACGAGATCACTACTTCACTACTTCCTTAGCAATCTCGGGCACGGCGCCGACCCCAAACATTGTTATATCTATTGTAGTAACTTAAAGGGCCTGCCTCCAGTATTTTCACCTTAGCTGAATTCTCACAATTAATTAAAATGAATAAATGCATATTAATGAAAAATGCTGCAAATATTTCAAAATAATTCCATTATTCGAATAATAATTATCAACAAGAGGAAATAAATACAAGTAGAATCAGTACAAATAAAGGAACTGTATAAAAGAGGTTTACCATTCTAAGAAATCATTTTTTCTCAGAAGTGTGATATGTGACACAATGTGCCGAAGCATAGAGTAAAGACATCCTTAGTCTATGGCCGAAGTAACGAGAGAGCGTCGCTTGCAACCTAGGCAACTTCCTGGGCACAAGACGCACGGGCTGGTTCAAATGACCACGATTCAGTTTATTTATTTATTCACAGGTTATTGTGTATAAAATACATTTTCCTGCATCCAGCGCTTTTTCAAATACATCAACCACTCATTATGTTAAAAAATTTATAAAGTCGACATCTGTGTAAGGAACTATTGTGTTGTTCTTTTTCCACTTATCTATACCGGGTGTCCGGGGAGGAAACGTCCAAACGTCCAAATAAGCTCGTAAGACAATTCTAAGCATATTTTGTCTAATAAACTACGTGGATATTCGGAATGGTTGGGCCGAAATGAGCACTCAAAATGTGGTTTGAAAAAATGAATTCCAGGCAAAAATGTGTATTACGGAAGCATAGAAACACTCCAGAAATATGTAAGTTGTTTATTATTTACAAAAGAAATGAATATATTAGCTCAGACAGAAAAATTAAGTGAGAAATAAGAGAGCAGTCGAATTGTGTAAATTGGTTGCTTTTTTATTTCTTGCTTAATTCTTCTTTCTGAACAAATATATTCATTTTTTTGTAAATAATAAACAACTTCTATGTTTCTGGAGTGTTTCTATGCTTCTATAATGCAAATTTGTGCCTAGAAATCAATTTTTCAAACCAATTTTTGAGTGCTTATTGCGGCTCAACCACTCAGAATATCCAAGTAATTTATTAGACAAAATATGCTTAGAATTGTCTCAAGAGCTTATTTTCGAAATTTCAACGTTTCCTCTCCGGACACACTGTATATTTTCATTATTTCTCTTGTAATTTTTTCTTATTAAAATTTGGATCATTTCTTTATTCCATGTATGTTTTGGTCTCACACAAATAATTTTTCTATTTTTGCACCCTAGCAAGTTGGCACCCTGAACGCTAAAACCCCCTCTGTTCCTCATACAAATCAAAGAAATTCAAATAATATTGCAAAGAGTAAGGTTGTACTTGCTCGATCGGTATTACTCACTACTTAACTTTGCTTTGCTTTCTGAAGAGTAAAAACCTTTTCTATTATGCTTGTGACTATCAAGGAAAGCAAAAAGTTAACTCTCAAGGAGGAGTGAATAATTTGTTCAAAGTTGTTTTTAATGAATTGTTCCGAGAACATCTCTCTATAATGCTGAATAAACTTTTATTGAAAATTAGTTTCCAACATCAATTGTATTGCTATTTTTGTTTGATATTCTCCAAGTACATTAGAAGTTACATTTGTACATTAAAAAAATTAACATTTTTCATTAACAACTTTCCTTCTTAATTGAAAGCATAGACAAATGGATAGAGAAAGGGTGGGTTTTAACATGCGAGAGTTCTCGCACGGGTACGCTTGTAATATTTAAAAAGTTAATATTTCAACAGACCAATTACATACTCATTTTGATTTTTCCCATAGTCCAGTATCTTGTATGGAAACTAGTGGTGCTACAACAGCACATACTCCCTCGGATTTTCATGATTTACTCCCTCATGATTATTGATATTTTGAACAGTGTTTCTGATATCTGGAAATATTCAATTTGTCGTTCCCCGTATTATTACGGCAGATCCATATTATAAGGGCAGGGCGTCCTCGATTTCTTCACGTAAAGGGGCAGTCAAAATGAATAGCTGATTTGCCTTTGCAAATAGTTTTAATTACCGTGGAGGAACTTTCTTATCAAGTCTTGCCAAAAATGCACATTTTAGTAGGTATCCCAGAATTTCAAAAAACCTGCACACAATACACTTCTCCCCACAGCAGGTCACACACAGTTTTTAACTGTATTTGATGTTCAATAAATAAATGTAGTTAATTGATTTGGTCTGCAACAATAATACATTTTTGCACCGACATCAATTAGTGTCACAAACAGCATTTTTCTGTGTGTGTGTATGTGGGAGGGAGGAGGTATATTGTGCAGCAGACTAGATGTTTCCATACAAAAACTGTTCCTGTAAGCTGAATTTTAATTTTTTTATTGGTTAATTTATTTAAGAGTTTTCAAGTGTCATATTGAAAGTCTTTCGTTTCTATAGAAAATGAGTAAATACTGATTTTATGATGAATGGCATCTCTAGCCGATTTCCTATTCTGAAGGGGGTAAGTTCTATGAGAGACCCCTCCCCTATTTCCGTTATTTAACCACCTTTGGTCCACACCTTTACATCTTAGGAACAACTCTTTGTCTTTGAAAGGCAGGCCAAAGACTTTGCCAGTGCGGCTTGTCCTGAACGGCGATCACGCTGCAAACCCATTCACAGCTTCGTAGAGGCAAATGGTGAGGTTTCCGTTCCAGTCGGCGGGGCGAGCACGGTAATCCGGGTCTGCGGGGCCAGGCAGACTTGTGTCTCGGGAGAGCAAAGTGCGGAGCCACGAATGTCCACGAAGACACCCGAGCGGAGTCGAGCGAGGCGAGCTTTCCGTCTAATATGCATAATTTCTGCAGAAGAGTGAAAATCATTGCTCGCAATTGTTGGCACCTTTTGTGTGTTCTTCTTCCAACATACTCAAAATTCCAGTTACAGATAAGCAAACAATACTTTTTCATTTAGAAGCAGTTGCTTGAAATATAGAGAGAAAAGACGTAGCCATTCTGAAATACTGTATTGCAATGATAGGTGTCCCCTCCGATATTTCGGATCACGAAAATTAATTTGAAATAGTTTAGTAATTTATAATTATTTTCTTAGAATACCAATTCAAATGTAAAACACAAACCTTCATTATTTCATTTCGTACAAAATTTGTTCGTATCAAGGAAGGTTAGATATTATAATTATATGAAAACTTACTAGCTACGTGAAACAACAAGACTGTAATGCGTCATCTTGCATTCTAATTGCTATAAATCTAAAACTTCTGAAAGTTGCAGCATATACATTTAATTTATGACTTTCCAACAATGCGAAAGATGATTCTTGTATATCTCAAACAGATAAGTCTCCAATCACAGGCATTGTTGACGCTTTTCTTAGCATCCGATTTATCGAATCACATGCACTAATGGGTTAAGGCAAAAATACTACCATAATTATATTAATCTACAATCTCTTAACAATTTCTTACATTATTACTTTAATTGATTGAAAATTGTGAATGTTGAAACTTTTTAGATATGGGAGAATGTAAGGAAAATTAATTACCGGGAAAGTGAAAAAGAAAATTTAAGATAGTGCATTTACAGTTTATTAATAAAATTTTTCTTTAAAATTGCCCAGAATCATACATTGCATCTTCATCTTTTTTCTTTACTTCTTTTATTGACTTGACAAACCTTTCCTTCTTTTATTGACTTGGCTTTTTTAAGCACTTTTAAAGTCTAGTTGCAACGCCATTTCACTTTTGTGGAGACGACGTTTGTCTCTCATAATATCTTTATTTCCTTAGGAGATGTCACTTTGATTCCTGAAGCATGCTCTTTCACTGGCCTCACATCCCATATTGAACTGGGACACTGCTGATGTCAGCAATTTCAATCTTTTTTCTGGAAAGAAATGTTTCTTTTGGGCACTTGCTCCAAACAAAACTATGCAAATATTCATTTGCATTCTGTGTTTTCCCATATACGCATTCCAGTAATTCATTTTTTGCAAGTTTTCTTGTTGCTTTTGCCATGTTTTGAAATTTCATTCCCTTGAGCTCGATTGTAGAAGCACCATGAATTTTCTTCTTTAGGGCATTTAAAATGCTATGGCTTCAAGTCTGTTGGCATTGCATGGTATAAGGTGGCAAGTATTGCATACTTCATCTTCTGCACATCTGGAATATTCTTCTGGATGGCATTGTGATAATTTGCTAAGACAAATAACTATGTCATCCTTTAAATTCGCTTGTTTTTACCAAGTGTAACACCCTTCACTTTCTATTCTTGTATTATTTTTGTAAGTCTATTTTAAATCTTTACATCACATGTTTTATACATTCTTCTTTTCTAATAATAAAGTTGTCTCCATAGATGTTTAGTTTCAGATGGTGATTGAAAGTCTTTGCATCACCATCTGACAGTATTGTTGTATATCTAAAATGATGAGCTACATCCATTGCTTTTGAAGATCCATTAAAATTACTAACACACTCTCCACTTAAATCTCTTTCCATTTTTTATATTCACAGCTTTTTTCTCATAATTTGCTCTTTTCCTTTTCATAAGTGCCACAGTATTTTGACAAAACATGAAAATCAGCCACACGACCAGTCAAGATATCGATAACAATTCCCATTACATAACGACATGTAGTGCCTCGTTTATGCCATGTTCCATCATACAATACTAAAAAATTTATAACTTCATCACTGACTGAATCTAGAACATCTATGTAAGCTTTATGTATGGCTACATATGAAAGCCTCAAAATTTCCTCTTATTTTTGTATTATTTTTAATAACAGAGAGAACATGAGAATTGTAAGTTGAAACATTCATTCATGGTAAACCAATTACCATTGAAACTGCTCTATTGCTGAATGTCCCCTACCTATTTGCAAAGAAGCATCCACAATTTTTCTATTTACTTCATGTGGTGGCCTACTACACGATGATGTTAGGGTAGAAGATGGCTATTTGAAATTTTATTTAACAATTGTTCACAATTATTACGCTTGTTCACTAACTGAAGAGCAAATTAATGGCATTGTTTTACTTCAATGCATACATTTGAGGATCCACAGACAACACTCACGCGCATCCTTTCAGTAAATGATCCTAAACACACTTGTGAAGTAACATGCAAGTGCAATTCTCTTCTTCGGATATTTCACTGTTCAGCAGGAAAAACATCAGTGAACTTGGAAAGAATGTTCGCACTGGCTGATGGCTTGACCGGTAAGATTTTGGCTGAAAATGAACAATGCTTGACATCTGATACTAAAAAAGTTTCTACTTCCTCAGCACTGGCATTTGTGACTGCAATCTCCTGCCGTTTCTTCTTTACAAAAGCTGCATTTTTATTACCACTGCACTCCTTTGCACCAAAATAATTCTAACCTGAACTAGCCGACGGAAAATAAATTGAGAATATTAAATACTTATTAAAAACCACCTACCAAATAACTAAGTTATAGAAAAGTTAAAATAAAGAAACTAATGTGACTAATAGCTTGGAATTATTCGTTTAAAACGAAAGTTCGCAACAAATCTTGTTAATGGCGTTAACGACCACTTAACATTAGAAACATTAAATTTCTGACAGATTTCGAATTGAAGATTTGCGCCTTGGAAGTCCGTTCGGCTCGCGCATGGGCTCGCTCGACTCCGCTCGGGTGTCTTCGTGTACGTTCGTGGCTCCACATTTTGCTCTCCCGAGAAACAAGTGACCAGGCAGGCCAGCTGGAGCGACGGCAGCCCGAGCCCAGTGCCTGCCGTCGCCATGGAAACAACTCCCCTCCACCATGTTCCCCCCCCCGGCGTGATATTTCCTAGAAAGCCCCCACCACCAACAATAAGCCAGACAGCCCTTCACACTTCCCGACGTTGGCGCATCCTAGCGGTCGACGGGGAACTATTCAAAGGATGTAACTAAAAACACGCCTGGTGAGCCCTCTATATACATCTTTACTCTATGATACTACTGATATAATATAGGAGACGATTGACTCCGACTCAAACGAAGCGCAGAAAAATAAAACTTTAAAGTTTACAATTATGTGATTCAGTGTTTTTATTTCAAAAACTTTTATAAACTAGTGTCTTGGGCCAAACTCATTTAATATAAAAAATATTTAAATTACTAAAATGAACTCATTAACGTCCTGTAGCCAAGAAACAGCAACGTGCTTATTACGTAAACACATAAAATAAATTCTTACGTTTTGGAATATTCGACGTTCTTACTGTATTCCTTTAAACTCTTTGAAATTTTGAAGGAATATGGAAGATATTGCTGGTGAAATGCTGAAATAAGCATACGTAAGTTACCTTTCGTTCAGTGAAAATATGTATGTTCTATATCTGGGAACAAGGACAAAAATATGGATTATCAAATAAATTTCAAATCATTTCTAAAAGGCTAATTTGTAAACGTATAACACAAGTTCGACTGTAAATAAATCTGCTTTATCTTATCGCCGCCACCATCTCGCCGTTCAACAATGAACTTCTCCAATATCCATCGAGGCATTGTTGCGCAAATTTCAATTAAGGTTTGCGGATTGCTTGAAAGCAAATACATCAATACATTGAGAATACAAATAATAGAATAGAATTAAAATATAATTAATATTGGCATTTTCAATAGTAAATTATAATTAAAATTAAATTAATTATTTTTCATGTCCTTGGATCCATTCTTGTTCTCTGAGGATTTTCTCGTGGCCCGTAGTTGTTTATTTTTATTTATTTATTTATTTATTTGTCAAAAAACAGTAAAAACTGTATAAGACGTTTGTTGGTGTTGGTGGGACAAATGTCTACATTTCATTAATTTCAAGCAGAAATTTCAGGAAAACTACTAGTGTTTGCAAAGAAATGAACATGACTTTTTTTAATGAACTGAGCTTTTAAAACAAATTTTGTTTAAGACAAAAATCTCTATTTTCCATTTTGTAGTTTCCATGGGTTAAATTTTTGAAATTTTCGAAAATATGGAGAGTTGAACGAAAATGAGACTTGCGCCAATCTTTTATCCCCCCTTAAGGATGGAAAATGTGACTTGCATCCCTTCTATCCGTGGGGAAAAAATTAAAATTTGTCGCGTTTTTGAGAATTTTTTTAGAAATAACGTAAATTTTCAGCACAAATTAAGCCAAATCATTCGTTTTTTCAAAAAAGTTGTAGATATTTTTTTTAGAGAACTGATTTTTCACAACAGACTAACTGAGGCAAAAATCTCTGTCTTCCACTTTGTTATTTTGAAATGTTAACGTTAATTTTCGAACAAACATAACGATACCGAAAATGAAACAAGCACAATATTATTTACCGTCTCTTATTACGTATGTAGAGAAAATTTAAAGAAAAACTAGTGGTGCTACAGAATGGCACAGACTTTCCCATTTTAGTTTTCTATTTCCTTGGGTCTTCGCTAGCTATTCGGAATTGCCACAAACGCTTTCTTGCCAGCTGTCATCTATCACCGCCAAAAGTACATTTTTTTGTCATTTTCTTAATTTTTCAGTTTCCTATTGGTAGAACGGAAACATTAATTTTAGAATTCTAAAGAACACAAAAACCTAGTCACAAATGGCAATTTTCATTTAATAACTATGTGCCGTTTAAAAGATAATGGCGTTTTAGCACTACTAAAAATGCGAAATTTGAAGCTCATTTTCACAGAAAATGTTTGAGTTTTCAAATACTTTATTTGAAGTTATTTGAAGCACTTACACTCACAAATATAATAATGTTTACAAATTGCTGGTAATGTGCATATTAAAGATGTGAGATCTTTCAAAAAAATTACAATTATGTAATTTTTGAAAAAGCAAAAAAAAAACTCAAAATAAACTTTACGCTGTACTGAAGAGTGTAAATAGCACTATCCGTTACAAAAGTTTCACGAAAAAAATTGCAGCCATATACGAGAAAATGGCGTTTGAGCATTTCTGAAAATGCCGAAATTTGAGCTACTTTTCACAGAAAACGGTGGTTTCCGAGAAACTTTACTTGACATTATTTAAAGCATATATACTCGTAAATATAATAATGTGAAAAAATCGCCGATAATGTAAATATTAACGACGTGAGAGACAAGTAAAAAATTTACATTTTTGTAATTTTTGAAAAAACCAACCGATAGACCAATATGGCTTTTATGTCATTCATATAGTACATTTACCACTATCCCTATCAAAAGTTTAAAGAAAAAATTTGGAGCCGTTTTTGAGAAAATCTTGTTTTTGTAATTTTTTAAAATTGCACATATTGCACGCAATATTGTACGAAAACTACCAAAATTTTGAAAATCATTTACATGACCTTTATTAAAGAACTCAATATGCAGAACAAATTTTATTTGAAGAAAAAATCTCTATCTTCAATTTTGTAGTTGGAGAAAAACACCGAAAAAAATTCAAACTTTCACAATTTTCGAAAATTCAGAGCTGTACGTGAAAATCGGACCTATGCCATGTTAAAAAGTGGATTTTACTCTATTCATACAAGAAATTTAAAGAAAAAATTTGGAGCCGTTTTTGAGAAAATTTTGAAAATCCCCGGGGGCTTCACATAAAGTACCCCCAAATTTTGAAGAATCTTTTTCAAAATCTCAAAGCTTCGACCAGAATCAGATCGACCGGGTAATATCCATTTTGGAAGAAATCGTACGTATGGTTTAGGCGCTAGCAGTGTTCACAGACGGACAGACGGACGGACGGACGGACAGACGGACGTTTTCCTTTCAATTGGGTTTTCGGTATCAAGGACCTAGAAAACAGGGTTTCTGGCTACACCACGTGTTAGGGGATTTTTTTTTCTTAATTTAGCAACTGGTTTTATCTACTTATTCGTTTTCACGGCCCGGCAATTAATTTTTTTCCGCCGAAAATTGGCCATTTTTTCGCGCAGCATTACATAACTTTCCCTATACTACGTATATCACTCCGTGCATACGTACGTATACGGGAAAGTAAAAAATGGAGCGGTTTTTGAAAAATTGTTTTTAAATGCCTAGATTTCGTGCAAAAATACACGAAAACTACTATTTTCGAAAAGTTGAACGTAACTTTATTGCAAGATCTGACTTTAAGGAACAGATTTCAGTTAAGAAACTGAGGTCCTACAGAATGGCACAGATTTTCCCATATTACTTTTCTATTTCCTTGCGTCTCGACTTGCTATTCATTCCTGCTACATTCTCTTGCCAGCTGCCATCCATCGCCGCCCACACTACATTTTTTTATATTTTCTTAATTTTTCGCTTTTCTAGAGGTAGAATGAAATATTAATTTTAGAATATTAAATAACACTAAAACCTCGACCTAAATGGCATTTTCTTTGACAAATTGGGGCCCGTTTTTAAGAAAATGGCGTTTAAGCGCAACTAAAAATGCGAAATTTGAAGTTCTTTTCCACAGAAAATTTATGAGTTTTCGAAAAACTTCATTTAACATCATTTGAAGCATTTTAACTTACAAATACAATAGGGTTTAAAAATTGCTGGAAATGAGCATATTAACGGTGAGAGAGATCTTTCAAAAAAATTACATTTGTGTAATTTTTGTAAAAAAAAATACCTCAAATTGAACATTACGTCATATTAAAGAATGTAATTAGCCCCATTCGTTCGAAAAGATTGAAGAAAAAATTGGAACCATTGATGAGAAAACGGCGTTCGAGTGTTTCTAAAAATGCGAAATTTTGAGCTAGTTTTCACAGAAAACGGTTGAATTTTGGAGAAACTTTACTTGATATTATTTAAAGCACATGTACTCGTAAATATAATAATGTGAATAAGTTGCCGCTGATGTAAATATTAACGACGGTGAGAGACAAAACAAAATAATTTCAGTTTTTGTAATTTTTGAAAAAACAGAATAGAGCAATATCACGTTAACGTCATCTCATAGAGCACATTTCGCACTATCCCAAAAAAAAATTTGAAGAAAAAATTTGGAGACTTTTTTGGAAATATCTGGTTTTTGTAATTTTTGCAAATATTGCGTGCAATATTGCACATAAACTACTACAATTTTCAAAAAAAGGTGCATGACAATGAAAGAACTCACTTTTGAGAACAAATTTTATTTGAAGGAAGAATATCTATCTTCAATATTGTAGTTGTAGGAGGACGACGAAAAAATTCAAACATTTGCAATTTTCGAAAATTCAGAGTTAACCATGAAAATCGGACTTATGCCACCGTGATAAGTGTATTTTACTCTATTCTTACAAGAAATTTAAAGAAAAAATTTGAAACCGTTTATGAGAAAATGTTTAAAATGTCCGGATGGCTTCATGTAAAATTTTGAAGAAAGTTTTTCAAAATCGCGCTGCCTCGAGTGGAACCAGATCGGCTGCGAAATATTCATTTTGGAAGAAATCGTACGTATGGTTTCCGCCCTACGGTTGTTCACAGACAGACGGACGAACGGACGTTTTGAAAAGAACTCCTTTTTCGGTATCAAGGGACCCCAAACGTGTATTTCTGGTGAAATCTCGAAATAGATTTTCCGCAGCATTACCGAACTTTCCCTATACTACGTATACACACGGGAAAGTAAAAATCCCCTAACACATGGTGTAGTCAGAATCTCTCTTTTGTGAGTCCTTGATATCGAAAAACCAATTGAAAGCAAAACGTCCGTCTCCAAACATACGTGTGTATACTTGGAAGTAAAAATCATTATCTTCAATATTATTAATTGTAGGAATTTGCTGAAAATTTTTTGAATTTTTGTAATTTTCGAACAGTCAGGGATTTCAACGAACATGAGACTTTCACCATTCTCTTAAGCGTCCGTTACCCTATCCGAGGAAGTGTAACCAAAAAATTTGGGGCATTTTCAACATTTTTTTGAAAATGTTGAAAGTGTCCGAGAGGCTTCATGTAAAGAACTCACCAAAATAAAAATATCGGTTTCGAATTCTAGAGTCCGCGACATCAGTCAGAACAATTGGGGAATATCAGTTTTGGAGATCATCGACTGAACGGTTTATGCGCTAGAGTTGTGCACAGACAGGGACAGAGATGTTTTGCCGTCAGATGATTTTTAAGTATCAAGGACGCACACCAAAACATGGATTTTGGCTACACCACGTGTTGGAGGAATTGTTTTTAGAAACTGCATTTATCCACTTTTTCGTTAGCAGAGTCTGGCAATAAGGGTTTATGTGTCGAAAATTTGCCGTTTTCCGGCGCACGATCACAATACTTTCTCTTACGTTAGTATGGGGCGAGAAAGTAAAATCGTTAAATGTAATATATTGCCACGCACTTGTTCCAATCTGCCTAACAATTTCTAACAGTATTAAGTTGGCTGTCCGGGTGACGCCGCGTCCATGGCAAAGGTGCCGACGTTTCGGTCGCCATTCTGCGACCTTCCTCAGGGCGTAAGGAGCCTACGCTCTCAATTTCTAACAGTAACAGAATGTAGATAAGCGGCGTCGTGGTTGACACATGAGAATCTACTGCGCCAATTTAAATGGATTCTAGAATATACCGCTTGTCAGTTTTGAATATTTTCTTGGTAATCCTACAGATTCATTAAAAAAATAATGAAAAAATATTCCCCTTTATTGTAGCAACTCACATCCAATATCTTTAATTTATTTATGTTTTTAGCAAATAAATTAGTTAATATTTTAATGTTTTAATACAAACTCAACGAAAGGAATTATTTTAGCAAATATTGAAAAATGAAAATAAAATAAATATGAATGTTACATAACATTAAACAAATATTCCCTACCCCTCTGTAACGCAGCGTAACGCTGTCTCAAACCCCTCTTCCTTCTTTAGCGTCACCTAATTTATGGGCGACCCCTTCCCGTTCGCCTTGCCCTCGCTCTTTGGCTCATTGCTAGCACTCTCTCCATCCGTCCCAACAGGAAAGGTTTTCTGGGTATTATAACGTTTTTCTCCCTGTGAAAACCTTTGCTGTGCAGAAATTTTTACAAGAACAATTAGGGCCATTCGTTTTGGCTACGACATGCTGCAATTTCCAATCAAGCCATCATCAATTCAGATTCCAACGGAAGAACACCCTGATACTACCGGAAAAGAGTTTTTTTAAACACCCGCCCGTCCCTCCACCGTCCATCCATCCACCATTCCCCCCTCCGTCCGCCCGCCCGCCCGCCCGCCCGCCTCTCCGCATTTTTGCTGAACTCCCGGAATAGTCGAAAATTGCAAAAGTTCAAATGTTTTTCGGAGGTTTCGTATAACAACTGGTTGGAAAGATTCATTCGCTTGCGATTGATTGATGATTTCTGGCGCGCCCACTGCTAAGGTCATTATTCCCATAAGTATAGTGCGCGTTTGTTATCCCGAGATGGCGGTGATGTTTCTCCGCTGGATGGTAGGATCCGGCGTTGACCTCCCCTTCGGCTAGCGGGGTTTCCCCAGCCAGGTTCTTCCCACCAGCGAGCCCCAGCCCCAGTTCCCCCAGCTGGGACAAGCTTTAAGCTCCCGACCAGTCTCCCGGTATGTGTGACAGTGTAGTGCTTGTATGCGTGTATACGTAATGAGGGAGGATATGAGAAGGAAGAGGAAGTGAAGTTCGCGCGCGGTCCGTGGCCCGTTTGTTAGGGTACTGCTCCGGCATTCGCCTGGTTTTAATCGGCGAAACTATTGAAAACTATCGATCGGAGCAGCCGGCCGCTAGAATTTTTCTCCAGCGACAGAATTGAACCTAGCTACTAGCTTGTGTCGCAAATCCTGCCGCCGTCGGGTCTGGAACCCACGACCTCCCGGTCAGAGGCACTGCAGTGACATCAGCGGATGCCCTGAGCCATCTCTCCCGGTTTTAGCACGTGAGCAACTACGTAATACATGCTATCGCCAAACAAGTGAATGTTCTCGTTCTCAGTCCCTTCCCCAGCGGGGTACAGCCACAGCGTGGGTTGTCCTCGCTCTGCCGGTGCGATGCCCTGCTTCACTGGCAGGGAAACGTTGCTCCTCATAAAATGGCGGCGTCTCATAGCCGCATTATCGCTTTGGTACGAATTACCCAGTAACATTCACGATGTTCAGGACGGTTGATTTTTTAACTATTTTTCTATTTTAAGAAAAAGAGCCTTGGTTGTAATTCAATATTTCCTCAACACTGAAAAGTAATAATACATTAACTACTGGGGACTAATGAAACAATGAAACATCCTCATGAAACAATAACATTATGTTTATTGTTGCGGAAATCAAATATTAACACCAAATATTAACATTAAGGCCAAGCAAGAATAAATAAATAAATAAATAAATAAATAAATAAAAACACCAAATGAATACAACAAACCTACATATAGAAATATTTTAGAAAGCACTTATTGCAACCTCCACCTTAAATCAGTAGCCAAGAAATATAGTGAATATGGCTTCAGACAAGGATGTAACCAGATTTTTCAGGGAGGGGATGAGTATGGTACAGTAATGAACACTAATAATTTTCGTCATGTACAATGATATTTGAGTATTTCCGTTTCTCAAAAATTGACTATTGCGTATTTGACATACCATTGTATTATTTTCAGAATTATAAAACGCTACTGTTTTAACCAAGAAGTGAATAGTAAGAAGTGAGAAGTAAATTTCTGTGTACAGAACCGGTTGTTTGGAGCAGACGCGAAGAGGTATCATCGCAATCTGACTCAAAAACCGAATGGCAATGCTCTCACTCCTTCAAAAGACGACGTCGAAGCATTTTGGGCAGGAATCTGGGAGGAGAGCAGATCCTACAACAAAGACGCATCTTGGCTTAAATCTGAAGTTGACGCTGCCGATGAACGTGTGGAAACAGTGGAAGATGTTCACCAATTCTCGGAAGAGGGCCTCTTCCAAGCAATTAAGAACATGGGAAACTGGAAATCCACCGGGATAGATAAGATCCAGATTTATTGGATTAAGAAATTAACAACAATACATTCTCATATAGCAAATGCTGTTAATATAATTTTAGAAAACCCAAAGGAACCCCCGGAATGGCTCACACGCGGCATCACGTATTTGCTACCCAAAGCGGGAGACTGCTCTATGGCGAAGAACTACAGGCCAATCACTTGTCTGCCAGTATTGTACAAAGTTATAACTGCAGCCACAGCTGACAAAATGTACAGACATCTAGATAAGAATCATCTGAACAAAATGCCAGCTGAACAAAAAAGGTTCTTATGGCTGTAAGGAAATCTTGCTACTGAATAAAGTCATCTTGAATGATGTAAAGAAACGGAAACGTAATTTGAGCATGGCTTGGATTGGCCTTTGACAGTGTACCACACGATTGTATTTTGAAGACCCTGTCATTTAGTAGAGTGGACAGAGTCAATTTCATGAAGTCAATTTCATCATAAACTTACTGAATTTTGCAAGACTAGTATGAAGTCGGAGTACCAGGTTATTAATACACAGCGGAAAGGAAGCAGTAGAAACCAGAAGTATTCAGATCAACAGGGGTATTGTTCAAGGAGATTCACTATCCCCTCTGCTGTTTTGCATTAATTTGATCCCACTATCTAGACAATTGTCGTAAGCTGACTTTGGTTACAAGCTCCATGGTGATGAAAGGCCAGTATCACATTTGTTTTACATGGATGATCATAAAGTGTTTGCTAAGAATGAAGCGATTCTCTACCAAATGCTGTCTGTCGTGAATGTCTTTAGCAATGACATTTGCATGAAGTTTGGTCTTGACAAGTGTGCAAAAATCAATTTAAAAAGAGGGAAACTCACAACGTCTGAGAACATTGAAATTGATACGCACCCTGTGATTCAAGATCTTGAGCCAGGTAAAACTTACAAATATCTGGGAATTGAAGAATGTGAGACAATCTCGAACGACACAATAAAGAGAGAATTCGCAGGGAGTATTACAGAAGAGTGAGATTGGTCCTGCAGTCCGCTCTGAATTTCAGGAATAAAATATTAGCAATAGGTAGTTTGCCGGTCCCTGTAGCCAAATACAGTTTCGGACTAGTGAACTGGACTGAGCAAGAAATTCGCATAATGGATCAAAAAACCAGAAAACTGCTAACAATGCATCATGTTTCCCACCCTCGAGCTGATATACATAGACTTTATGTGTCACGTAAGGAAGGAGGAAGAGGCCTGAGACAAATTGAGACCTCCCGGCACAACGCAATAGTCGGAATGGGAAAGTATGTAGTCAGCCATCAAGATGACCCTCTAATGAGGCAGGTCATGAAATCTGACCGAAGAATGGGAAACAGAGGCATTGTTAGTGTAGCAAGAAGCATTGCGAAGAAAACTAGGCAAGACACGTCGAATAATACGGACGCTGAACTTCTGATGCTGCTAAACATGAAATATGAGACACAAAAAATGTTAAAGAAATCGTGGAGAGACAAACCACTCACCGGACAATATCTAAAAAGAATGGACAAGGTGCAGATTAATAAAGATCAGTCATTAATGTGGCTTAAAGGGGATGAAAGAAGCCAGAATCGGAAGCAGTTCTAATAGCTGCTCAAGATCAGGCGTTGAGAACACGACATTATGATAAAGCGGTTCTCAAAACTTTCCCAGATGATTAATGCCGCATTTGCCAGGAACACGTAGAAACCATTGATCATATTGTCTCCGTTTGTCCAATCCTAGCAAAGACCGAATACTTGAAAAGACACGACGGGGTGTGTAGCTACCTCCACTGGCAGATCTGGACCGCCCTCGAAGTTCCAAACACATGCCCCAAGTGGTACGAACACTCACCGAAACCGGTGACGTCTGTTTGATTGTGTACGATATTGTACGACCAACAAATTCAAACTGATCGCACGATAGCGGCAAACAAACGGGATATAGTTATCCGGGATTTGGCGAAAAAATCGTGTTTACTTATCGATGTTGCTATACCTTGCGATCAAAACGTCGTTACCAAGGAGGCAGAGAAATGTCTTAAATACAAGAGTTTGGAAATCGAGATCAGCCGAATGTGGGGCGTAAAAGCACAGGTCGTACCGATAGTTATCGGAGCTCTGGGATTTGTTCCGCAAAATTTGAGGAAGAACTTGTTTAAACTCCCCGGTAATTCAAAAGATTGGAAAGTGCAAGAAATTGCTTTATTTGGAACAGCCCACATTTTGCGCAAAGTATTGTAGAGGCACTGACAGTCACCGGATCTGCTCCTTTGGTATACTGCGATTTTTCTAAGACCGACCCTCAAGGCCACTCAAATCCCATCTTCGCGATGGAATATGTCACGGCATTTCGCGTCTTTTCTCGGTCTTGCCGGTGGAAGTCGCATGATCGCAAGCACTGCTTCACACGGTCGCGATCGTGCGAAATCTAGCGGAACGACTGAGAAAGACGCGAAATGCCGTGACATATTCCATCGCGAAGGTGGGATTTGAGTGGCCTTGAGGGTCTCTTAGAAAAATCGCAGTATAGGTGGTTGCAACCTGGAGTAGATTTTATACCCAGCCGACTCATAACATCTTTAGTCGTGATGTAGTGGAATAATCATAATAATAATAATAATAATAATAATAATAATAATAATAACTCCATCTAGGGAGTACACGACCTTGCAGTTGGTGGTGGAGCTTGAGTACCCCCATGAGCCTTAAAGCTATGTCAGTGGTAGCCTAGCTACCGGTGGGGCCTCCCTTGCTGAATGGGTTGAAGGTGAGGGGTCAGACGAAGAAGTACTCCATTTTGAGGAGAGTGGGAAGTAAGTAGAGAGGGAAGGGTCATGAACCTTTGGACTTCCTGTTGTCGGCCCATAGAGGGTACAGGAGAGAAACTGGTTTGGCACACCAGGCCACTGATTAGAGTGGAGGCCCGAACCTTGCATTAGCCAGCGAAGGAGGCTGCCTTCAGCAGTCAGTGAAAATCCCGTAGGGTTTAGTAATGCCGACTGGCGATCGGAGGGACCCCTTGCTGGGCCCTGCGGGGGGATGCCCCGAGGCCACTGTGGGTCGCAGTAACGGATGGCAGGAAACAACCCGAGGGTTAAGTGTGATCTGTGAACTCGAACTTGCGTCCTGCGAATCTTCAATTCAAACCAATGAGCAAAATGGATAGAACAAGCAATGTAATGAATCTTAACGTGCCTTGTTCTACCAATGTCCCATACCTGCTCAGAAACCGAGCTAATGTCACCTTGTCGACGTCTGGCCATCCCACGGATGCTAGTCCCAGGGACCCAGAGCCGGCAGTAGCTCGAAGCCATCGTCAGAGATGGACCCGGGATGAATTAAAGGAGGTGATGTGGTGCTTTTACTACGCAAAAGCGAAAAATGGGGGCTCTGAAATAGAAGTTTTCAAGGTATGGAGAGAGCGGAACCCAGATATGAGACCTACCCTAGACTCAAAGAAGCTTGCCAGTCAACGACGATACATACTCAGCAGTGGAAAATTCACAGCAGATCAACTTGCTGACATTGAGAGAAATGCGGAATATGTACTTCGCTCGAACAATCCACATGACGAACATGTAGAACTTGAAAATGATGATCCCGTGGAAGGTTCATCGCTTTCCAGTGAAACACACGTCAGTGGTGAAAACTCATCTGGCAATGAATTACACGATAAGGACATGATGCGAAATCTCCTTCGGCGCGAGATAGAAAGAGTTAGTCAACTTCCGTTTGAATCTCGCGAACCGTTGAGGAGAATATACGAAAATGCCAAAGCTAAAAGAGTGATAGAAACAGTTAATTCTGTCTTAAATGAGGTGGTGGAGACCCCAGGCAGAGATCTAGATATTACTGAAATCAATCACATCATATATGCAACTGGATATCTAGTATCTCAGATAATTTTGGGGCCAGCCAAGAACACCGACGGCCGACACCAAAACAGAGTAAACAGCTCTGTACCCCCATGGATGAACAGAATTATGAAACGGATAGCCGACACCCGGCGTGAAATATCATTCTTAGCTGAGGCATCTTCTAAATCAACGCACACCTCTAAAGTTCAACGAAAAATATTCAATGTTGAACAAAAATACCAAATTGAAAATGACACCAGCAGGCTAATGGTAGTTGAGAAGCTAAAAGAGAAAATTCAAGCATGGGCTCAACGAATAAGAAGGTACAAATGTAGAATAGATTTCCGTGTACAGAACCGGTTGTTTGAAACAGACGCGAAGAGATTCTATCGTAACCTGACTCAAAAACCGAATGGCAAAGCTGTTACTCCTTCAAAAGATGACGTCGAAGCATTTTGGACAGGAATCTGGGAAGAGAGCAGATCCTACAACAAAGACGCATCTTGGCTTCAATCTGAAGTTGATGCTGCCGATGAACTTGTAGAAACAGTGGAAGATGTTCACCAATTCTCGGAAGAGGACCTCTTCCAAGCAATTAAGAACATGGGAAACTGGAAGTCCCCCGGGATTGATAAGATCCCGATTTATTGGATTAAGAAATTAACAGCAATACATTCTCATCTAGCAAAGGCTGTTAATAAAATTTTTGAAAACCCAAAGGAAATCCCGGAATGGCTCACACGCGGCATCACGTATTTGCTACCCAAAGCGGGAGACAGCTCTTTGGCGAAGAACTACAGGCCAATTACTTGTCTGCCAGTACTGTACAAAGTTATAACTTCAGCTATAGCTGACAAAATGTATAGACATCTAGATAAGAATCATCTAATGCCAGCTGAACAAAAAGGATGTCGTAAAGGCTCTTATGGGTGTAAGGAAATCTTGCTACTGAATAAAGTCATCTTGAATGATGTAAAGAAACGCAAACGTAATTTGAGCATGGCTTGGATTGACTACCAAAAGGCCTTTGATAGTGTACCACACGATTGGATTTTGAAGACCCTGGAGATCTATCGATTTCATCCTAGACTTGTTGAGTTTTGCAAGGCTAGTATGAAGTCGTGGAGTACCAGGTTACTAATCCACAGCGGAAAGGAAGCAGTAGAAACCAGAAGTATTCAGATTAACAGGGGTATTTTTCAAGGAGATTCACTATCCCCTCTGCTGTTTTGCATTAGTTTGATCCCACTATCGAGACAGTTGTCGCAAGCTGACTTTGGTTTTAAGCTCCATGGTGATGAAAGGCCAGTATCACATTTGTTTTACATGGATGATCTGAAAGTGTTTGCCAAGAATGAAGCGATTCTCTCCCAAATGCTGTCTGTCGTGAATGACTTTAGCAATGACATCTGCATGAAGTTTGGTCTTGACAAGTGTGCAAAAATCAATTTAAAAAGAGGGAAACTCACAACGTCTGAGAACATTGAAATTGATACGCACACTGTGATTCAAGATCTTGAGCCAGGTAAAACTTACAAATATCTGGGCATTGAAGAATGTGAAACCATCTCGAATGACAGAATGAAAGAGAGAATTCGTAGGGAGTATTATAGAAGAGTGAGACTGGTCCTGCAGTCCGCTCTGAATTCCAGGAATAAAATATCTGCAATAGGTAGTTTGGCGGTACCTGTAGCCGAATACAGTTTTGGACTAGTGGACTGGACTGAGCAAGAAATTCGCACCATGGATCGAAAAACCAGAAAACTGCTGACAATGCATCATGTTTCCCACCCTCGAGCTGATATACATAGACTTTATGTGTCACGTAAGGAAGGAGGAAGAGGCCTCAGACAAATTGAGGCCTCCTGGCACAACGCAATAGTCAGGTTGGGTAAGTATGTAGTCAGCCATCAAGACGACCCTCTAATGAGGCAGGTCATGAAATCTGACCGAAGAATGGGAAACAGAGGCATTGTTAGTGTAGCAAGAAACATTGCGAAGAAAACTAGGCAAGACACGTCGAATAACACAGACACTGAACTTCTGATGCTGCTAAACATGAAGTGTGAGACACAAAAAATGTTAAAGAAATCGTGGAGAGACAAACCACTCCACGGTCAATACCTAAAAAGAATGGACAAGGTGCAGATCAATAAAGATCAATCATTTATGTGGCTTAAAATGGGAAGGATGAAGCCAGAATCGGAAGCACTTGTAATAGCTGCCCAAGATCAGGCCTTGAGAACACGACATTATGATAAAGCGGTTCTCAAATTTCCCAAGATGACAAATGCCGCATTTGCCTGGAGCAAGTAGAAACCATTGATCATATTGTCTCAGCTTGTCAAATCCTAGCAAAGACCGAATACCTTAAAAGACATGACAGGGTGTGTAGCTACCTCCACTGGCAGATCTGTACCGCCCTCGAAGTTCCAAACACATGCCCCAAGTGGTACGAACACTCACCGAAACCGGTGACGTCTGTTGGATTGTGTACGATATTGTACGACCAACAAATTCAAACTGATCGCACGATAGCGGCAAACAAACCGGATATAGTTATCCGGGATTTGGCCAAAATATCGTGTTTACTTATCGATGTTGCTGTACCTTGCGATCAAAACGTCGTTACCAAGGAGGCAGAGAAACGTCTTAAATACAAGAGTTTGGAAATCGAGATCAGCCGAATGTGGGGCGTAAAAGCACAGGTCGTCCCGATAGTTATCGGAGCTCTGGGATTTGTTCCGCAAAATTTGAGTAAGAACTTGTCTAAACTCCCAGGTAATTCAAAAGACTGGGAAGTGCAAGAAATTGCTTTATTTGGAACAGCCCACATTTTGCGTAAAGTATTGTAGAGGCACTGATAGTCACCGAATCTGCTCCTTAGGTAGCTGGTTGCAACCTGGAGTAGATTTTATATTCAGCCGACTCATAAGATCTTTAGTCGTGATGTAATGGAATAATAATAATAATAACAATAACAACAACAACCTGCCTTCAAACTTTTTACAAACTCATAAGATCATGAGTTACATAACTTTTGATGAATCACATTGAGGAACAGACCATCTTAGCGGATGAACAGAAAGGATGTAGACCTGGATTTCAGGGATGCAAGGAGCAACTCATTATAGACTCTGTAATTATGGGGCAAGTGCTTGAGAAACAAAGAAACTTATACGCATGCTACATAGATTATGCTAAAGCATTTGACACCGCGCCCCATCCTTGGCTCCTTCAGTGTTCGGATGTATACAAGATCCATCCGTATGTCCAAAACTTCCTGAAAACTGTGATGAGTCGATGGAATACAAAACTGTATCTTTCTAATGGAAAACAATCCATCCAGACGGATACTATACAAATCCGCCGAGGGATTTTCCAGGGTGATTCTTTAAGCCCTTTATTGTTCCGTTTAGCCTTGAATCCTCTGTCCACTCTACTAAATGCATCTAATTATGGGAAAAAAGGGAACTCAACCCTTCTTCGTGTCTCGCATCTTCTTTACATGGATGACCTGAAGCTCTATGCAGACACTGAGAATCATATGCGGCAACTAATTAGCGTGACGGAGAAATTCACCGAAGACATCAAGATGAAATTCGGTTTGGATAAATGCAGGAGAGTGAACATCATTCGGAGTCGTATGCAAGTTATAAATTCGGAAAATAATAGAGCCAAAGATTCCCTTCATGGAACCCCATGAAGCATACATATACTTGGGTTTCTAACAGTCACTCCGAATTAAACACACTGACACTAAGAACATACTAACAACTGAAGTGTGTAAACGATTGCATGGACTCTTGAAAACTCAACTCTCTGCTAGAAACCTTGTACAGGCCATCAATTCATATGTTATTCCAGTGCTGACGTATTCCTTTGGCGTTATTAAATGGAGCAATACAGACCTCGACAATCTCCAGAGGACAATTCGAACTGCTATGACTCAACACCGAAAACATCATCCCCATTCAAGTATTGAGCGTTTTACCCTTCCAAGATCACAAGGAGGGCGAGGTGTTGTAGATCTCATAAATCTACGTAGCTCTCAAATTGCATCACTTAGAAGATACTTCTTGGAACACTGTGGGAGACTTCAGAAAGCAGTGAGCGCAGTTGATAATAACTATAGTCCTCTGAACCTAAAAATGACTGATCCACTTGTTCAACCAGTCACTGAAATCGAAGAGAAGATAACGTCATGGAAAGCGAAGACACTGCAAGGAAGGTACCCCCATGAGCTGAACAATCCAGAAGTCGACATCTTTGCATCGCACGCATGGCTCCATCATGGGAATCTCTTTCCGAAGACAGAAGCCTTCATGATAGCTATCCAGGACCAAGTGGTGCCAACTTTGAACTACAGAAAACACATTCTGAGAGATTCGACCATGCAATCCGACACATGTTGGAGATGTGATGCCGCAAGCGAAACTATCCAACACGTGGCAAGTGGATGTAGCGGCCACGCACAGCTGGAATATAAAAAGAGGCATGATGAAGTGGCGAAGCAGGTCCACCAATTATTAGCAATGAAAACGGACTTACTTGCCACTTCCTTGCCGTATTACAAATATGTCCTTTAGAACGTGCTTGAAAGTAGTGAGCACATACTATTCTGGGATCGTTCCATTATCACTGACAGACAAGTTGGCGGCAATAGACCCGATATAACATACATTGATAGAAACCATCGGCAGGCTTTCCTTATTGATATAGCAATACCTAACACCCACAATATATCGGTAAAACACCAAGAGAAGATCCAGAAATATAGCGATCTCGCCCACGAAGTCGCTGCTCAGTGGAACCTCGGCAAAGTGACAACTGTGCCAATAATAATATCAGCCACAGAAGTGATCCCGAAAATGACACTTCGAGGACTAGAGTGTCTTCACTTGGATGCCAGAAGTATATATAATAGGCAGAAGGCAGTTATTTTGAATACATGCCGTACTAGAAACTATCTGAATCTTCAATAAAGCAACTGCACACCTGGCCATCATACCTGTGAGTGGTTGACTCACCGACCAGTAAAAACTGTGAAGAATAAAATAAAATAAAATAAAAGAAGAAGAAAAGGAGGAGGAATTACTGAGAAAAAATGTGGAAAAGGACCCAAGTCCCTGTAAGTAATAACCAGAGCTCAACTAAAAACTTCTCTTTTCTTACAGCCTTACCTTCAAGCATCAGTGAATGGAACTAGCACCTTCGTTCACACCTGCTTCCCCTCCAATTTCTCCCCTCATTGCTTTGTATGTGTGACCTTTGAATAACATGCATATTTAAATTATCCTTGACTTGTCCTATCTATCAAATTTCACCATCTGAAAAAAATAATTTCTGCATGTGGAAAAGTACTATCTCAAATGTTATTCTGCTTTCATATATCCTTGACTGAAAATATTGAATGTATTCTAAACTTTTATTTTAATTAAAAACAATATTTGTGAAAATAATCTTTAATTGATAAAGAGGAGAGAAAATTGCTTTCTTCAGTAATGTGAGACTAAATATGACGCACTCCAACACAAATTCTCCTTGCTATTAATGTGTTTACAGCAGTTTCATAATAGGCAACATGAGTCAACCTCACATTGTAGTGTCAAGAGCAGTAACAGTGTTAATGCTTCTCACGAAGGGCTGAGTCTTCTCTTTTAGCAATCAATGAACAGTGGCACCAATGTACATTGACTGCAATAGTCATAGTTAACATGCAAAACATCATGAAGTCCTTACAGATTCATCTATTTCTTGGGCTTTTCATCTATTTACTTCAAGCTCCTATTTTTTTGGCCCAAACCTGTCAATTACCTGGTAATATGGTAAGGTGTCTATAGTGGATTTCTTCAGCACAAAATTCACGTTTCTTTAACTTGTAAATGAGTCAGAGATCACTACTCCACCTTTAAGAAGTTAACTATTTTTGGGGTTCTCATGTAAAAGGTAACGAAAGGAAATGCTAGAGTAAGGTACCCTGTGGAGATACTTCATAAGGTAGGAGTGCAAATATAATTGGACCCCAACCATTAATGAATTATAGTAATAAATAAAAAAAGCAATACTCGATTCTTTATTGCATGTAACATTGTCATACATGCAATAAAATAGCCTTCATTGAACAATATGAGTATTAGCTAGTGCACATTATCCTCCCACTTAACTAATATGTTGCAGCAATAGTATCAAAAATACAAATGACTTAAATTTATTTACAATTTATCATTTAAATTTTAATGAAAAAAGTGATCTGATCTAGTATCAGTGCTCTTATTTTTCACAACTCACATCCAGTTATTTTGGTCAATTTTTATTTCATTTCATAGTGCATTATTTGTTTTGTAGAAGACACACTTTACAGAAGATTATTGCTTAGTAATAAATACTATTCCTTCTAGTTATCTTATATTTAGTCAAAAGTTTCTAAAAGGCAAAAGATATTAATTCAAACACAGTGTTTTGACTGCTACGTAGCCTACTAACACATTTAATTTAGAAGATTAAATACCAGTCTGTCTAGTTAAATCATAAGTTTTGATTTGTTACAAACAAAATTGTGACACTTGTTGTAGTGTGCTTTCCACTCGGACTGCTGTGGCGGTTGCTGTATTAATGGCAAGTGTATTGACAGTAAGTTTAAATAATATATGAAATAAACAGTTTCGTTCTCTTATAGTTGGTCTCTATCATAGTAAAATGGGTTTGAAGGATCATGTGACTTATTTTAGCTGAAGCTGACTGCTCAGAAGATATTGATCTTTGCATTATTCATTATTGTCCAGCGGGAATGATGTGTCAAGTTTACCAACCAGAATGCATGGGTTGCAGCCCCTATCCAATATGCACAGAGAACCCATAAAAGTATGTAATACCCAGTATTTATTTTATGAGTACTAATTCACAATTAATAAATTAAAAGGACAGAGTTTTTAACAGTTGACAAACAATTATATTAGGACAACAAAAATTAATTAAAACCATCAAGTTATTTAATCATATTCTCTTCAATGGTATATTATATGTAAGCAAATATCAACAAAAATTATTTAAATTAAACAACAACAGCACTATTCACATTCAAGAAAAGGAGGCAACAATTTTGCAGATTAAAGGTCTATGAAACTGAAAGTCATAAACATAATAGAATTTGACAACACTATACACTCCAGTTCAAATATGTGTCTAACATATTTAATAAATTTGTTTTCAGGATATATGATGACTCAGTAATAATTAATGTTAAATTTACTTCATATTTTGCCTATCAAGCAAAGAGAAGAATTTACACAAATGTTTATATTTATAGTCACATGAAAACATGGTACTCACAAATTGCACCAGTGGCATGTGAAATTATATGCAGTGAGTAGAACTCCATATATTTCACTTTTAGCACCTCAAAATATAGCAAGGATTCCATTTATAAAATAATTAACAAATTGTACAGTTCTTATCCTTGAGATTGGTTATTTTCATTGACTAATATCAAGCAAAATATACATACTTTTCTAAGAAAAATCACCGAAGTCCAACTAATAACTCGAAATCTTTTCATTTGTCATTTATACTTATCAATTTAGGCTTTCCTGATTCATTCGTCATTATCAATTACAAAAATAAGAAATGTTTCTAGAATAGTTTTTTTTTATGTTATGGATTTCTAGATTGTTCAACACAATGTTGCAATCCTTCCAAAGTTTGCAAGGTTGAATTGCAGTTGTAATAATTAATGATCACAAATTTATGGCACTGATATCTAAAGTGTATGTATTTCTATTTAAAATAATATAAGACAAATAATTTAACTGTATTTGTAATTGTAACTTATGTTACAAATACTGCATTTTATATACTTATATAAGATTTCATAATCCTTTTTCTTCCCTCCAAACAAATATCATATTTTCAAATACAATGTGAAAAATGCCTAATCATTGATAAGTATTCAATCACAAGATTAAATAATGAAATAATTGCACAAATGTTAGAAGTATAAATTCTAAATAATAATCCTCTCACAGCCCAATTAATTAACATCTATTCTAAACTAAAGAAATTACGAGTTTGATTTCCACATTATCAACTTCTTTCAGATGATTTTCAAAATACAATGAATATGATTTTACTCTCCATTATCACAGTAGTTACAAACATTCACTACTGATGTGCCTCTTGTCAACCAAAAAAGAATGATTAGTACATTATGGTTAACACTGTCAAATATTCTTTTTACAAGTTTGTCCACAGTCATGGTTATGACCTATTCCTATACTTAAATGACACACTTGCCTCAAATAATTCTATTCTATTATTTAACTTCCAGGCACCATAAAACTATGTACAAACACAGTTTATATAGTTTATAAAAAAATGCTTTAGTCAGAAGCCAATAATCTATCATAAAGTTAACTGGAAATGTTCCAAATGAACATCTTGTGAAATTGTACAAATACATAAAAATGTTAGAAATATCTGCAATCTTCTATATTAACAATGCAGTGATACATTCAGTGCATTAATCAACTAGTTCAATGTATCAAAATCACCTAAAAATGACCATAAGTCACATCTGTTAAGACAAGGGCAATATCTGAAAATCACTTCAAGATTGTTCAATGAATTCGAATAAGACCTTCCAGCCTTTGAGTTTCTTTAGTGATGCTTCTTGTGCTTGACTTCTAGATACGTTTTTGTGATAAACATGGGAAGATATTTATCAAAACTGTAAAAACTCTTAGAAGTACTATTTTGTCTTGAAGTTATAAATATCACAAAATATATGAAACTGTTTACAAAGTACAATGTCATGTATTCATATTGAAAACTGACCACATCAAACAATATTTGCACCACAATAGTCTACTTTGCAAAGAAAAAAATGTTCTCATTCAAAGATAAATTTTTGAAATAGATTAAGTTAGACAAAAAGTCTTGTAAAATAATTAATCAACACTGGACCCTAGTGAAAATAGATAAATAGTTCAATATCAAATAATACATCTAACATGAAAATTAAATTAAATTCAAAATGAAGGTAGTTTCTTGGATGTTATCGCAGAGTAAATTTATTTCTTATGTTAGTTACACACAAATTATCCTCTTTTTCCACTTGCAATAATATTACAATAAAGTTTCATTTACTAGTACATCAAAAGTATTTTCTTTAAAACAAAACCTTATAAAGGAAACCTTATTTTTAAAATGGTAGCAACTCTATACCAAAAACAAATGTTTTGGGGATAATCTCAATAGTTCAAGCACAACCAACCATATTTTGAGTTGTTTTTACACTCAAGCTCTCAATGAGAGTCAATACAAATTTTTTAATATACACTATAATAATCAAGTGATTTGATAATCCTTTGTTGAAAAAGATACTATAATGTCCACCCCTTAGGAATATAAAGTAATTTATCAATATACATGTTTTCTTTTTAACTCATTTAATTTTAACTTTTTTAACTGGTAGGTGCTGTTTTTGAAAATTACTTCAAGAGAATCTCACTAGGGAAAAAATATTTTAGTAGATCACTAAAGTCCTGAAAAGTCATTAATAAAATTATCAGAAAATAAATACAAATCGAAAGTTTCAAATATGCAAAATAATTGCAATATTCACTTTAGGAAAGGATTGAAAATATTCACTTCTTAGGCAAATATTCTTTACATTGACCACTCCACAGCAAAATTATTAAACACCACTTTGTAATGAAAAGCGCAATTTACTTGAGCACTTAAGTTGTTGTGGCCAGAGTCAATAGCTACTTGGCTGTCCAGGTGACATCACATGAAATGCATTTTGCCTGAGGAAGGTCGCAGAATGACGGCCGAAGTGTTGGCACCTGTGCCTAGAATGCGGTGTCTTCTGTACAGCCGAGTAGCTATGCAATTTACTTGTTTGAAGAGATAACATTTAACATGGATTGAAGTCTACAAAATCTTGCACAAAAAGCCTCTCTAAAGAAAAAATTAATAGTGGTCAATTAGTCAATATATTGTGTGTTTAGAAATCGTGTCTAGATTGTCCACTATTCAGTTGAGACATCTTACAAATTTTGACTTCGGTTCAACTTACTTTTCTTGAGAACATCTGGCAAAGATTAAGTTCTCCAAAATTCAATTCTAATATTCACAAATAGATACTCAATATTCCTCTTATAACAATTGAAATTAAATGACATTTCCATTGAATTGAAAAATAACAAATTAGAAATTGTTGCAACAAATTTACTTGCTTTCCATTAATCTCATTCTTATCAGAATTCTTTAGAAAATTAAATACACAATACTAGTTTTTGACTTAACAGTGTACTGATTAAATTACTGTACTCACGAATACACAAATATAATTCATGGTAATATTTTTAATATTGTAAAATACATAAAAAGTGTACAATTGAATTCTGGTAGATTAAAAATCAAAAACTCTTTTATTTCTTCATTTAAACTTTTCGGAGAAGGTGAAAAGTTTGAAGAGCATTTCCATAACTCAGTAAGATAATCTATGAAGTTCAGACAAACACACATCATACATAAAATGATTCAGCCCTTTTGAAAACAAAATACTGATATTCACAAACATTAACTCCTAAAACAGAAAGAGTGATATACAAAGGAAATTAATGATTTGTGTCATTAAAAAGAATTTGAAATATTTATCTCAGGAACAATATAAATTACAAAACATAGGAACTCTCTAATATAGGATATCATGATTTAACATGGTCTAAATTGGTTGTTTTAGATGAAGAAAATAAAAATACATCACACATCAAACTGTCAAAAACAAAAATTAAAAATTTGAAGTCGAACATTGTCATTAATCTACATTGTTTTTAAAGATAAAATCAGAATCTTAATATCAGGATAAGCATTCAAGTAGTAATTCATGTCTTTGAACATACTATCTCAAGAATTATTTCAAAAATATACTGTATGAAACTATACAAAGCATAAACAAATAAACTTGTACATTAAGCAACTTACCAAATAATTTTCCATAATCTGTTTAGCTGAAACACAAATATATTCTTCAGACCAGACACAATTGGATATACAGAAGTGAAATTTGATATATTTTCTTCTAAATTGTATAATTCAACGTGGAAGAAACTTAGATAAAGCATCTTATGTGTAATTTGGGAAAATAACTGTTCAAAGATTTTTAGCCAACAAAATTCATCATCATGCCCATATATTTACAGCTGCTTTACTACTAACTCGGTAACAGTTAAGGAAACAAATGACAAAGGAAATTCTGTAGAGCTTTTTTCTAATCATGTACACTTCTCTGGATGTATAAGTCATGTAAAAAAAGTTAATTTGAGCATTTCACAGTTGTAAATTAGCTCTATATTAATATAATGGTATATGATTACATAATCTACTACAATTTATTTTCATTTAATGTTCTTCACAAAAATCTGATGAAACACATTCTCCCTCATGTACCTGAAAATCAAGTACAAGAGAACCTTCATATTACAAATAATAAAATATTTATCTTAGGGGGTTCCACTCCAATGAGTAAAAGTGCCATTAAATATTAAATTAACCTGATTACAATAAGAGGGTGCCTTATTCATTCAAAAGAAATTCATTCTACTACACATTTTCAGGCCACAACGAAACAATAACACATTAGTTGCTGCATACAAAATTAATAGAAATTATTTAATAAACAACAATATTAGTTATTGCGTGCTGACTCCTCTGCTTCTGAAATTTTCATCTGTTTTCTTCACACAAAATATTCAAAGGTGAAGATACTACTTATTCATTTATATAGCTCCATTAGTGTTTAATATATGCCTGATTTTAGAATTCCAGTTATCATGAAATAATACAAAATATTCAAAACCAAAATTTTAATTGAGGAATGAAACTAAGACATTCAGCAGTCCAAATGTTCAAAAATAAGACTCTTTCCTTAATCAAGGGAAAGTAAAAATATACCTGAAAATTATAAATACCATACTTCATGTTCACACATTTAATGTGTCAACTACAAATGCCCCAAAACTAAAAAATGAATTTAGCTTCTGGAAAAAATTAATTTAAATAGCTTCAGGAAACAGATATTTCCAACATTAGTACATTAATATTAGAAGGGTGAGCTATGGACTCTCTACATGATACAGACAATGTCGTATGTCTACACATGGAGCTCCACTTGTAACAAACTGCCCAACGGCTAAACAGCTACATTACCAACACCAATAAGTAAACATATTCATTTGGAAAGCAAACCTGTGGTGACAAAAGGCATTTAAAGTTATGTATTAAAATTTAAATGGCAAATACATTAAGTGAATATTAACAAACAGATCCATATAGATCAACTGGCAAGAAGCACTAAGCTGATAAACTGTTCTGTTCAACACTTGCCAACAATGCTCAAGATAATAGAATCTACTCGCCTGATGTTCAATATATCATAAATATCATGAACATCTTGACAGAGGGAGGAGTTACAAACAGAGCAAGAGACAGAAGCAATAAGAAATACTCATTTCAAGATAAAGCATTTCACAGGGGGCTGTTTAATCTCAATGCTTCACTTTTAAATGAGTCGTATGCATTACTTGCAACAGTACAAAAATTATTCAAAACATATAAAATATGGGGCAGTTCAAGGACTTGTCAATAAAAGGAATGGTACAAGATAATAAGAAAAACTAGTTTGATGACTCTGCATCTCTCTGCTTCTCATCTGAAACAGCAAAACTTACAGTACTCGCTCAGTAATCTTTATGGAACAATTTTAAAAGACAGCACAAGATGCAGAGCTGTAATACACAGTTTTTATTGGAAACAAACTGTAAAATGAATTCTGATTGGTTCAGATACTAGATGTAAATGGAAGATTAGATAATTGAAAAATATGATTAATGTTTGTACTATTATCGTATGAGGATGACAATACAGATTACAATAATAAAAAAAAATTAAACGGATGAGCTTTCTTGCTTAAACTACCCCAAATTTCAGTCTTATAATGCTTTTTAACAATTCCATAAACTTGTAGACCTTTTTACAAACATCTCTGAATCCTTCAAATGCAGAATAATCATTTGTCTCATTGGAATAATCTTGTGCGTAAGTACATTGTAGCAAATGCCTTAAACCCCCTCTTCCATAATACGTGTAACATGAATCCAATGTTCAGCTCTATTTACACTTGTAGCACACGTTTATATACAAGCATAAACACACTCACACAAAGAGAACAGTGGCAATAGAGGTGAACAGGATAGATCTACAACCTAAATTTCTTATTATGCTAAAACACTCTGTGTTTGTATTGTTTTCATTAAAGCTTTGTTGGGGAACCACAGAGAGTTGGCAGTGTTTCAATAATTTGTCACAATTATTTCAGAATTAAATATTATATTAATATTTAAATGCAAAACACTATACTATTATATTTGGGTTCAAGTTTATAAATGCACTGTGCAGATTTAAATTCATAAAACTAACAATATTAACCAAAAGCAAATAATCATATTTTTGCAGTAAAGTCACAATACTATTTGCATAAGCTATTTCTTTTTCTCCATAAAATAAACATCAATGGCTTCAAAGCATTAGTCTCAATCAAACTCTTAAATTGATTTCTGAAATTCAGGTGTATCTACACAAGTCCAACCACAGTGCCCCCTTATAGAAATACGCTGCCAGCATTTATAAATACACACAAAATATTGTCAAAAGTGAAAGAATATTATTTGCAAGTACTCTATGAACCAGAAAGCTGGTGCACCACTTTTCACAAAGGAGGTGATTGATAAAGATTGATTTCTTTAATAGTGAATCACTGCCACACACACTCGTGTAAAAAAAAATTAGACATCACACATTTTTATTACAGTAAAACATCACAATGAAAGGTCTACCAATAACAGACTACACATGAAAATGTCTTGTCCCAATCACTAGTATGTATAGAACAGTTCAATTCAAACAAATCAAATACAGAATTAGAAAATGTCAGAGCATTTGATATATGTAGCACAACAATCATATCAAAAAGTGAAAAATTTAGTTGTAAAATCAATTGGGTACACCTCAAAAATTCTACCCATGAAGTGAGATATCAAATATTTCTTGAAATTTAATAACAATAGTATTTCATTATATTTAAATTATGGAAAGTAATATTTAATAGGATTCATTTACAAAAAAATTACATGGACATGTATAAATTGTACAATCTTGTTTATTAACCTAATAAAAAATCAAATGATATTCTGTTTGCATAAACACACAAAAAATGTCAATTGAAGGTCTCAAATTGTGCACAGGACAAACATGGCTTAATTTTTCCTTATAAATAATACTATAAAATCAGGAAATCATTCCTTCAATATTAGATTTTTATGAATAATTAACAATGTTTATACATAACAGTCAATTACTCCAGATACTACACTAAAACATCATTATATGAATAACATCCCTGGCATTAACAATTACATGTACAAACATGAGCTACAACTCAAAACTTGTAGAACAGATCAACATTTGTAACAAACCTCATATTTCTATCATTTTATATAAATTATTAATAAATGGTTTCCTTCAAGTCAAAAGGACAATTTGGAGGCTAGTTTTGGAACTGGATTACATTGGCTATAATACTGAGAATTTTCTTCTTTCTAGAGAGTAAACAATTGAGAAGCAAATTGAAGCATAAATATGACAGCAGCTCTAATGTTTTGCTGCATTCACATTCTTCTGAAACACATAATGAAAACTTCAAACTATGTTGTTGTTGTTGTTTTTTGTTGTTTTTTTTTTAAATAATTGCAAAGTCAGGCACAAGAATAGGAGGATAGGGTCAGCATTCAGATGAGTGACAGTAAGTTCAAAGTTTCAGATTTCAAACAAAATGTGTTGTTTTAAGGCAACTGAAATACATGATGCCTCTCATCAGTACATCATATTTTTCATTAACTAAATGATCTATACTCAATACACCACAAAGAGGATATCAAAATGCAATGTATGGAATCTTTTTCAGAGAGCATCCCTCTTTTATAATATTTATGGAAGTCAAACATGAATGAATAATAATGTGCATAGACGGAATTAATATTGTTGGATAGACTTATCAGAAACCTGAGAGAGCACTTCATGGTGATGAGATGTGATGTGCAATGGTTCACATATTGTGTTTCAAGACATTACAAATAAATTAATGAAATATTTTTTCTTCAAAACTTACATTCTTACTTAATTATAATTCATAAAAAATGAACATCGCAGCACAGAACTGATGAGATTCCTTGACAACTAATTACAGATACACACATAAAAAAAACATTTTATGACCATCCAACATGTTAAGTCTCAAAACTGGGCATCTTTTGGTATTTTTACATAAGTAGAAGATTGTTTCGTTTACAGCTGCAAAATACATTTGTAGTGTAGCAAAAATATGTTACAATAGCTCACAAAGTGCTCACTTCAATCCCAGCTATTCTTAAATAGCAAGCAAATGAAATGTTTTTGAAAAGTTCCTTGAACAGGGTGAAAACAAAGTGCTCTAACAACTTGGATTATTGAAAAAGGCACTGTTTCATTCTTTACCAAATAAAACAATAACACTCTGCACAACTTTGAAATAAAAGAGATGATATTATTAATTAGATTTACTCAAACTAACACATCTTTAATCACAATCTATTTCGAAAGTCAGAATTTTTTTGAATCACTTTAATTAAAAATCTACAAAAGAATAGTAGTTAAAATGTAATTGATTTTGCAGTCTTATTTACACAAAATCAATTTTAAAAAAAGAAGATTCTAAACCTATTTCAAAAGTATTCAAAATAAAGCATGCAATAAAAATAATTACTGCAAAAATGTACGTCAAAATGCTTATCAGTATCACTTCTATTGCACCTAAATTTTCAGATGATTCACATTCATCATTGTTAAACATTTTAAGACTTTCAGCACAGAACTACTTTGTACACACCCTGAAACAAGAATTGAAATAGTAAAAGATGTGCTGGTTAATTCATTATGAGAAAAGAAAATTTAATTCAGGAGAACTGTGATTTTTCTAGACCTTACCTTCAAAAAAATGTTAGCACTAAACCACAAAAAGTTACATCAGTATTTCTACACATGGAGTATCTGACATGCAGACTGTTGAGAGTGGAGCATCAAGGTCAATTCATAAGAGGAATATTCAAGATTCAAATAATACAAACTCTTCAATATTTACACTGAAATTTCGTTACAAAATACTGAACACATTTTTTTAAATACATTTCTCATAACATTACAAAACTAATAATAATAAAAAAGTATTTATTAAATTTATAGCACAAACTGCATTACTTAAAATTCGTGATAATACATTTTTACAGTAAAATAACATAAGTTGGCATTTGTCTTTGTAAACATTATTTTGGTTTTGTACATCAGACAGCAAAATTTGGCAAAAACAAGTCATACTTTTCCATTAAATACCACTTAAATACACGTTAATGATATAAACAACACTCTCAATACAAAATGATATTTTTAGATACACCAAGTGTAGGAACTATTTTATTCCAGCAAAACGCAAATGTAGAACTCTTTAAAAAAAAAAATAAGAACCACAAAGTCAATGAAACATGAATAGAGTTTCACAAATTCTGAAGTAATAGTATTTTATGCCGAAAAAAGAAGTGACATGGCGAATGAAGTGACAACTCATCAGAACAGAAAATTACGTTGAATCAATATAATTAATTAATGAGAAAGATAGATAAATTATATGAAAAAAACCTGCAAAATAATATGAATATTAGTACTTACATACTCTTACATGAGTCATGAAGATAAGGTCAGATAATACACAAATATAATAAATATTTAAAGTAGTTTATGAGATGACATCAGAAGAAAAATGAGGAAATTTAATAAGTTAACATCTCCAGCCTTCATTGAAACAAAAATAATGTTGTACCTCATGTAAGAATACACTATTTACAAACGTTGTGAAATACATATAGGGCAAATTTTCTAAAAATTCATATACCCTGTATTTCCAAAATATGATAGTCAAATGAGTATTGGTTGAAATGAATTTTACTACTTTAAAATGCATTTTAACAGGTTTAGAATATGAGTGGCCTGGAAAAAATGACAATTATGTTCAATAAGTCAATTATTAAGATCAGAAAAAAATGTATGTAGTGTAAATTAAATATCAATATTCATCATATCTGTGCAGGATAATTATAGTATATAGACTTTATTCAAGTTGGCTGGATTGTACTATTTTTCTCAAGTTGCTTCCCCCCACACCCTGAATGTTTATCATGTGTTTTAGAAGCTTGTACTTCTGATTAGGATATGTCTGTACTAATTAAAGTAACTGCAATTGTTACTGCTTATAAATCTTTAGCAGTAAGTAGTTTTTTTAAAAAGTGTTTGTATGAGATTCTGAAATAAATTGGCCACAACAAGAATCAGATGATTCCATCTTCCTTTCTCATTCTATGTTATAAATCAGACAACACAATGTGTGTGTAAATGCAGGATGATATATTAAAAATACAAAGTTTAAACATTACTATATTACATTACAATAAATAAATCAATGAAAATAATTACATAAAATTGTCTTACTCAAGAAAGGAATAGTGTTGTTTCATTTCCTTGAGGCATTTGTCTGTGAACCCAGTTACCTTCCCTGAACTGTGCAGCATATTGATAACAATTCTCCTAAACAATGCACAGCACAAGTAGCTAATCTGTTCAATTGCCAGTTAACATATCCACACAAGACAAATTCATTCATCACCTTCAGGCCTCTATATCACAACACTTTCTTTTCTAGTGACCTACGAAACTGCTCACTATCATGCCACAGTATAAGGGTCCGGGTATTTGGAAGAACACGGTTGGACATCATCCGCTGGCCAGACAGGAGCCGATGTTGAGGCCATTGGGATCCACTGCTGCGGGGGCTGCTGCTGGCGAGTGGTGGGAGGAACTTGGAGCTGCGGTGAAGGAGTTGGTGATGGAGACGGCTCTCGATCCCTTCTCTCCTGCAGCGTCATCTGACTGGGATCGTCATCCACAGGAGTGTACTGCACCGAATTACACCTCGTGATGACAGTCAAGAGCAGTGCCTCTAAGGCACAGAGGTATCCAAGAACCTACAAGACAAAGAGATGCACTTGAATTACGCATATGATTAAGAAATCATCAATATCTTTAGCAAAGATAGGCTAATAGGAAGACTAACATTTCTATGCCAAATAATATTTATCACTAATCCTAACAAATTGTGTCAATATATAAAACTGCCTACTGCAGATCTGAAGGACTCCCCTCCAGTGCATCGGTCTTTCAAAAACATTTGAAAAAGGTTCTTGAAATAAGCAATTTTATTGCTCTTATCCTTGGTTGTACACTTGATGTTTCCTTGGTGTAATGTCACTAATGTACTTGTTTTCTACCTTTTATGTAAACCACCCAGCAAATAGGCCTACTTATTTGCAAAAATATGCATTTCATTATCAGATTTCTAAAATATGACCAACATTAACATAACATTCAATTCAATTCATTAAACAATCATTCAAGTTTATAAGAACAATTTTAGTTCAATAGTCACCCATTCAATTTGCATGATCACAGTTGTTAAAATATAATTCAAGATGATAATTCACTATTGAAAAGTACAATATCCCGTCTCTTGGGAATATTTTTAATCCTGGGAATGACTGGAAACAATTACTAGTGAAAATAGTATACATGTAACAGAATTAAAACATATCACAAGACAAATATCACTGTTTAAAAAACTGGTACATAATGCACAAATGAAAGGGTATGGGTAATGTAAGGATAACCCTTACTTCACTCATCCAAAATTAAGATTTGGAATTTCCAAACAACAATGTCCTTATGATCCAAAACTGCAAAAAGTTTTTCATCAAAGAGGCACGAAGAATATCCTGATAAATATCTGGATTTACAAACTTTGTTATTTAATTGGCTCACAAAAGTTCAAAAAATACAGGTTATCACTTCTGCTTTAACCCCTCCAATTGTGAAATGTAAAAACAAAATTTTTATGCTACATTTAAAACACATATCAACCATATGACAAAATATTTGCAATTTAAATCAATTTAATGTTTCTATGAACAGTGAACACAATTTTATACAACTTTATAGTCATGATATGAAGCAAGTTGTAAAATAATTTTTAGACATAATCTACTGATGGGAAAGAGAATAAACTAAATTGTTAAATGAAGTGCCTTTTGCCTAGAACAATTTTTGTTAGAATGCATTTACTTACCCCTGTAACCAGAAGTTGTTCTCGGGTTGATTTGGGAACCCAACTGTACGATTCATGATAGGCATGAATAAGATGAATGACAAGTGATGAACTAATGAGATACAGCACACTCACACTTACATAAAATAATGCATTCTGAAACAAACAGAATTAATTTGTGAATTTCTGCAAATAACAAAACTACATTTTTAAGAAGACAGCAGCGTATGTTTAAATGTAATAAAAAGAATGTATTGAAATTTTCTACTCAACTCACCACTTTTCCCCAGTTGAATGGAAAGAAATAAACAATATGTGATATGTCCAAGAAAATAAACAAACAGGTCACGAGGAGACTGAACACTGTTACAAACATCATAAGGCGTAAGCGGCCAACCAACGGAAGCATGAACAGCCCCACTTTCACAGTCCCTGAAGTACACAGACAAGCTAGACAAGCTACAGATGAAATCTGAAACAATCACATTTGACTTAGGTTTTCATATGCAAATTGCATTTAAACAATCGCCAACAAGCAGTAAGTTTCTTGCAAGTTATCAAATTGTGTAACAAGTGTTTTCTACCCTACCAATATCAGATTGCAGACACAACCAAAATTGATGCAATACAAAATGTTGTTCCCACTGGAAATATTAATAAGAAACGAAACTTCCCAATTTCAAAATTGAACTTTTTAAGAACCTACCTCTTTGACATCCCATTTACAATTCATAAAATGTTTCAGGAAAAAGTGCGTAACTAATGAAATAAGTACTGATGAAGTAAAACGAACATTTACAATTTTCTATTTGGGTTCAAGTAATTCTGATTAAAAAATTGCCAATGATACTTTGGACTTCAATCTTTTTTCAACAATTTGAAAACATTTCAACAGCACATCAGGCAAAAAATTAAAACCAGGACAGGAAAACATATCCACAAGGTTTAGAGGGCAAGGAAAAAATATCTACATCTAATAAATTAAAATAAATAAAACACATGAAAATAAAATAAAGTAAAAACATTTATTTGTCTAAAAACAAAAATTGTATAACACAAAATAACAGAAATAAACATTCAAAATAAATAACAATATATTTAATTTTTAAAATAATTCACATTCCAATAAATGTTCTTCAGATTCCTGATAATAAAATATATGAAAAAGTTCAATTTTTATCTTAAAGAACATGCACATAAAATGTTTATGCATTTACCACCAGGAGAACCCGTACTACTCCAGTAGATGATTTTAAATGTGTCTCATCACAATACAGAATAACTCCAGAAAATAGTGATGCTGTTGGGGAGGACCCAGGCAAATGTTGGCGGTAATTAGCATGGGAGTCCCATGAACGAACAGTTACTGCTGGAGATTCACAATCAGCTATTCCAGCAACACCAGTTTGACTGCCTGCTATCTCAAAGTCCTGAATATCTTCAGGACGGTAATTTGCTGGCTCCAGGTCGCGGATTTCTTCAAGAAGAACCTCAATTTCATCAGCGCCATAGAGGTCAGACACTGAGTTGATATACCGCCCCGGCTCTGACTGCATGGCACCACTACACACAGTGCCCTCCCTCACCACCCATACCCATTAACTCCAGAAGTTCGTTTCCAATGGAATGAAACCACACCTGCAAAACAAGAAAAAAAAAGAAAAATAACACATACATATAAAGAAATTTTATAATTTTTAAGAAAAGTCATTTCTAAAACAAAATATGGTAAGTTAAAAATGAATTAACAGAATGTGTAGGTTTTGAATAACAGATGACACATTGAAGCATTTCCATTCAATGAAGCATATTTGAGAGTAAATATACACCTCAAAACATTCTGGCTTAATTTTGATCTGCACTCACATGCTAAATTTCAATAATTCTGTCTTAGCTCCATCATGTATTGAAATATAACTAATTTGTCAGATCTTTCATACGAATTAAAAATGGTAAATTCACAATTTTCACCCACCTCAAAATTGTAAGAGAGCACATTCTCAAAAGTTAGGAAATAACATTTTATTAATCCTGGTTTCAGCTCGATTCAACAAGAGTGCTAGAGACGTACTGTAATAACCAATTCTATTTCCTATAAAGGCCAATAAACGTACGTCACAAAGCACCCTCCATTAAAACGAAAAACAATTTTCCATATGCTTTATACTCCTGGGTAGGATTCCACATATGAATGAAGGAAACCTCGCGCAATAACACTATTTAATCCTCTCCGGTACCTTAACCCACACGACCATTTCGTCGGAATATTAATCTACACATACCATTGAAATCGGAATGAAAGCATCGTGTACTAGAAATAACCTGCGATAAAATTAATCCACCGTTCCTGAGACTATTTAGCGTACTGTGAATATGAATTAGAGCACTTTCCTATTTTGCTAAGGTCTCTCTGATAACAGCAGTCCGCCATGTTTACTAAATAATAGTCGAAGCCCGACGTTTTTGTCATTTCCGCCGAAAATCAACATTCATTCTGCAACTGCCTTCTTTTCAATTACTATAATAACCCTCATTGAAAATAGTTTTGGAATAATGGACTGTAGTGTCATTGTGGTCTATGTACGCAACATATCAAAGCTAGTATTTTCGATGCTACCACAAGCTCTGAAGTAACAATTGCTTTTCTGAATTCGCAATATGCATTGTTTCTTATTTTAAGATTATTAAAATGTAAAGTGTGTTGAGCTTAAGAGTTTTACCTCCAACTGTTGGTTAAGGGTAATTAATTCCTGGGTAAATTAACATGTCAATTAATAAAAAAAACAATTACAATAATGTAAGTCTTTTGGGCAACTTCGCCGTATTTTGAAACATTTCATTTTTCATCCTTCTCTCTTTTCTCTACAAGACATTTATACAATGTTTCTTCATTGAACTTAAACTTTTAAGTTCATGCAAGTAAAAGATGACAGCAATGCGACGCGCTCACAATGCGGGAAGAATCGCAGATAGCGACCAGTTCAGCTCTGGTTGGACGCTGGTTCGACAGCGGTATACAAAACGTGCGTGCGTGGAAATGAGTCAGGTGTCAGTGTGTGCGTGTGGAACTGTCATATGACAGTGCTAATGGATTGGGTGTTCGTAGCGGCTCGTTGCCGAATTCAAAGTTTGTTAAAACACTACTAAATCATGATGTCAGAACGCGATTACGCCCCATTAAGTTCAGCATGCGTTCGTGCACTGAACGACAAGTTATACGATAAACGCAAAGCAGCCGCACTTGAAATAGAAAAGTAAGCATATCACACATTAATCGGTTGATTTTTTTATTTTTGTGTGGCCCTAAAATAATATTATAGTTGTTAACATTTTGTTGATAGTTTTTCTAGTGGGTCTCTTGTAGTGTTACTGATGATCATTTTGTTTAATCAATTCACAGAATGGTTAAAGAATTTGCAGCAACCAATAACATTATTCAGATTAAAAGGCTATTAAAAGTTTTAGGACAAGATTTTGCCACATCACAAAATCCACATACTAGAAAGGGTGGTTTAATAGGTTTGGCTGCTATTGCTGTAGCATTAGGAAAGGTACGGTATAAATGATTTATTAACAAATAATAATTTTGTTTAGTGTTGGTTACTTCACTTGTCATTTCTTTCTTTCAAGGACACATCTCAATATACAGCAGAATTAATTCATCCCATTTTGGCATGTTTTTGCGATTCAGATCTACGGGTTCGTTACTACGCCTGTGAATCTCTCTATAATGTGGTTAAGGTTGCCAGAGGCTCTGTCCTTGTACATTTTACAGATATTTTTAGTGCATTGAGCAAGCTGGCAGCTGATCCTGATCAGAATGTAAAAAATGGTTCAGAACTACTTGACAGATTAATGAAGGTATGTAAACAAATCTGGAAGGTGATTTCAGACTGGTTAGTTGTTGATCACATTATGGTGACACTTGAAACATGTTAATTGAATTTTGCTTTTGCAAAAAGTTTTGTGCATATGGAATTCTACAAAGATTCACGAAGTAGTTTTGCTATTATGTTGTTAGAAAGGGCTGCAACTTAAGTTTCTTAAACTTGGCTATTAAGAAGTTGTTAAAAAAAAAAATTCACACTACAAATACTGCTGAAATATAAATGCTGCAGATAGTAATGGGATTTACGGGAGTGTGTGTTTTTTTATATAAAATGTAAACAAATACAAAATATTTGCTCATTAACTCTTAAACTTATTGCCTTTTATTTTATTTTAGGATATCGTGACCGAAAGTTCTACATTTGACCTTGTATCTTTCATGCCACTTCTTCGAGAACGAATCTATACAAAAAATACTTTTGCTCGGCAGTTCATTATATCTTGGGTATCTGTTTTGGATGCTGTACCAGATATTGATCTTATTTTATTTCTACCAGAAATCCTTGATGGTCTTTTCAGAATACTAGAGGATCCTACTTTAGAAATTAAAAAAATGTAAGTTTAGATAAGAGCATTTGTACTTTTAATATGCTTTGTAGTATAAAATGTGTATGCTCATCAATTTCAACTTTTTTCATGAATCGTGTAGAATATTAGTTACTGGTTATTCCATTTCAGGTGTGATACTGTGTTGGGTGAGTTCTTGCGAAGTATAAAAAGTGATCCGTCAAGAGTAGACTTCGCTGGAATGATAAACATACTCACCACTCACGCTCAAGCTACTGATGAACTTTTACAGGTGATTGTTCTAGTAACACAGTAACTGGAAATTGGTTTGTGTAAATAGTTACCTCTTACTAGCTCAAAGTGATGTATACACATATATAGTTTCAAAAGTAATTTAGTATGTTGCCATGTCAAAATTTCAATCAAGGTATATTGTGTTTGTTAATTCCATTTCTTTACTTCTTACCTGATTTTTAAAAGGGAAGGGGGAAGGGCCCTTGTTTGCCCTGCCATAACCTGTCTAGGCCCGTGCTTGTACAATTTATGGCATGATGTCAAAGGCTTTCAAGGCCACATTCATGTAAATGCTCTTTGCTGCCCATGTTGTGGTCTTCCTGAAGGCTGAAATCCTACCTCACATTAGTGGCTCTTCAGTTCTGAGGAGGGCCACAACAAGATGGTTAAAATATCAGCATTACAGTTTCACGTAGACAGCAGAGAACAATTGTATGATTTGTGCCATCCAAAAGATACATAAACTTCTGTATTCTTTCAAACAAATAGCATTACACAACTCTTTAATTATTTGCACTGTTTTCAAATTGGGAGTATCATTTAATTTGTGAATGTTATCATTTTTAGAGATAATGAAGGGAAGCACATTCCTTAACATTCATTAATAAATGTTGTTAATATCGTTTGTTATGTGAGATGAGAGACTAATTCTTAAACTGTATGAAAATGAATTTAACAATAGCACTTGTTTTTAATGAGTTGTTTGTGGTAGTTCACAGCTTTAACTTGGATAAAAGAATTTGTTAATTTATCTGGGAGAAGAATGCTCCCTTTTGCATCAGGCATCTTAACAGCGGTTTTGCCCTGCTTATCATATGACAACGAATCAAGAAAAAGTATCCTTTCATCATACCTTATTAACTGTCAGAAGATTGTAAAAATTTTTTGCATATGCTGTTATACTTTCATTTTAGAATTCTTAACTCTAAGCAGATATCAAAGAAACTGCTAAAGTAGTCAATGTTGATTTTATGAAGTTGATTTCATCAGATGATGATAACTTTGAGCTAACAAATCAGCCTTCTGAAATGCCCATTGAAGGCAATATTCTGGAAAACAAATTGGATGTTCCATCATTAGTAGATGTTTTAACAAAACATATGCTTCATACATCTGTTCCTACAAAAGTTGCTGTGCTGCAGTGGATTCATCACTTATGTATTAAAATTCCAAATAAAGTATGTCCATGCAAAAATACCATAAAAAAAGGACTTTCTTTGGAGGAAGAATTTGTTTTAATCATTTCAATACTCTACACAGATGTTCTGCCACGTTGATGAACTTTTTCCGGTGTTGCTGAAAGTTTTGTCTGACACATCAGATGAAGTGGTTCAACAGGCATTAGTAGTTCTCGCAGAAATCATTTCTTCTCCTGCTGGGCGCAACAAGAAACCAGATAGTATACTACCAAGCAAGTTAACTAACAAAAATTTTCTCTTGACGTTGATCTAAATTTGTAAGCAATAATTCCCAAAATATCTTCTTTTTTAGTGTATGAGGCATCATTTTATAAAACACCTGGTGCTAATGAAAAAATGAATCCTTATTTTTCAAAGTTTATTGTCAGTTTGTTGAAATTATTCAGCACTGACAAGCAATTCTTAGAAGATCGAGGATCTTTTATTATAAGGTATACTTGTTGGTTGATTCGTTAATTTTTAGTAGTTTCAAAACATAAATGCAATGTGAATAATTTCCTCTTTAGGCAATTGTGCGTGCTTCTTAATTCAGAAGATATATACAAAACATTGGCTGAAATTTTAAGACGTGAAGAAAATTTGAAATTCGCTAGTACCATGGTCCAAACTCTTAATACAATTCTGTTGACATCCTCAGAGTTATTTGAATTGAGAACCAAGCTCAAAGATGACAAAACTGAAGTAAGTGAAATGCAGAATTTTTTTGGACATAACAATTATCCATGAAATGTATTAATGCATTGTTATTGCAGGAAAGTTGTCAGCTATTTCGATCGCTTTATGAATCATGGTCTCACAACCCTGTTGCAACAGTTGCTTTGTGTCTTTTGACACAAAATTATACTCACGTGTGTGAGTTAATACGTATTTTGTATCCTTTTTACCTATTGGAATCTCATATGTTCCTTCTTATTTCTGTATTTTTTCAAAATATTATTGGTTCAAAAGTATGAAGCAAGAAAGTAGAAGACAAAAAAATCAACTGTTACTAATTGAATTTTTATGTTAGGCTGTTTTGTAAAGGCTTATTTCCTATAATGTTCCTTAAACAAATTTCAGTGGAAGTTTAGAAGTTACTGTGGAATTTCTAGTGGAACTAGATAAGTTGGTACAGCTGATTGAATCTCCTATTTTCACGTGTAAGTTGTGAATTACTCAGACAAGAATATTTTATATTTTCTAGCTCAGCTAGATTCTGCCGTCATCGATATTTCCTCCCTTTTACCAGATCATCTAAAGTTAATGAGGATATCAAAAGATTTATAAAAGCAAAAAAGATTTATAGAAAGACTTTATAAAAAAATGTAGATAGTATTCATCCGGGTCAACAGTGACATAAATGATACTCTCTTCAATACAAAACTTAATTTTAAAATTGCTCAAATTATATCTTGAATGGCTGCTGGTATTGCTTTGCAGATCTTCGTTTGGAACTACTGGAAGTGCCTCATTGTATGTCTCTAGTCCAAGCATTGTATGGAATACTGATGCTGTTGCCTCAAACGGAAGCATTCCACACATTACGGCAGCGGCTTGATTGTATTCCAAGTTTGCATCTTCAGTATTACAGCGCGTAAGATGTTTATTTTTTGTATTTCATACTTTACTGCATAAAACTTTCTTTTAGGAGGACTGTCCATTTAGGTAGAACTTGAAGGAGAATGGTTGTCTTTCAATTACTGCAACACTTAACAAATTATAAGAATTCCATTAATTTAATTAAAATCAGTTATTTAAAGAATTTGTGTAGAAAAGCTTCTAGGCTTATGTTAGGAATCAACAAACAATATAATTCTCATTGTTTGTTAATGCTCTTAAAATGATTTTAAATAGAGTTTGTCTTAAAAGTCTAAAACAATTTATTAGTTCTACCTTTCCAGTATTGTTGTTTTTTGTACTTTCCCAATTATATGGGTTTTAGTTGAGAGAAATTTATGAAGGCAGAGTTATTCACCATCTTTTGAATCATTACATTTAAAATTAAATCAGTTGCTCTTAATTTGTGAACACTAAAAATTGACTTTTCATTTAGCAAGCCATTTGCTTTCGAATAAGTTTCCTGTGAATTATTTTTTTCTTCCAGAAAACTTAATGTCAAGAAAGAAGAAACAAACAAGTTTGAGAATAACATTGACTTCAAAGAACTCCTGCAGCATTTTGTGAATATTCAAGAAAAACATAAACATTATAAACATGCTATACGAACAGCTGCAATGCTCGAGAAGGGTATTGCAAATTTAGATACTTAGTGAAGAAATGCCTTCTAATGTACTTCAGTGTGCTTTTGCATCAAGTTATAAAGTTGCTGGTTAGAACATAAAGATGCAAATTTTCTTTCAAATAAAGTGAAAAAAATAAAAATAGAAGTGGTTGCATTACTACAATGTGTTAATCTTGAAAACTTTATTAACACATTGTTCATGCATATCACTAAATGACCAAGTATAAAAATTTGTTTCAATTTTTTATTTATTATCCATTACTGAATATGGACCAATGTATTATATGTTATGTGTTCGTTACAGACAGTTACTCTGCTTTGGGGAAAATTAAGGAAATTCAGTTTAACGAGCCATTTGTACTCTCTGGTACTTGTTGCATTCATTCTTTCTGGCACAGAACTGCAACAAAGCCAGTATTATCAAAACAACACTGCCTTTGAAGTATTATAACTGTCCAGTACAGAAGAAACTTCATTATTTTTTGTACTTATAAATACTGCTTTTTTTTTAAGCCTTTCAACCATTGTGTGTGTTAAAGATGGATATAGATTTGTCTCAAGTATCTTCATTTGCTTTTCTTGTACTTTAATTGGAAACTTCCAGCTGTGATCAAAGAATTTAGTCAAGAAAATAGCTATTCTGTTGCAAACATGGGAATACATTTTCAGTACAAACAACTTGTGCATTATATATTTGCTATTAACATTTAAGTCATTGATAGTGTGATAATGGATATAGCATTAAGAATGTTAAAGCTCTGTGAATCAAAACTTATATCTAAATGAGAAAAACAAATAAATTAAATGCAAAATATTGACTTTGTTCTGGCTACTTCCTCACTGAAGAGAAATGATGAACATGATGAAATCATTGTAAAGTCTATTGGCTCAAGTACACGAGGTGAGTTTACAAGCTACAAGCCGGCTTTTTTACAAGCAGCTCATAAACTAGTCCTGTGTACTTGATGCACTCACTCCATTTACTCGACTACTAGCATACTTGCTGGCTTCTTAGCTAGTAAATTCACCTCGTGTATTTGAGCTTCATCTCTGTGATAATTGAATGTCCATTGAAGATGCAATATTCCAAATACAGCATACAAGTGTATTTGCCATAGGATAAATTTCAACAATGTGCAATCTCTACCTTGAGGTTACAACCAGAGGCGTATCTAGCTATTCAAGCGCCCATGGCAAGCATAGAATTTGCTCCTCAGTCAGGATACTTCAAATTAGGGGTGTTGTTATTTGTTTTAATGGATATACTCTAAATAGTGCCCTCTGAGTGTGGCGCCCATGGCATGTGCCATGTCTGCCACACCGTAGATACGCCACTGGTTACAACCAAATTGATTTGGAAGGTCAGTGTAAAGGTAAACTTATGCTTCCAAACAAACAGTGCAATATTGTATTAGAACCAAATAATAAATATTATGTATTGTGCTATTTTATTTTGATTTACTCCTTTGAGATTTTAACTAGATAATATTGTGGTAACGTAGGCTTACACTATATGTATGCTTGTATTTAGAGTAAATTTGTAAGATGAGTTATTTGAGTAAAATGTATCTTCCAAGCACAATTTTGATTTATACATATACAATCACTTATTGTTATTTCCAAAATGAGATCCTTGTTTTTAAGCCCCAATGATTATCAATCAACTATTATGAAAAAATAATTTGTTAAAAAAAAAATGAAACTAGTATACTGGGAAATTTTTAAAAAATCACAAAATGTTTTAGGAAATTTGTTTCCTTTAATATCTTAAAAAAATTTCATTTCTTTACAAGAAGTGTGAAAAAATTATATTACACATAATTAATATTTCTTTTGTAGGAGATTCACAATAATTATTTAACTGCAGAAACAAGGGTGATAACATGATTCTTTGTAAAAGTAATATTATATATAAAAACTTTGTAATATACAAATTTCTGAAAAAAATATTTTATTTAATCTCCAGCACCTGAGCCAATTGCTCCAACAGACAATGTGAACTGCTCCAATTTGTTTATTAAATCTGTATTTTCTTTCATTTCAGAAGCCATTTCTTCTTGGATCACAACAATATCTTTGAGACTATTTCTAATAATTTTAGCATCGTTTCGTATTCTTGATACCTGCTTACCAAGTGTTCTGGGAATTTTTCTATCTTTTTCCAACTTTTCAAGTGTATCTCGAACACTGGAATGGAAGACACTGTCACCGTTTGCTACGCGGCTCACAAACATGTCAAGGCGATTCTCATAGTCTTCTGTGTCTTTATCTAATATTTGAGCTTGCAAGTAAACAGTTTGTGCCATTTTGTACCAATCTGCCAGGCTGTCAGCTAACTGTGCAACAGCTGGTTGGCATTCTGTTTCCAACAAAGCTCTTACTCGACGGCCAGTCTCACCAACTTTAATTTTTTCTAATACATGAAATTGCTCATCATTGTAAGTCAAACTTCTTGTAGCTCTGTCTCTAACAAGATGTTGCCAAGAATCCCGCAAACGGTCCAACAAGGTACGTGCACGAGCAGGAGCTCGAGATTTCGCAGGACATGGCATGCTACGAGTGGCTGACGTCCACTCTCTTTGTAATGTGCGTTCTGTCACATAACGCTGATGCAGTTGCTGAATAGCTGGATCCATTTCATTTTTTCTTAAATTTGTCAGTTCTGATCTCCAATCTACTGAATGTAGATTTGTAACACTGCAACTCAGATGTTTGGCCAACTTCAGTACAGAATCACCACTGCGCATCACTGCATCAGTCAATTTATCCACACAGCGAGTAATTTCACAGAGTTTATCACTTTTGGCAGCTACTTTCTCAAGATCTTTGCATACTAGCAATGTGAAATGATTTACACACAAATGAATCAGTCTGCTACAACGAGAAAGCTTTTCAATGCGCCTTTTGCATACATGACCAACACTACATGCAGATTTAGCCAAACTGGCATCGTTTTCCACTGATATAAGATTAGGAAATGTAGGAAATTTTGGCATGTCAGCTTCTGACACAAGAGTAACATTATTATTTTCCTTGCTGAATAACATCAGAGGTTCATCTTCATCTGTTTGAGGATAACCTCGACCAGGTGTTGATTCTTCTATTACTGTCAGCAGAATGTTGTCTTGATGAAGTAATATTTGGTTATTGGGTGATACATCAGTTTGTTCTAACACAAGACATTGAAATTCTTCGTAAGTTGCATCAGGATGTAAATATATTTTGAGGCATTGAGCTCTATTCACATGGAATATATGAACAACTTTCCTGGATAAAATACCTGTAACTTCTGAAAAGAATTTTTCGAAATTCCAAATTCTTTGTGAATCAACTTCAAGCAAGCCAGCAAGTAGTGGAGTAACCAGTTTCTTTAACCCTGCACTTAACTGACAGTTACTGGGAAGATCTTTTCCCCACTCTATAGGTCCGTTTTCTGATGTCTGAGTGCCTGAGATTACACCAGAAGCCTTTTTAGTGGTGATATAATACATTGTCTCTTTATTTCGTCTACCACCAAATGGGCGAAATGGTAAGTTACCTGTTGCTACATGATATAAAGTTACCCCAATTGACCATAAGTCTACTGTTGCTCCAAAAGTTTTACCTACAGGTTTTCGAAGTACAGCACGTTCATACATGTCGGGATGAAGGTATTCTTCCGTTCCATAAAGTGACATAAATTGCTGATCTTCCTCCAGCTCTCTTGCGGCACCAAAGTCAGTAAGTTTGTAAACTGTTGTACCATCATCCTTGATGAACTTCATGATATTTCCAGGCTTAAGATCTCTGTGAACAAGACTGTTATCACGTAAATGCTTCATACCTGCTGACAAATGTTCCAACACCAATAAAAATTCTGATTCTTGAAGCCCATATGTATTTTCTGGATCATCTAATATATTAAATAAACTTCCTCCGGTGCATAACTCCATAACAATTACTTTTCCCCTTCCTTCCTGCTCCTCTTCAATTGCCAACAACTTTACTATATTTTCATGTTTTACCTTTTTCAACACTTCGAATTCTCTAACTTGAACATCGTGAGGTCTCATATGACTCAATTGATTAAATGTCTTAACAGCGACAGGTTCACCATTATTTTTATTGACTCCTTGAAAAACTGCTCCAGTCGCACCTTTGCCAAGAACACTTGTCGTACACCAAACATAGTTTGCTGAACCTCTTAAGAAAGACATTTTCATAACCTAATTGCGTTCAAAGAGTGTCACTATTTAAACACTCAATAACTTTTCTCTGGAGCCCACAACACACGTAAATAACGCAAACGTCAAACTTACATTACGGTAAACGGGACCGCCACGCTACAGTAAGTGTTGTGTCACGCGATGCCGCAAGCGAGAACAGCTGTATTCCAGTGTTGCCAAATGAACTTCTTACGGACATTCGGCAGACTTTCTGTTTACAAATATACTGCACTGTTGGAAACACGATGCACAAACGCAAAAGTTCTCTGAGAGAACACAATACCAACTCTAACACTGTCGTCTCTTCATTAATCTCAAAGAAATGTGATCGTAAACCACTGTTTTAACTGTAACAGTGATTAATTACAATCATACGTAGGGTATGGATGATTTTGCGAAAAAGCGTCATGGTATATCTCATACCATATTGATGCGGGTCTTACATTTATTACGATATATACTTCAATAGCACTTTGTAAATGTCTTCGATTTTCCAAGAAATTTAGAAAATATACAAATCGTTAGTATAGCAAAATATTACGTTTTTAACTTACGACTACATTTAAGATTATTATATCACGCATCAGCAACGAACGCTTGTTGCTTCGAGACCTCTAGAATTTTTAAGCCTCGTTCTGCTTCGCGTTTGGCGCACAGACTGTTTCTTGATGCTTGAAAGAACTTGAAAGCAAGGTGAAGTGAACGTGGCGAAGCTTTCTTCGCACAAAAGGGAAAACGACTTTTGTGGCAGGCGTACGTCCAAAGACCTCCCTAATTAACGGATAGACAAGCCTGCTTCATATCAAGCTGAGTTAACATAAGTTTTTTGGAAAAAGACGAACTTTATAAAAATTGGTTTTGTGCTAATAAATCTACATAAATAAAAACGAAGTGCGCTATTTCAAAATACCTTTCATTAAATAATCTCAAATCCTTGTTCAGTTATAAAAACCATGTTCAATGCGTTTACGATGTCAGTCAATCAATCAGACCGTCAATCTGCATTCAGTCAGTCTGAATGCGGAGGGAAATAAGAGAAATTCCTCCCCCCCTCTTCCTAAATTTTTTCAGCAACCATTAATTTTAACTTGTCACGAAACTTTCTAGCAAAAATATTTAATCATCAGGATAATCATTAAAACGTATAAGATCGTATCGTAGCATGAACTCAGTGAGCTCTTGAGACATTCCACAAAATCTGTAACATGACACATTTGACCAAAACATTTTTAATTTCCCCTCCCAAAATTTGTCTCTGGATCCGCTCCTGCTGAATGTCGGTCAGTTTGTCCGTCTCACTGACAGTCAGATTGATTGACTGCCTGCCTATTTGTCTGACAGGTCTGATTGTCTGACTGTTTCTCTGACCGACGCTGAATACTTCTATGAAGTCCGGCCATTACTTCTTCCTTGAGGTTATCTTGAGACTTCCAGCCTAAACTATTGCAGATTGATTTAGAGTTTTTTCTTTAATTGGATTTTTTCTAGCTAAAAATCCTACTTCACGTACGCTTATTATTATTTTGACTTTTGCACTTCTCCCACGGCGGGGGGGGGCATTCACCTGCCACGGGTTTTTGGCTAGGCTCACTCGCACGGCTCCAATGAGCAAGTAGCGAGCTAGTTCTTCATTTTCTCAGGACCTTCAGCTCTACATATCAGACATATCAGTAACAGTTTTTGTACAATGTGACAGGTGTCCAGAATGATAGCTTTTTGTATTGTTGCCAGCACATGCTTTATATTCAGTTCCTGTATATGTTTAATAAGAGATCTGATGTTCCTGTGGTATGGTTATTATTCCTGTGAAATTGTCAGGGGACGATAAAGCACCTTCTTTACCTCATCAGCATATATTCTTTATCTCATCAGCAAGCTCTCGATATTTTGTAATTTTGTTGGAATATGCCGACTGAAGATTATGTGTTAGTGACATTGTGATGTCGATGATGGTGACTTACTTTATGATTTTATTTTATCTATTATAATCTGTTCTAATCTCCCTGTCCCGGTACATCTTCGTGGATTCATTTTCCAAGACTGCGGGAGGTTGGTATTGATAATATGGCAAATTTTCTGTACTAAGATGCTCTTCCTGTTTAGGGCAGGGAGGTTTCACATCATCTGAACGGAACGTCTTAATTTTGCACTTACATAGTATTCATAGGAGTCAGACCATCTAGTTTCCAGTCGGCCTTGTCTCCAACCTACTCGCGGGCCCCACATTGTTGCAGCACGACCCCATTGTTGTGCATTGTTGTACATTGTTGTGCTCGAATCTCATACGCCTATTAATCAGTACTAATTAGTAATGAATCTTCAGTTTTCATTGCTCGGCGACCAGGCCCGTTTTAGCCGTCCCGGGACAGTCAGTGACGGAGCTAAATATTCCGTTTTTCTAACACGGCACATGCCATTAGGTTCATTGATTGATTGATGTTTCCGGGCGCGTCAACTACTTTGGTCATTAGTCCCGTAAGTGTAGTGCGTGTTTTTTTCTCGAGAGGTGGCGATGATCTTTTTCGACTACCGTCGACTAGCTGGGTTTCCCCTCAACCAGTTATCTCCCACCAGCGGGGCACCGCCCCAGCCAGGACAAGCTGTGAGCTCCCGACCGGTCTCCTGGCATGTGTGGTAGTGTAGTGCACGTTAGTGTAAGTATGTGTGTAAGAGGAGAGGATAGGACAAAGAAGAGGAAGGAAAGATCGCGCGCGGTCTGTTTGTTAGGGTACTGCTCCGGCATTCGCCTGGTGTTGATCGGAGAAACCACGGAAAACTACCGATCAGAGCAGCCGGCCACTAGAATTCTCCTCCAGACAGGGACTGAATTCGACCTAGCTGACAAACTAGTGACGAAAATCCTGCCACCGTCGGGACTCGCACCTAGGACCTCCCGGTCAGAGGGACTGCAGTGACATCAGGTCGATGCACTGAGCCATCTTTCCCGGTATTGCCAGTACGTCATTGTTACACCTCCTACCTTATAAATTGAATCTTTTTAACAGTGGTAAGCACATTTCTGAGGCCACGAGCCCCGTTCAGAAGGACGTTCGCGAATTAAGTAAAAACATACCTTTTGTAAGGCAGGGGGTGCCACAAGTACCTAATGTCATGTGCCACGTTAAAAAAAGGAGTATTGACAATTTTGGACCCGAGCAATGCTGAAACGTAGTTCCGCCATCCGAAAAAGTGGTGCTACGGAATGGCATAGACCTTCCCGTATTAGTTTTCTATTTCCTTTGTTCTCGGTTAGTTATTTCGACTTGACACATACTGTTACCAGTTGCAATGTATCGCCGCCCAAAGGACATTTTGTTGACATGTTCTTAGTTTTTCGGTTTCCTGATGGTAGAACGGGAATGTAATTTTAAGAATATTAAAGAACAGTAAAGTCTCGTCTTAAATGTCAATTTTCTTTGAAAAATTGGAGCCGTTTTTTAAAAAAATAAGCGCTACTGTTATTTCGAAATTTTAAGCTCTTTTTCACAGACAATTTTTGAGTTTTCGAAAAACTTAATTTGAAGTCTTTTGAAGCACTTTAACTCACAAATGATACCGAAATCCCTTGATACCGAAAAAGTTGTTTTTTTAACGTCCGTCCGTCTATGAACACCACTTGAGCCTAAACCATTCGTACGATTTCTTCCAAAATAAATATTCCCCGGCCGATCTGGCTCGACTCAAGATGCTGGGATTTTAAAAATCTGTCTTCAAAAATTGGGGGTACTTTACATAAAACCCCACGGATATTTTCTTAAAAAACATCGCCAAATTTTTAAATTGTCTCTGCCTACAGGTCTGTTAGCACTGTTCCCTAGATGGTTAAGATCGATGCAGGTGTTGAGGAGATACACACAATTTTGCACCAGAAAATCAGGATGTATGGCCCTAGCGTAGGGTACCACCCCATTACGTAAACTTTTTTTGTTATTTAAGGTCGCATCAACTATAGTTGTATCGTCAACATAGTATACTATGTCACTAGCGACCACTATTGGATTTAACGTTATGGCATGAGGATGAAAAGAAATGGCGATGATAGGGGTGAAAGGACGAACACATACATGCCCGAGGCGGGACTCGAACCCGCGACCCTTCGGTCCGAGATCACTACGGCACTACTGGCTTAGCGATCTCGGCCACGGGGCTGACAACTTAAACTTATTCTAGCAGGGGGACAAATTCCCGGGGTGAGCACCTAAGCTTTTGCTCTTATCCGCACTCCCTGCTGACGCACAAGTACGCCCTCAGGCCGATAACCGTATCCGGCCGGTACCCGGTTAGCCCTCACGGCAACCTCCCCATACAACGCCTGGGTAATAGGTCGCCCGCCAGGTCAGAGCTACTAGTTATCGTGGCGAGTACCGGTCAATATAGTCGTGTGACAGCTAGCCACTTACATGCGCCGGGGCATCAAGTCCCTCCTCTTTGCCCAGAGTATTGGGCCACTGCCACGACGAATCCAAAAGACCGTCAGAGGACCGCTCGGACCAGGTCCGAGGGGCTCCCGGTCCTCTTTCCGTCTCCCCACTGCGTACACCTTTAGGCTAGCGACCCGAGTTGTACCGTAACTAAGGCATTTTGACGGTTCGTAATTTGTCCGTCGGGCTTTTACACACGGATTCCAGAGCACCCCGAGGGATCTCCTTCATCCGATCCTGCCATGAGGTCGACATGCCAGGGGCCCAACTGGTGGGTTGCTGGGTTGAACCGACAACCAAGAGCTTGGCGTTCTCGTCTACTCACTGCCTCCACCTTGCAACTATACTGCGATTTTTCTAACTGCGACCCTCAAGGCCACTCAAATCCCATCTTGGCGATGGAATATGTCACGGCATTTCGCGTCTTTCTCAGTCGTTCCGCTAGATTTCGCACGATCGCGACCGTATGAAGCAGTGCTTGCGATCATGCGACTTCTACCGGCTAGACCGAGAAAAGACGCGAAATGCCGTGACATATTCCATCGCGAAGATGGGATTTGAGTGGCCTTGAGGGTCGCAGTTAGAAAAATCGCAGTATAACGGCGCGAGTGCCACTGTGAAACTGAGGGTCCGGGTGATCGTCTACAACTCTTCATCAGAGACAGAGACCCACCTACGTGGTCACGACCCCCCCCCCCGCCCTGCGGGGATCTGGAAGGATGGAAGCAATCGCGTATAACTGTCAGATTAAAAGACTTTGAGCGGAATCTTTGGAAATACGACACGAGTAAGATTTAGTTTCGTTACGCCATTCCGGAGATCATTCAGGTATTTTAACTTTTTTTTACGTGAAGTCCCTGTGACATTTTGAATATTTTCTACAAAATGACAGCAATTTTTCATTCAGTGTAATAAAGTGCATTTATAAATATGGTATTGTTCAGATTTTCATTAAAAACTCTAATTTTTCGAAAATTGCAAAAGTTCAAATTTATTTTCAATCCTTCAGCTCTAATATTAAAACCGGATATTTCTTTCTCAATGCAATTTATCCCTCAATTTTAGATCATTAAATAATGCTATTCAGGTTTAAAAAAATGATTGGTTCACGAGAAAAATCTACAGTAACTAAGAGAAGGAAGCGTTTGGATAAGTCTGGCAATCTTAAGTTTGCCGTCTTCCAAGTGACCTTGCGGTTCGGCGTCACACTCGTTAGGAGTATAATTTATTGAGCCCTCCTTCCCCAGTAGGCCTATGGCTCACGCACAGCCAAGACTTTTAGTGTTCACGTATCTTTTGTTAAAATTGCCAAAACTATTGCCTGTGTTTGTTTTAAAACTAATTTTCCACCCAAAAAATCATACATTATTCGCTGTGCACGCTCCACATGATTTTAAAAACAGTTCAACACCTCTCTTTAACACTTAGTTCGCATGTATTGAGCTGAATTATATTCCGCATAACTACATGACACCGCACAGCACTTCTCTTCATCACTCTGTTCGAAAATTTACACTTGATAAAGTGAGCTACACTGAACATCACAAGGCACAGCGCTGCAGATGCGCTCTGATCACATACTTCACTGAATACACTTCGCATTATTTCAAAACGTGGCTCAAGACATCACTTGAACACTCGACACCGACATTTATATACACTTATCTGAATTCAAGGAAGAAAATTTTCTTACAACTGTCTGAATTGCATTGCATTTCGAAAGAACGAAAACATAGACGAAAGTTTAAGGGAAGGAAAGAGAAATGAAGAAAGGAAAAAAAGAAAAGGAAATAAATAAAACCACGTAGGAAAGACTAATATTTCCTCTACGATAAAACAAAGTAAAGGACAGTAAAGAAAGGGAAAAGGACGAAAAAGACAAGAGCGACAAAGATAAAATAACTAAAGAGAGAAAAAGACAGAAACCAAAACAAGAGAAAAAGAAAAAAGGAAGGAAAATTGAGTATGTAAAGTAAGACGAAATGAAACCGACCATTCCACACCCGACAAGACCAAACCAAACAAGACAAAACGAGACCAAACTAAGCCAGACCACGCAAAAACCAAACCATAGACCAAACCAGACCAAAAGCAGACCAAAAGCAGACCAAACCAGACCAAAAGCAGACCAAACCAGACCAAAAGCAGACCAAACCAGACCAAAAGCAGACCAAACCAGACCAAACCAGACCAAAAGAGACCAAAAGAGACCAAACCAGACCAAACCAGACCAAACCAAACCAGACCAGACCAAACCAGACCAAACCAAACCAGACCAAACGAGCGGAGCAAACCAGACCGAATGAGACCAGATTAAATCAAATCAGACATGACACGACCATACCCGACAGCACCCTACTAGATATTTTCAGTCACGACACACGACAATGCAGCAGAGGACGTGACTCGACTGAAAACAAGAAAGCACACGGTCACACAAGAAACGACATTGCAAAGCAAAATAAAAGACCAGACAAGAGAAGAGGAAGTGGAAAAAGATAAGACACGAAATGAGAAAAGGGAAAAAAGAAAGAAGAGAAGAAAAGGGAAAAGGAATATATAGCACGGGCTGAAAAGAAAGAGGCCAACGCAAAAGAGAAAATATAAGACGAAAGATGATATGATGATTAAGAGAAGAGGGTAATTACGAGAATATGAGAGATAAGAGAAAAATTAAGAAAGGGAAAAAACAGCGAACGATGAAGAAAGAAATGTGAAGAGGGGGAAAAAGCCAAGAGAGACAAGAGAAGAAAATGGGAAGATGGGAGGGGAAAAAACGGAGAGAAAGGAGAAAGAAATTAGAAAATGGGAAAAAGAGTAGTGAGAAGGGAGAAAAGAAAATAAAGAGACAAAAGAGAAAAGAGGGTAAAGAAAGGAAAGATAAGCGAAGGAATAAGAGAGAACGGGAAAAGAAAAAAATTGAAGTGCTATTGAATCGTGACGTATTGTGTTATGTCTACGCAGACTTACTGTCTACTGCCTGATGGCAGAAGTTCTATTATCAGAGGTGCACTTATAGAGAGAGAGGGCCACCAGCAGACATGCTTCACTCGTCATTTTTTTCAGATTTCATCTTATTATCCGTTGCCGCCACTATGGGTACTCTGCAAAAGAAGTTTGAAATTGTTAATGTTCGTTCTACAACATCATGTAACGTTTAAAAAAGCATACTCACTTTAGGTGCGCCGTTAAAGATCTTCTTAAAACTTCTTTTTGTCTTCTTAGAACTTCTTTCTTGACGCATAAATTCTTAAATTTACCCACCCTGTTTTACCACTGTGTATTTAAGAGTGTGCCCTTGTGTTTTGCTCATTGTGTCCGTTATATTCTAATCCGCAAGAAGCTGTCAATATACTCGATATTTATACACAGTTCATTTCAGTGTTAGCAGTATATGACAACTCCTTGCTGAAGCCGTGGTACCTTACAGTACCAGTCCTGCAAGAAAACACCTGAAAAGGAAACCTGCCTAAAGGGGAACCGAGACGAAACAAAACAATGCAGCAAAACATATCAACATTCAACAAAGAATATAACGGGCACAATGTGACGCGCCATTTTGTACTGAGTGAGGTGATGTGACTGCCCTACGGAGAGCTGTGCCCTCCCCGCTTACGCGAACCGACGTCTTTGCTTCGGGTGATGCGTCTGCCTGTGTCACCGTAGGGCGGTCGGGAGGGCTCGGCGGCCACCAACACATACGCAGCGCCAGGCACGCAGCCCGCACGCGTGCGTCTGCGAGGGGCGCCGTCGCTCCGTGGAAGCGAGAACGCCAATGACATTGATCAGCAAAAAGCAATGAAAATAACTGAAAACACCTATTGGTACGGTATCGACGAACAGCTTATGACAAGCAGTCGTGTCATATACGGTTTGATCTCGCGTGATTTTGTTCAATTGTCAATTGCGTACTCGTCCCGTTTGAAGCGAAGGGACCGGCACCCCACTCAGTTATTACTTACCACTTCACGTACACTCTAACCAAACTCCGCTTTTATATTTATCCATTAGAAATCCTGAAACGATCTGAAAGAGAGAAAAATGTGTGGTATATATTTCTGTCGTGCAAAGTTAGGCTATTGGACTACGAGTATTATCTTTAAATTTATAAATACTCATTCAAGATTTTTAATTCTCATTGGGAAGGGGAGGTAGAATATGAATGTACATACAAGGACCATGCATTTTGTAGCTTGCAGATTAACTCATAAGCATTGTAGTCGGTTACGCATGAAATTAAGTAAACACAAAAATGAATAACTAAGAAAATTAGCACATAATTACCCTGAGGATTTTAAAATTAAATACACTTTCACATCAATTACAAAAATTGGAGTTAATGTAATTGATCAACGATGTAAAAAGTACGTGGGTACATAAATGAATCAAGCAAACCCCGACTCTCTTTCTGTGAATATCAAGCAGTTTTGTAAATATCAATTCATTAGTATTATTAATTCACGTTAGCGAAAACGTACTCAGTGCACGAAACAGCAATCTTTGAGTAATGCAAGCAACAAAGTAATATTACATGTCTAAAATCACGAAAATCTGTTAAGGAATTAAACACAGAAAGCCAGTGGGAATTATTTTAAATCAAATGGCTGACCTTGGAAGTCCTGGCGACGAGGTGATGTCGCTGAGAGAACTGTTGAAACCAAAATGTCTCTTCTTTTGAATAATAAATTCTCATTTCACAGGCGTAGTACCAGCAAATAACACAAACTTCGCTCCTGCTAATAACACACACTTAGCACCACGAACACACTCACAAAATTTCACAAAACACAATTTGTGGCGCACGAGAACACAGCACCCTACTTGGCGACTGCCCCGGCAGGTGTCTCGACGCGCACTGGAGGGAACGGCCGTGGGTTCGCGGCAAAGGGTGGCGATCCGCCGAGCATGTCATCCAATTCTGCTCTCGAGATGGAAACAAATTACAAAAATTGCCTAAAACATCTCAAATTATTTTCTGATATTTTTGTTGTTACTTCTTTGTGAAATACGTGCCATTTTCTTAAAAGGGAAATTGGATATCCAGAGGAAAATTCCCTCAATTTTTTTGTTAGCCAATAACAATTTAAGTTGATCCCGCGAGGTTTCCCGCGACCAGGACACTGATCTAGTCAAAAGAAATACATGTTATAAATGTAATTGGGAGTTTACATTTTTTTTCTCTGAAGAAAATTTGTAAAATCGCCTTAAAATTCTTCAGTTATTTTTTATAATTTACGCGTGTTTATCTGTTGATACCACACTGTTCGATTTAGTTAAAAAAATTACTTTTTGGGAGTAAAATGACGCAATATTCTAATGGTGAATACAATTTCTGGTTGATCCCACTAATTGTTCTCACTGTCGGCAGTGAGAACATAACACGTTATACTCACAATCGAAAAGAAATTCTATACATGAAAATGATCAAACTTTTCTTGAGCGAAGAGTAATGATTTACGAATGTCGTTTAAGAATGTATACATTTTGGTAGCAAATAATCTAAAATATTTTTTCACGAGGAAACAGATGAATGATAAATACAATTATTAAATTATGTAGTCATGTGTTTGTTGTATATATGTGGATTTTGTTTACTTTATTTAACAAATAAATAAAAAGTATTTTCCTGAAAATTTCTGAAATTCAAGTGAAGTAATGTCAACCGTGTAATACTTATTAATACACCTCGGTCGCTATACAATGTTTGTTGGTTGAGTAACACATCAATGAGCGAGAGCCAACCTCAAGTCACGATATATTGAATGTAAAAATAAATTAAACAAATTGAACGTTCCTGAAGAAACAAATGCCAAATTGAAATCCATTGATAACAAAGATAATTTTGTAACAATACTAGTAGCAGAATAAAAATTGTTGCCAAGATACTAGGATTAAATACGTCGAAAATATGACATTTGTTTGTGTGCGTATTCTATTCATTTATTTTAATGTTATATTTTAATACGCTAACAATTTAACTCAGTGGCCCCAGTTTATCGAGTACTTAAGAAACCCTTTACTTTTGCAATTCCTTCGCTGCTGAATATTTTTAAGGTTCTAGTTTCAGTGAAGGGCCATTTGATGGCTTCAATAGTTATTTATGTCACGAATCCTCTAAATGGGTCTTTAAGGACGAAGCCGGAAGGTTAACTGCGAGGCGGAGCGATAACGAAGCCGAGTCTAATTTTTCTAGTTATTAAAAATAAAAATTTAACATTTTCATGAGTTAAGAATTGCCATCACTCTCAATGTTCTGTAATATGGGTTGTTGATACAGGTTCTTGGTAGTTTTTATATAACAATCGCAGTGTAGAGAACAAAGTGGGGAAAGAAGGACGGCGAGGGTAAGGGGACAAAATGGGAAATAGTACAAAATGGGACAAATGAGTCAAGTGGACAAATGAGTCAAGGGGACAAATGAGTCAAGGGGACAAATGGGTCAAGGGGACAAATGAATGACAGGGACAAATGGGTAAAGGGGACGAATGGGTCTAGGGTACAAATGGGTCAAGGGGACAAGTGGGTGAAGAGGGAAAAAATCAGTCAAGGGGACAAATGGGTGAAGAGGGAAAAATGGGACAAGGGAACAAATGAGGCAAGATGACAAAGCGGGAAAATAGAACAAGGGTACAAGGGAGAAAATGGGACGAGGTGAGAAAATGGGACAAGGAGACAAATGGGACACGGAGCGAATGGGACAATGGGGACAAAATGAGACAGGGTCAAAGTGGGACAAGAGGGGGAATGGGACAAGAAGACGAAACGGGACAAGGGGACAAAATGAGAAAGGGGACAAAGGGACAAAATGGGACAAGGGGACAAATGAATGAAAGGAACAAATGGGTAAAGGGGACAAATGGGTCAAGGGGACAAATGGGTGAAGAGGAAAAACTGGGACAAGGGAACAAATGAGGCAAGATGACAAAGTGGGTAAATGTAACAAGGGTACAAGGGACAAAATGGGACGAGGTGAGACAATGGGACAAGGGGACGAATGGGACAATGGGGACAAAATGAGACAGGAGCAAAGTGGAACAAGAGGGGAAATGGGACAAGACGAAATGGGACAGGGGACAAAATGGGACAAGACAACAAAATGGGACAAAGGGACAAAATGGGACAAGGAGATAAAATGGGACAAAGGGACAAAATGGGACAAGGAGACGAAATAGGACAAGGAGACAAAATGGGACAAGGAGCAATGAGACTAGGGCACAAATGGAACAAGGGACAAATGGACAGGTAACAAATGGGACAAGAGGCAAAATGGAACAAGGGGACGAAATAGGACACAGTGGGTCAATGGACAAAATGAGGAAAATGGGACAATGGGACAGAACAGGACAACGTGGGACAATGAGACAAAGTTGACAGTGGGACAAGGGACCAAAATAGGGCAATGTGGGACAAGGGACACAACGGGACAAAGTAGGACAAGGGGACAGAATGGGACATGGGTACAGAATGGGACAATGGAACAAAATGGGTCAAAAGGGATAACGTGGGGGCAATGGGACAAAGTGGGACAAGGGGACAAAGTGGGACAAGGGGACAAAATGGGAGAAGGGAAAATGGGACTAGGGGTCAAAATGGGATAAGATGGACGACAGAACAAAACGGGACAAGGGGCAAATGGAAAAGGGGGACAAATGGGACAAGTGGGATCAATGGGAGACGGGGGACAAAATTAACTAATAGAGACAAAAAGGACAAGGGCCAAGTGGGACAAAGGGGATATATTTATCAAAAGATCTATGAACATTGGTACAATCTAACCCCGAGAGTCCGCTAAAATATTTTTTATGGTTTACTAGTTCATTGCTGTGTGTTTACGGACCTAAAACAAATCACGTAATGGTATACTTAATACCCTTGCGGCTCTTTCTGATTCTTTATGCCCTAGGACCTTTTGAATACTTTATGGGCCTCTCTAATGCCAACAAAACACACAGAATGTAGTCATGAATTCGATTTTTTATAGTTAAGATGCAAGCAAATAAAATAAATAAATGGCATAATGCTCAAATAAATAAAATAATTCGTTATAAACTTTATTTTGCTTAATTAATATGAAAATTGCAATTTTGAAATGTTCCCGTGAATTTATAATTGCCATCAATTATTACCATTTCACTGTTTCGTATCACCTTTTTCAGAGACATAATGATATTCTACAGTAGCAGTACTAGTAGTAGTGATAAGACAGATAAGGTACATCGGCTAACATTCTTGAAATGCTAATTTTTGGTTGTTTGACATATTCTAAATAACGTTTGACAACAGACGCTAATAACCTAAAAGTACTGTTTCATCAGAAAATTTACACTGTTATTTACACGATAAATCTCAAATACACCATAAACAGTTTCATATATTTCTCAAGATTTTAATGGAAACCACTGTCCGTAGTTTTGTCAGACTGCGAGAATTTCCGCAGGAACTTCACAATATTCTTTCATTTTGTACGAACAAATCAGTCCAATAACGATTATGCAATAGAAATTACATATGCACTCTGTTTTGTTTATCTATATTGACAAAGGACTATCACAATGCGTCTTTTCACTTTAGACGCAAGATATATTATAAAAGGTTTCGAATTCTCGTTTTATTCAGCAACGAACTAGTAAACCATAAAGTTTTGTATGCACCACGGGCGTTACTAGATGTTTTTGCCCCTTAGGCGACATCCAACCCCTTGGGCCAGAGGCCCTCGGGGCAAAAACCTCTACTTAACGCCCTTGATACATAAATATTTTGTAATTGTTTTTCAAAAATACTTTTTTGTGTTTGAATTTGGGCATGAGAAAATATAAAAAAATATTTTTCTGATAGTATACATTGTTATCTTATCATATTTTTCAGTCTGATAAAATAGCGTTAAGTTGAAAAAAATTGAAATAAAAAAACACGTTTTGGGCTGTAGAGGAGTGTAGATGGTGGGACGGGGGCTAAGAAACCTTTCAAAATAGTATTTTATGTTAGAATCATAGTGTAACTATTCATTTCATTTGGTTGAGGGGGAACTTCTTACCATCTTATCCGGGGGTATTGTGCCCTTTATACTCCCACATTAGCTCTTCACCGAACTTCACGGTCATGCGCCGCAATTCTTGTGCCTGTGATGGCGACATATATCTGTCACATAAGGGCACAAGAACTACCCGACCGATTTCGCTGACATTTTCACGTTCGGGAGTATTTAAAGAATGGTTGGAATTAAATCGGACTTGTGGGAGCGGTGACTTGTATTTGTGATGATTCTCAAATGCCCCTGAACAGAAGAACTACGCAACCCGCCGCACTGCCAAGAATTAAGCTGCGTGCCCCTGCGATTGTGAAATATCGGCCGGAATTTCAACCTCCGAAATTACTTGAACGTTATCTCCGACAAGAAAATTAAGTTCTCCAAGACAGTGTCACAGCGAATGCATTCCCAAACTTGAGAGAGAACATTTTAACAATAAGATACTTGACAACCATGACAAAGATCAAACCCATATTCGCGAGAGAATTTCATCCATTAGAATTTTTGCAGAGCCTAGCGTAAAACGTGACAATCACGTGACCAGTAGCGAGTGAAGTGTAATACACTGCAATAACGAAGCATTGCCATATCCGCTAGTCAAAAATACAGTTTTGTTTTTATTTTGAAGAAAAGTGTATTGATTCTAGTTACAAAATGACAATTTCTTCAACATAGAAAATTTTAGAAGTGCGATATGAATTTCCAAGCTCCAGAAATGTTCCTTCCAATTTGCACAATATTAAGTGCATAGTTTTACACAGCAGTATAACCTGTCATCAAGATGTGGGTTTTAGACTGCCACTAGTAAAAGCTGCCCTTTCAGAGCATGAGTAGCGAGCTAAAAGTTCAATATTTGCCACTAGTGCGGTGGCAGGATTTCCGACACTAGCTACATAGCTAGGTCGAATTCAGCCGCTGTCTGGAGAAGAATTCTAGAACCAGCTGCTACAAATATTGCACGCAATATTTGAAATTATAAAAAATTACAAAAAACAGATTTTCTCAAAAACGGCTCCAATTTTTTTCTTTAAACTTTTTGTATGGGTAGTGCTAAATGTGCTCTGTGAGATGACATTAACGCCATATTCCTCCATTCTTTTGTTTTTTCAAAAATTACAACAATGTAAGTTTTTGACTTTCTCACGTTGTTAATATTTACATTAGTGGCTATTTGTTCACATTATTATATTAATGAGTACATGTGCTTTAAATAATGTCAAATAAAGTTTCTCGAAAATTTAATAATTTTATGTGAAAACTAGCTCAAAATTCCATATTTTCAAACACGCTCAAACGCCATTTTCTCAAAAATGGCTTCACATTTTTTTGTTCAAACTTTTCGAAAGGATAGTGCTAATTGCACTCTTTAATATGGCGTAAAGTTCATTTTGGGATATTCTTTGTTTTTTCAAAAATTACACAAATGTAATTTTTTTGAAAGGTTTCTCAAATCTTTAATATGTATATTTCCAGCAATTTGTAAACACTATTGGATTTGTGAGTCTATGTGCTTCAAATGACTTTAAATGAATTTTTTCAAAAACTCAAAAATTCTGTGAAAAAGAGCTTCAAATTTCGCAATCACAGTAGCGCTTAAACGCCATTTTCTTGAAAACGACTCCAAATTTTTCAACGAAAATTGCCATTTAGGACAAGATTTAACTGTTTCTTTAATATTCTTAAAATAATAGTTTTGTTCTACTATTAGGAAACCGAAAAATTAATAAAATGTCAAAAAATGTAGTTTGGGCGGCGAGAGTTGACAGTTTTCAAGAGTATTGGCAAGTCCGAATAGCTAGCCAAGACCAAACTAAACAGAAAACTAATACAGGAAAGTCGGTGCCATTCTGTAGCACCACTAGTTTACTCTGTATCGTTAAATAACTCGTAAACGAAGCGTTCTACGGGCTCAATGAAACATTCCTCACACAGAAAACTGCAGGACTAGGTCTTGTTGATTATTCTATTACATTTTTGCTGGTTCGACGTTTCTCGATTTTGCAACTGTACGTGAAATTACTAATAACTTGATATTATATGCATTATATATTCTATGAATTACACGAGTGTACCTATTTTCTCGATAATAAAGTTAAATAAGAATAGTTTGTATTGACAAGGGTGTATTATAATGTTATCAATTACAAGGTGACATATAGAATTAGTGGCGGAGGATATGAGGGTCTTGAAGAATACATTACAGGCTTAATATGGAAATGGAAAAATAAGGTAGAGGATGGAGTGTAGCACGCGAGAGTTGTCGCACGGGTACATCTTATTTAGTTCAGGCGTGAACCAAAACGGAAAAAAAGTGGGTCTGAAGATCCTCATTAGGACGTAAGCATCAATAACTACAAATAAACAATTATAAAATAAATCGACGTCTACATTTATATCATCCTTTCCAAGGAACAAAACCAGTCAATAGAGCCAAAAAATAGTTGATCGGGTCGCAGTCTCCACTCTTGAAATCACAGAATACTGTGGAAGTAGAGTTGGTGTTATAGAGATTTCTCAAGTAGTATTCTTATCAACAGTGCAGGATGGTATCTGTCACACTTCAGAAGTGGGTCAATTCTTACCTCAGTTAATATGTCACTGATATGAGAAAAGACAAGACGAAGAAGTGATCCATCACTATTGATGACTTCGTTACATTAGTCTAATCTTACGTTTGCTGTCTCATCGATGATAGGTAAAGCAGGTGAGGCGAGAAACGTAGTATCAGTATCAAGCGAGCCATTGAGAATATCATTCCATGGGACCATCACTTCTTTGGCAGATTAAAATCACCAGTTACCAGAAAGTAAGACGTTGGGTAAGCATTTGATATATTTCTGAGATCATGTGCGTAGTTCATGTAGAGTAAAGAATGGATGATTGGTCGAAAATACAATGTGCTAACAATGTTTCTGCCAAATAGAGAGATTTTCACAAATAGATACTCCACAGATGTTGATGATGGGAAAAGAGCAAATTTAAGATAATCCCTCACAGCAATGAACACCCTCCCCCTCTCGAAAGCTCGCTGGGGGAACGATTTGATCACGCATATATAAATCATACCCGTTTAATTTCAGATCCCAATCTGAATCATTATCCAGCAATGTTTCAACCAACCAAAGTCGCAATCAACAGCAGATTATACTATAGCCTATTTGAGATCAGGTAGTTTTGTGCGTAATTCTCTAGTATTCTGGAAGTAAACAGTCAGGAGATATCTCGTTTCAGTTAATGTTTTGTGTTCTTAGATAATACGGGAGATTCGTTGCTAACCCTATGAGAAGAGATATTTCTCACCAGCTTCGGTATGTCGCTTCATTTCAGCACTCAGATAAAGGAGATGAGTTTGTTGCTTGGGAGTAAGATCGCTCCTGCATTGAATGCCCATTGATCTTAGCTGATATTTATTCCGCAGTATGAACAAGGCATCATCCTGGTCAGGAAAATATACTTTTAACCGCTGAGGATTATTCCCTCCAGGTTTACCAATTCGAATGACTGATCTGGCCGAAGGAAAATTTCGTAAAGTGTGATATTGTAGCATTAAAATTGGCAAAATCGCTATCATATGTTGGGCCAGATTTGATGTTAACAAAGGTAATTACAAGCAAGACGTCTTCGTTCCCAGATTTCGTTGATGTTATTATCCTCACTCAAATCGTCACTCCAGGAGGGTTTAGCAGAATTATCAAGTTGTGGTGCTCTTGGTAGTTTTTCCAGATCTGTTATTAAAATTAATTTAATCCTGTGACTTGGCAGTTAAATTTAAACAGCACAAGCAGTAGCCACCATTGATTGGATTCCTGTCTTTTAGCTCAGTTGGGATGCTGCACGCAAAACCCATGTGCTGTGCTTATAGGACTTCGATTTTCATTCATAGATAAGTTATCAACAGGGTCATCAATCTTGGAGGTAGCCATTGTGAATAGTTCTGTGATAATAAACAGAAAGGCACTGGAAATCCCCCACCCACCTGCCAGCACTGTGATACCCTTCTTAACTTTCAACATATTTTAACTCAATGTCATTTGTTTCAGTACAGCAGACACACATATCTAGAAGATGAGCAAACGCCTGACTTGATGTTATCATCCAACGAATACCAAAATAAAATATTAAAATCCTGCAAAGGCAGCAATATTCTCAAAGAAATTTAATTGTAATAGGTATATTAGTATGGATACTGGAAACTAATTCTGTAACATTAAAAATACATATAATGTCTGTGTCCACATATTCATTTATATTGTAAAGTTGTATTTAAAGTAGTCTCTAATGAACTCAGTTGACGATGCGACTTAAATAAAAAACAAAATAATAATAATAATAATAATAATAATAATAATAATAATAATAATAATGACGATAGTTTCTGCGATAAATTATTTTGTAAAATTGAAGGTGCTTCTGATCATAAACAGAAAGGCGACTTAGTCTTGGACAAGGAATTTCATATCAGAAAAGTCAGAAAGAACAACTCAGAGATGAGGAAAAGTGAATGTATCTGATGAGACAGGAGTGTATATAAAATAGCAACATTAAAATTCATATTTAATCTCCTTCAATAAATCGATTATTTTTTTACATTTTTCCTTTAAAAGATCCATCTCCCATATTCAACCATTTGGCACAACAAACTAATTTTTATAGTGGCATACCTCCTTTACTACTCTATATTCTGAGATTCAGGCAGTATTTTTTATTCATCAAATTTGCAGACAAACAAGTTCGTATATTATACGAAGAAAAGAGAACACTCATTTTTTTCTATTTCAATTCCCGATTTTTTCATAATCTTTTACTTTACGACTCAATATCACAAAACAAGTGTAAATGGAGTTGTACCACTACTAAAATAACGCCTCCAAATACCAATATGGAACAAGGAACACTTTTTCGTTACCAGGGCCCAGTTTTTCTGTCGAAATTCGCACGATTAGAATACTTTTGCTTCTTACGAAGTAAGGAAGAGAAAGGAAAAAGGCTGCTCTTGTACTTTATTGATTGGCATTGAAAAATATCGATATATCGATGGTGGTAGCGTAACGAGAACCGCAAAGCAAACAAAAGAGCGACGTGAATCAACGTCAATCTCATTGATAATAATTTCATGACTCTGCAAAAACATACTTGAGAATTTACGAGGTTCTGTACGAAAAGTAATGTATGCAACTCGAAAGAAAGTGTTTTGGAAAATTATTTTTAAAATTTTATCGGCTCCTGTGACCATTGTCGTCCACCAACATTTCATTCTTACTCTTTTTTAAATTTTATTTCTTCTTGTTCGGCATTTCTGCCTTTCATAGACGTTTACATACGATTTCAATAACGTTTTAGGATGCACCATCCTCAGGACTGTCAATACACTTCCTGTATGTTTGTTAGATAAGAAAAAATGATGTTAATCAATCGTTGGTATTGTTGTGTGTGAGAGAGTGTAATAAAGAGAGAGAGAGAGAGAGAGAGAGAGAGAGAGAGAGCAAGAGATTATATTTTCAGATACTTAGGGAGGCTTGAAAATGTCTGTAGGGTAGTGTGAGTGAATTCTATGTGTTTTGCTGTAATTGGTATCCAGATGGTACGTTGCTGTGGCTGGGGATTCTGGTAGTAACTCTTAGAAGTTTAGTCTTGAGTAGATTCTATTTTTAATTCTCTGTGTAGCTTATTATTACTTATAAACCACGGAGCTTTGGTTATTTTTCTGAGATACTTATTTTGTATAACTTGGAGTTTGTTTTTGTCATATAAACCATAAATAAACGTTCTCACACACGCTTTAATAGCAAATCGCTTTTAGAGAAACTACTAAAACTACTTGTTAATGTGGTTGTGGGCTGCTTTTATCCAAACGGGGCTCTCATAGGTTAGTGAGGGTCTAATTACTCATTTGTAGATTATTTTACCGTATTCTATGTTAAGTGAAGATTTATGATTTAACAGGGGATAGAGTTTTATAATTTTTGTGTATGTTTTGTCTACTGTGTTTGTGATATATGCTTTCCATGTTAAGTTGGTGTCCATTGTGAGTCCAAGGTATTTAACTGGTATTTTATTTGGTAGCCATTGTATGGATGTATTTCGGATGAGTAAAGGAGGAAGTAATTTAGGCTTACGAAGGGTGAAAATCTTTGCTTGTGGTTTTGAAGCACTAATTTTTATCCTCCATTTTTCAGTCCATTTCGCAAATTAAAGTAAGTCATTTTGTAATAGATCATGTGAGCATAATATCGTCGTGGGATGTGAACATCAGCAGAGAAAGCTATTTCTGAGGTGTCTGGTTGAGGAATATCTGATAAATAGATGTTGAAGAGGAGGGGAGAAAGACATGATCCTTGTGGGACCCCATGCATCTATTGTATGTTGTGTTCAAAGTGTGTGGTTTATTTTAACTTTAAAATGTTGGTCAGAAAGCTATGAATGATATTAAATAGATATTGTGGAGTTCCTAGTTGTTGTAACTTGTGTACTGGAGACCAATATGCCAAACAGTGTCGAAGGCCTTTTCTATGTCCAAGAAACTTTCTAGTGTGTGTTTTCGTTGGTGGAATGATGTGGCTATAGATTCGGTTAGGCGCAGTAGTTCGTGGTTAGTTGAATATTTGGATCGGAAGCCAAATAGGAAGACAGGTAATATTTTGCTATTTAAAAAAATAGTCTACTAAGCAGTAATTTTTCGAAAAGTTTAGCGATGGATGGAAGAAGGCTAATTGGTCTGTAATTTGACGGGTTTCTTGCATATTTTCCTGGATTGCAGAAGAGTAAAATTATAGCTGCTTTCCAACTTTGAGGAAAATATTGTAGTCTTAGAGCCGCATTAAATAGTTCAGTCAGTGCGGCTACTGATTTTTTGCTTAATTCTTTAAGTGCTTTGTTGGAGATATTGTCATAACCAACTGATTTTTTGTTTTAATCAAGTGATGTTTTTGGAGGTTTCTGAGGGGAAAATAAATGAAGTTGCTATTGGTACTGTTAGGTGAAAATTATTAATTATATGTTTGAATGAGTTTATATCTGAAATAGGGTTAGGTGTGAATGTGCTTTTGAAGTGTTCAGCTATGGCCTGGGCTTTGTCGGAGTCTGTGAGTAGGTTTCAGCCGTTATATTTTAAGGTTGTGTATCGGATTCCGCATCCCCGCCTATCTTATTTATTAATAACTACTAATCTTATTTTTACGTTGGATGCGACCGAATACAAAATTGATAAGTTCGTAGGTTGGTGCAAGTTATCCAACACTGGATCGAGACCTGTTGTCATTTGCAATAATACCTGATGTTTTTCAATGCTACAATAACAACTCAAATTTCATTCTGAAAAACAAAATAACAAACACCCTCTTGTCTGTTGCTATTTATTACATTACCTTCTGGGTTTTCGCACATTCTGCCAACAAAACAAACTATTCCTTCGCACATAAACAACACATAACGATAACAAACAGATTAAACCAAAGAATAAACATTCATCGACACAATACTTTCAAACACATTCATGCTATGATGAGAAATGCGCATTCTCCCTCTGTGGCCATTTCGTAATTAAACATATCTTATTTATTAATGACAGGCCTGGCCTTGAACATTAGAGAATTCCGCCGCATTTATTGAATGCATATACAGTTCACTTCCCTTGAGTCGTGTTGCATGTGCGCCAATCTTCGGTGACGTGCAGGACAAATTCCAAAAAAATGGTTGCGCCGACCACCATGTAAATAAGACGTTTCTCCTCCCGCTCACACTGTGTATAGGTCCCGGCGATACTTCATCATTATAATGTCCCGCACTGCACGAAAGTTACATTCTCCGTTTTGCGAATAAAATGTCGCGGCGATATAACGTTGTAATGTCCCGCACTGCACGACTGAACACGCGATCTGCTCACCTCCACGACTAAAGTACCATCTGCCAAAAGCATTGTTGGGATTCTTTACCAAAACTTTGCCCTAACAAAACACAATCTCCCCGTCATTTATCCTTCCTTACTAACAGCCAATATTTCTATTTACGCCTCTCCGGCGTCCCCTCAATTCATTGTATTCACCTAAAATTCCTAAAATTTCCATTCTAATTGTTTATTTGTTCGAAACAAAATTTTTACATTGTAAAATTGTAAAATTTTTACATTGTAAAAATTGAGAAAAATATTGTTGTCTTTGAGCCGCATTAAATAGTTCAGTTAGTGCGGCTACTGATTTTTTGCTTAATTCTTTAAGTGCTTTGTTGGAGATATTGTCATAACCGGTGGCTTTTTTTGTTTTAATCTGAGTGATATTTTTAGAGGTTTCTGAGGGGGAAATAAATGAAGTTGCTATTAGTACTGTTTGTACTGTTTGCTGAAAATTGTTAATTATATGACTGAATGAGTTTATATCTGAAATAGGATTAGGTTTGAATGTGTTTTTGAAATGTTCAGCTATAGCCTTGGCTTTGTCGGAGTCGGTGAGTAGGTTTGAGCCATTGTATTTTAAGGTTGGTATGATAGATTTCTCTTTACAAAGTTTTTTAACTGTAGTCTATAATGGTCTTCTGTTTGGGTGAATTTGTTTGATTATTTTTTGAAATTCGTTGATTTTGTAGTCATGTAGTTTAAGTTTAATTATTTTTGAAAGTTTGTTTAGCTTGGTTTTAATGTCTGATCTTCTTGTGATTTATTATGTTGTTAATATGTCATTGTTATGTCTGAGATGTCTAGAACTATGTTTCTGTTATAGGAGTAATGAGTTGGTTCCCATGGTTACCCTTAAAATTTACTTTCTGAACTATTTACGTAATTGTTGCTGTGATAAAAACATTTTTGAACTCGTATCCTTGTTTTGATATTCTGAATATCGATATTGCATTACCACATTGAATCCTTTTCTTAGTTTTTCCTGTAAGATCTTATCAAAATAAAGTTATTTTAAAGAGAAGAAATTGATGGATTGTTTATTTACAATATTATATTCAAATACAAAAAATATTAAATGAAATATAGAACGCGAATTTTGTGAGTTATATCCGATCAAGGAATCTATCTCTAGCAAGATTATTACAAGAATATTGCTTCAATAATACATTTTATTATCAAACTACACAATGGAACCAGTACGACGATGTAACATTTAAATACTTTGTGGATAATACGGACAGAGTAGTAAATACAAACTGGGAATTAATGTTTCAGAAAAATGAGTGTGGTAATTATTTTCAATGAAGAACCGAGATATTTTTTCAAGAAAATACCAAACATGTTTTGGTCTATTAAAAAATGTATTGCATTACCATTGGTTTATAAATACATCAGAATATCGCACATGTTATTCTTGTCCCCATTACACGGCGCTTAAAGGAGATTCACTGAACAGAGCGCTCTGTCTGCACTCCATTGGAGAAAGAAACGATACCAATCATAAAAGGGCGGGTCAGCGGAACGAAAGAGCAACTGAAGAGGAAGGAGCACACGTGAAGCAAGAGGGCAGATAAGGCGTCGCGAAAGAGCGCAAAGTATGAGAAGGAACATCTGGTGGTTATATAGATCAACAAAATAGTCCAATAGCGTTTATTTCCTTATTTTATGAATGTGAATATAAAGGAAAAAAAAGGGGAGAAGAATTGCTTTTTTGGTCTGACAGTCAAGGTCAATCCTTTTCCTCTCCCCAATAGTACAGTTTGGTGTAGAACCAGAATCCTCTCTCATCTGCCGGCTCTGGAAAGAAAATGTTCATCAAGAACAATTAATATGAAAACCAATATCTGATTAGAGTAAATAAAAGTGGAAAGGTTTTAAAGAAATAATAATATGAAAACTAAATAAAGTTTTTACAAAATATGGCCGAATACATTGTAGGGGATGGAAAAATAAAAATTTTACATGAATGAATCACATTTTACCAAGAAAAAGACGCTAAATATCAGTTAATACGTGTACGAGTAATCATTCAACTCTCTCCTCTCTTAGAGAAATATAAACATTAATGGTATACGAATCAAATAAATTATCATATTCTGATCGGCTGCTCCTGGGAACCTTTTTGAATATTTACTCTACTAAACGTACTAGTATAGGACTTCAACCCAAGATCTATCGAAGCTGCTCCGTCAGGGTAAATTTTTATTTCTATATGGGTTCGATAGTCCACCTACACAGGAGCTCGGCAAAAAAATATTACGTAGGATTTGGAGGCCTTCCTCATTGTTATAAAAAAATAACAATACTCACTTCTGTTTGTCATATTGCCTCTGTATTGTGCTGTAATACATACACTTATACAAATGTTCCAGTCGGAAACAGCATCAATTAAAAAAAAATAAACAAGCCATTATCAAGCAATCCCTTATTATCGCAATATATTATTATTTTGTTGCTCCCTCCCTTTTTTTAAAGCATGGCCATTTCCTCCTTTTAAATACTAATTTAAAATTCTTAAAATGAAGAGTACATTACTTGATCTTCTTACAATGGTGAATCTCGAAAACAAAAATGTCCCCGTTTATTTACTTCCCTGGTACGTAGCCTTTGCCCTCTTCAACGTCGTCACTGTCCATTCCATTTCCATTTTGTTGATTTTTGGTCCATACCCATGGTCCATCAATTTATTCCACACACGCGAGTTACTTCTATTTCTAGTCACGGATTTTTGCCTACTTGTTATTCATTATTAAAAACATTACGAACTTTTTAACACTGTCGTCCTCGTCCAAACAATATTGCGTTACTAACATTAAGACACGAACTCAGTCCTAACATCGGAATCTCATCTTTTCGAATCGGCTTCCACCACACCAGAATCCCGTCTCTTATTATTGTTTAACTTCTGCGCTCTTCAGCTATTGTCTTGCTTGCGCAAGATCTTTTCAAAATGTGTTCCTTCTTTCCTCTCAGTGCGCAGGCCATGCGATACACGATGCGATCTCGTATACGATCCTATCACTGATTGGTCCCACGTCTTTTTACATTACGAAAATTAATCACTAAATAACGAAAGCAAGATTCACAAATGATAAGCGTTTATAAATGCGTAGTTCTCCTAAGTCCATTTAAAGCAAAAATGAAAATATAATTTTAACTGATAATAACATTGGTAAATTAAAATTTACTATCGAGATTATTTAAGTACTATAAATTTCAATGTCTCTGCTTCAATTTGATGACTAAAAGAAGAAAACCCGAGATAGAGTATTTGAGAAAATGAATTTTGAAAAAAAATTGTAACTATTTATTTTGGCCTTAATAAGGCCTTATTAATGCCGTTATAATTAGGGTTTTTCATATCAAACGTTTAGAGTGGGAGATACTCATTAGAAATATAAGGCAAGTTGCAAAGTAAAATCAAATTTGAAGATACTTTACTAGTTTTTTAGATAATACCCCCTGAAAATCATGCAAAATATCACGTTTCAAAATTTTCAAAAGTAAAAGTTAATGCCAAAAATACAATATTCAAATGTTGTTTCGTCATTCTAAAACGATTTAAAAAGGTTCAGTCGGATCGGAAGATGGTCGGGAAATTTTGGCCGATTTGACATGGAATGACCCATCCACGGATTTGCTCACGTGTCCTTTCCTGAATTTAATCATTAACATATTCTTTCTTCCACCCCCCATTACTTGTGTCTAATAATCTTATATTTTTTCTAATATCTTATAATAATCTAAATATCTTATAATAATCTAATCTAATAATCTTATTAATTGAGATTCGCGCTTTGATTATCATTTTCCGGCCATTGTTTTAATCGTTCGTTTTGCATTTAAAATATTTTTTTTACTGTTAGGTTTTCACAAGCGTAGATGAATGCTGTCATAATAGTCTGTCAATACCGTGAATGTGGAGTTTGCAAAACAAAGTAGTGCAGAGGTGAAGCAATATTCGTCATCATCTAAATATTTGGGCTGCAAGTCAATTGGACGAAAATGTGTGGTTTGTTATTTAACATTAAAAAAACAGAAAGAAAAAAAACGTGGTGTCTGGCTTTCAGAAATCTACGTTAATGAACAGAAATAAAACAAGGTGTCATCTAGTCATTAGTATTTGCTGGCTGGGCCATAGAAGGAGTGGACTATCAGTTCGTAAATGGTAGGGACACACCAAGGGGAGCACGTGCTACTGCAACTACAGATTTTTGCATTCTTATGAAAATAACGAAAGCAAAATAGTAGTAGCGTAATTATAAAATAAATACAACAAGAGTATGTATTAAATAAAATTAAAAGATATAAATAATATAAAATAAATATTAATTATAATAAATGTTTGTCTTAGAAGATCAAAGATATTCATCTTAGATTTAACATAATACAAAAAATATACAGTTAGAACGGATATAAGAACGTGTTCCATTGAAATTACTAATGAATGATATAACAAAATGTGTTGCGAGTTTTCACTCTCTCGTTTATGAAAATTAAGGAGGCGGTAACACTAACTGTAGATGTAAATGTATCTATGTACATTAAGATATTTACTTACTCTGATTTGCCTGTACAGCACACTCCCATATTTCTTTTATTTGTTTCTTCAATATTTCTTTTCCCTTTTTAGTAGCAGAGGTTGTGTTACCAGTCATATCAGCAATGGTCGCTTCGACATCAATGATTTCATTTTTCATCTGTATTGACATAAAACAACAAAAAAACTTCATTTCAATGTAATGTAATATGCGAAAGAGAATAAATTAACTTTATAGGGGAAAACCAGTTGATTTAAAATTTACTATAGAATGTCCCAGAATAAAAGTCATAAGGCATGTATATGCAGGGTTGAGCAAAATACTTTAAATTTAGTATTTAAATATATACTCTAAATACATTAAGTTTTAAATTGCTAAATACAGTATTTATTAATATTTACATAATAACTGCATAATAATTACATAATAACAGTATTTAAAATATTTCAAATACTCAAAATACAATAATTTTATATTATATCCTTTTTATTGCAACAGTATATTGTGGTTATCAATTAAAATAAATTACCAATTGACATTCATAATTTTCTGAACAATAAGTGTGTGTGTATATGTATGTATGTATATATTGTAACGAATGTGGATTTCCTATCCGTTATCAACACTGAAACCATTGTTGAGGGCATAAGAACCATTTGAAAGATGCGCGGAATACGGCGGCGGTACAGAAATGCGGCAAATACAGGAGAGATCGCGCAGCGCTCGGGGCGACGTCCGTAGCGGAGACGTGCTACGCGGTCAGCCGCGAAGAGGAGGCGAGGTACGGCCCACCCCTAACAGGGGGGAGAGCAGCCAAATAAATACGCCGGTCCGCTGACACTAGCCCTTCTTGTTCGAGTTGTCCAATCTCTTGCTCGAGATTGTGTCGAATGCGCTACTTGCTCCAGATTTTGATCGAATTAACGACGTTACGGTAAAAGAACGTGATACGAGTTGTAAGAGACCAAAGTAGTGGCGTTAATGAATTACCAAGTCGATTGTATAGCTAGTAATAGGAAAGTGAATGAATGCTGATTTGGTCTGGAGAAAAGTACGTTAGATTACGTGAAGAACAATCTGGTGGAGCAAGACGCAAAAACAATTGTTGAGTAAATCGAGTGCGCGACGCCCATGAACTGAGTCATTCGCGCGGTCGCAAGACTGCCATCGTGCGGAGAATTTTTAGCACGTGGGCGTGCAGTAGAATTAATCGCACTAAAACAATCCGAACGAGAAGAAGAGGAAGCCGGAACGAGAAGAAGAAGAAGAGGCCCGAACGAGAGGAAGAAAAGAGGAAGACTAGGACCTAGCGGTGCTTCTAGAGCGCCGAGACTGCGCAGTCGCGAACACCAGGGGCTGGCGAGCACGAGAAATGCAAGGTCGTCCGGAACGACCGAGGGTGGCAGAAAGGTAACGCGACGTCAGAGGGGAGAGGGTACTTTGACTCCGAGGTTGCCGTTCGCGAGCCGCAGCCCAAAGCGGTACCGCCACGAACAGCAGTGAATTTTATCAAGCAGAGACTGTTAGAATACCTGAAATAAACTCGTTCCAAAGCAGAAGCTTTTAATTTCACTACTAGGGGAACGAATGCCCCAAGAAATAGATATTATTCTTTTGCTGTGCTAGATGTAATGATTTCTTTGATTTCGCTTGATTTTGTGGAAATTCAAACAGAGTAATGAAATTGTCGCAATATGTTAATTCAATATTAAAATTTCAATAATTTCTTGTACGTTAAATGATAGATTATTTTTAAATAGCAGCGTTAGTTATTCAAATATTTTCATTCAAAACCGTGCACGGAAAAACTGATAGTATTGATAAAATGAGTGATCACACTCAAAGAGTATTATTGCTATTTTTGTATGTTTTTTAGCACAGCTAATGAAAGTGTACTTAAACAAGTTAATTCAGCATACATTCGACTTTGTTACACTGATTTGTGTGTATGCATTCACCCCTTGAATTTCCTTACCACTGCAGAAGTATCCATTGCCCTGAGAGGAAATACAAGCTCGCAAGAGCATGTAAATCTGCGTACATCCCTCAGATGTATGTCGGGTTAATTAGTTGGGATATTACGTTAGATTACACACACACATATATATAATATATTTATATATAATATATTTATATATAATATATATTTATATGTATATTTTGTAATGAATCTAATTCCCTCTTTATTATTGAAATGAAATCCTCCAGAATTTTTATACTGTCACACCCAAGGTTCGTTATCGAGCCACACGGTGGCGTCGATTGTCAACCACAGCGTCGAGCTCCGGCGGCGTGGGTGTGCGCCGAAGTCAACGAGGGCGGCCCGGGCCTAGCTCAGTCGGCCAACTTTGTCACCTGCTTAGAATCTAACTCGGATGGAAGGAGTCGTAAGGCGTTTGCTAACTACAGAAACAATTCAGTGGTTGGTAAAGCAAATAAAAAGGTTTATTCCCGCCTAATAATAGGCCGGGGAAGTTACAGTGATTCAAAGAGTTAAGAAAGGCCCTACCTGATGAGCTCAGTTAGAAACGAAAAAAAAATGAGATAAAACTTAAATCTAAAAAAAAAAGAGAAAGAACGAGAATTACAATTAAATTCCTTTACAGGCCCCAACAAACTCTAGGCCATTCGCCTTCTGGCTGACAATAATGAGGAAACAAGTGCCTAAGCGCGGCACAGCAATGCACAATAGTTCTTTGGCGGTCGTTGACCGAAGTTTATGCCTGAATGGGGCGGCGTGTAGGCGGCCCTCGGCGTCGGCGGCGGGGGTCGCGGCTTCTCTCCGTCTGGGTCGGCGGCTGAGATGGCCCTGCCAGGCCGAGAAACGTCCTTCCACAGTAGCTACCAAAGGAGCGGCGGCGGCGACAGCGGCTGCGGCGGTGACGGCGGCGGCGGCGACGGTCAGCTGGCCCGGATCGTGAATGATCGCGAATTCCGTTCACACAAATTAGCAGTTCTCACGGAAAGTTCTCTGGAGTTATCACGATCACGAATCTCGGAGAAAACTAGTCACCGGTCACTGCCCACGGCAGAGCTCAGTGTCCACGAACTAAGTCCCAAAATAATAATTCTCCCTCGAACGCGGCGCCGGAGCTATCGCTTACTCCGCGGCGCTCGCCACCCAAGACAAGTCGAGTACACGTAGCCCTCGAACGCGGCGCCGGAGCTGTTACTCGCTCCGCGGCGCTCGCCCCCCCCAGCTCAATCGAACAAGAAGAAGTGATGCTCTCCCCTACGCCGCTAGCGTGGAGGTCTCCTCGTTCCGCCACCCCGAAAATTCAAAAGTGCCCCAAAATCGCTCCCACCCCACGGAATTTTGCCCCTGATTGGCTAAGTGCTACTACGCCGTAATTTTGTCCTCGGCCAATCAGGTCCGGTGATTCTAGGAATTTTCCGTAGCCCTATCTCTGTCTGGAAAACGCTCTCCGTCTGACTTCGGAAGTAGGTCAGTAAAGGGTACGCGGAATGTCCGTTGGGACCCCTGGAGAAAACTGCGAAGGACGGTCTGGGTACTTAGTGCGCATGATACCCGGAACGGCGGGATCAGCACACGTCTCTAATCTCTTCTTCGGCGCCCGGGTGCGTGACGGGATGAGGGTCGACTCGCGGACGATGGCCATAAACTTTAGAGGAGCGCGTGCTGTCATCCCTTCCATTAGCGGAGGGGGCGCGCCGACCCGGCTGGCGGCGGCGGGAGGTGGACGGTTCACATCGACAGTTATTTGTGAAATTTAAAAAGTATTAAAAATAGCGTACCGCTACAATACCGCACCACTTTTTATAAAACTCAAGACTTTTCTATATACCTCAATCCGCCAATACGCGGAATGCTCACTAAATAGAATATTCATTAATTTTTCCCAGCTAGCTCAGTAAAAACAATACTTAATAATGAATTTCTCCTTTTATTTTTGCTTGATTGTGGGTTCGTAATCTTTATTTAAGCAGTGACCTACCGTTTTCTTACCATTTACTGCCTGGGCAACCGTATCCGCCCGCCATACGGGGGACGAGAAACATCTGAAAGTTTTTTTCCTATTTGGCTATTGATAGCTAGCTACTAATTATGCAGAATTGCATAACAATCATTAGATCTTGTGTTCGTTCAAACATTAACAAAGTGGTTTATTCAATTAAACATTTTAAATCATCAGTGATTGCAATCCTCACCAATGCAAATATTGCCATTTTAATAAATGTTCAGTTCGGTTATGACCCTTTAGAAAATGTCTGATCAGTTTTCACAATACCAGAGCTCTTTTCTCAGACGGCGCCACGAAGATCTGCGGACGACGAATTCCAGGCATCGAGATGTCCACTCTTCTCTCTTCTACCGCGATCTTCGTTACCTATCGCCGATACTCTCCTAACCTGTCGCGAAAACTGCTATCTCGTGTATCAGGTGTGCACCTAGCCGCGAATTTAATGATTCGAACTCCGCTAACCCATCTACGATTTATTTTTTACAGTTTGTGTCAAGAATCCTATTATCACAGCTCTATTACTGTTCCGTCCTTGACTCATGAAAATTTAACACTTCCCACGTAGACTCGTCCGGTTTCACTGCATAATGTCTGCATAAAAAATGCTGCACAATATGTTCAAAGTCCCAATTTGATATTATTCTGCCCTATACCCTTACTCCGATAATATTCAACAATTCTTATTAACCCTTATTAAATTAAAACATCGATCGTACCAGCTATAATAATCCACAGTCCTATTATTCTTTCACGAACAAAAGTTAAAGTCCAAACTCCTTAGAAATTTCCGACCTCATACGCAATAATCTCTAGCACTGACCTGCTCGGTTTGCTGTCTCGTAACAGAATGGGGCGAGTCCAACCTTTCTACTTCCCAAGTAGCAGACTTCAATTCTTTTCCAAAGCCTCTCTCATATCCGGTCATTTTTAATTATAATCGACGAACGGTCCCGGTATGTACACCTCTGGTTTCAACGCCCCTGTGATTGTAAGATGAGCCTCGCCTTTATCGTCTCCCTAGCAACCACAAGCGATCGTCTACTCTTTGCCTGTAAAAACCTAATATTCCATCTTTTCCGTAATTATTTATTCCGTAAATAATTGGTATATCACTATATATATATATATATATATATATATATATATATATATATATTGTGACGATACCGAATATGACATACGTAGATAACTCTTTGCCTTCGCTTTCTACGCAGTAGTTAAGGTTGGAGAGCCACGTCCGCCGTTTCCCCTAGGCAACGCGAGGGCTGATTCGTTACGGCGCACGTGCGAGCTGCCCCCCCCCGCGACAAACCGGCGCCAGCCCGGAAAAGGTACGTCGTTCTACAGACAGGCACCCTCCCCTGAGAATATTTCGGCGCGCAGTTCTATTTGGCCCAGCGACCACCCTGCAAGTGTTTATTACATTGCCAGAGTGAGAGCGCTCAGTGGAAATTTCCGCTGCATAAGGGCGTAAGACGCACGTAGCGTTTGGCGCTTCAGAAAAATGAGACGCAGTAGCTCCTAACCAATGGCACTCCGTCTTTTCAAAATTCTGTAAAATGTTCTCGAACTCTTCGGAAATGAGAAGAAGAGAAGGGGGCTTGCTCTAGTTCTGCGCGTAGAGAAAAAGGAATTCCGGTGAAAACCTCCGAGGAGGTTGGTTGAGACATGGAGGAGAGACTCTGAGGGGGGCCTGAAGGGGAGATCGCGTTTTCTTTTGTTTTTTTTGATGTGGCGAGTGGCCCTCGGTGGAGATTTCGGAGAGAATCCCGCGAAGTATTAGTATTCAGTTTTCTTTGTTGATGGGCGAGCCCCCACACGTTACGTGCAAGGCTGCTGAGCGGTTAATTCAGCAACGCGATCGTCCGCGTCAATTATTCGAGTGGCCTGTGATCAATCATTCGGTCGCTTCCCGGTAAGCTCGGAGTATTCGCCCGACAAGCCTCAACGCCTGGACGCCGATCTGTCGCTCCTGCCTAGGCACCAAGAGTCTGTTCGAACGGGGAAGTCTCCCTCAAGTGCTCCGTCACTGTGAATCAGTGCCACGGCCAAGTTTCGGCCCATTGTCAGTCATTCACGCCCATCAGGGGCTCTAAGCTATGTCAGAGTCTTTTGCTCTCCATTGTAAATTTTTGCTAGGAATTAATGGCAGCGCCTGGCCAACTTCCTAATGTATTTCATTTCCCTTTGACCTGTATTAGAATAAGAATTATTATTAGTTTTAAGATTGGTAGTGAAAATTGTGTATTTTTTGTGTTGTGTCAGAATATGACGCAAAAGTGCAGGGATCGATCGCTGAGCGCACGCGACGAGGGTAAATTGAAAAAAAATAATTATATTTTTTGAGAGCACTTTAAAGTGCAATATTTAATATCGTATCATTAAAATTCTATTTATTAAACGCAGATCAGAATTGTGTTCTTATTGGGTATTATTAGTATTTTTAAACTTTATTCGGTTCATAGTCTACACTTGTGTGTTTTACGAGTAACTATAAAAATGTAATAAAAGTTCGCAAATGGAATCTTGCGGGCTCCGGCTGAGGCTCGCATAGTGACAAAAACAAAAAAGAATAGGATAATGTAAGGAATAAGAAATGATTAGAGGTTTTTAAAATGTATGGTTACCTCTACACCCGATTTCAACTCACAAATTGCCACTGCTTCTTTGTTTTTGTTTTCATCAGACTTAAAGAGGAACATACAGTTTGTTAATTATTTTATAATTAGAGAGAGAAGGTGGTCATTACCCATCCAAGTTTGTTGCACAAACAGTGAAAAAATTTCTGAAAAAAAACAACAACAAAACAATGAAAAATAAAATAAGTTTCCCGACAACGTAAATATTATGACGTTAATTGCAATTTTCTAGTACCTTGGTGACGTCTGTAAGAGGGTGGCTCCATGAAAGATGTACTCCTGTGAAAGAAGTCATTGAAGTTCAATAAATAGACAAGTTATTAAAGTTCAATATATTAGTGTAGTATCGTCCTCTACTAATTGCTCTTTTGGTTAAGGGGATGGGCGATTTCCCTATGAGTCCCTATGGGCTCGAAACTTCTCCCCCTTCTAATATTTAAAATTACGTTCGTATCATCTAAGCAGAGTCGGAGATGTTCAATTACAAAAGGGTGAAATGTTTCATAAATAAACGTAAACGTTCATTCTGCAAAGCACTACAAACATGTGCACACCACGTTGCACTTACACGGAATTCCCAATTCGGTCTAAGTATAGCAGTCATCACAAAAATTGATACACATTATCGACGTGAGTGAAGAAAGTTATGTTTTATGTTATGAAAATTGTCGGTGGTATAAAACAAAAGATCTGATGGAATATAGAACACATATAAAAATCAATTTATTCTTTCAATTCTTATATTATTTCATTATTTTCATACATTCAAGTTTATATTCCATATTTGTTTCATATCCCTTACTGTCGATTTCAAACAATTGAGGTCGCCGAAACCTTAAAAAATTAAATTATTCTGAAGTATGAGCGGTGCTAGAAAGTTTTATCACAGTTTACGTATCAATACAGTAGCGCAGCTCAGCCCGTTTTTTTTCTACTTAGGGATGCGCGCGCATAGAGCTAGCGATCCTGGTGGAGGTGAAGTAAAACTGCGGTTTGGTGCTACTTAAGTATACGGATTTTTTGTGAAATTGCTTTTATTAAGAGCCGGTTAAAAACTTATTCGTGTTGTATCTTCATCTCGTGATTTTATATACCTAAGATTTCAAGGGCAAGTCATTAAATTTAGACGTTAAATTTATATTGAACTAAAGTTTAAACCCTGTATCTGACATGTATCTCAACATATTTGATATGCACCAACTGAATTCTTCAGTGTTTCAGAACTTTTCCAGTTAACATATTAATGACCACGCGTGTGCCGAAAGAGGCACGCTGTTCTGCAATGAAATGCACCAATAATGAAGGAAAGAACCCTGAGTGATGTTCTTACTTTTCCAATAGAGTTATTCAAACCACGTGACTTTTAGTAGTGTGGAGGGCAGCACCGTCGCTGTGAAAGGCAAGCGGCAGGTTGCTAGGAGCCATGAGCTTATGGATAAAACATATTATACAAACAAAATATATCGACATAATTATCAATTTTCTTTTAAAGCGTCGAGATCATTCTTGTTGGAGGTTTTCCTCTGTATATAATGGTTGAAAAACGTTTTTGTTTTGTTTAGGTAAGTGAGATCTTTTTTCTCCGAAATTCGTTGGCACTTTTGTGCCAACGTTTCCAATGTTTCAAATATTTCATTTGTTATAAAGTAGCACCTTCACATCATCGTATGGTCGTGATAATATTAAATTCGAACCGTTTTCAAAAAGAAAAGGTAGCGACCTGACGTATGTTGATAAAATAGTGCTTTTTTAAATCCAATTCATTGACGAAATTCGCAGCCAAAATCTAAATAAACCGAAAGAAAGGAAATATCATTGTAAATAACAAATGTGATAAGACACACACAACTCGATAACCGCATAATACAGCCAAAAATTTAGTAATTTTCTAAGCATCGCTTACGCGCAAAGCATAGATTGCCACCCAACACCTTCCCGTAAAACATTGTGATGTCATCCTGAATATCTCTATAGACCCATAATGAAAAGACGGAAATTTGTTTTTACTTCCTAACAGAAATGTTATTATCTCCTAGATACTATAATTTACTATTTATATTACTTACATTTCTAGATATTTTCATGAGAAATATAGAAAAACGTGTTCTCCCTGTGATTCTACTATTATTCACTTTCAATGGACAACATTCATTAGATTTATAATAATTTTTTTCCTTATAAATTGTTCAAAACTTCTACTTCACATGTTTTAGTTGGGATAAGGAAATGAAAATATACAAAAAACATTAATTTTTTGGTCAGATTGGGCTGAACGATGCTGAATTACGGATTGTAAGGCGGCGTAGTATACCTTGATCACCGCGAGGAGCGCTAGAGCCTCTGACCAACACGTCGTCATAGGACACTTAACATGGAGGATTTCGGGCACGTCAACGGCTAAGGTCACTAGTCCCTTAAGTGTAGTTCATGTTTTGGCTCGGGAAGTGGTTCTGATCTCCCCTCCCTCGGATGGCTAAATCCGGCGCCGAACTCGACTAGCGAGGTTTTCGCCAACCAGGTACCTCCCACTAGACGGGTATCGCCCCAGCCGGGAGTGCTCTAAGATCCCGACCGGTCCCCCGGCACGTGTGGTAGAGTAGTGCATGTGTGTGCGTGTGTGCAAGAAAAGGATAGGATAGGACAAGGAATGGAAAGAAAAGATCTCGCGCGGTCCGTGACCTGTTTGATAGGGTACTACCCCGGCATTTGGCTGGTGTTGATTAGAGAAACCACGGAAAGCTACCGATAAAAGCAGCCGGTCGCTAAAATTTTCCTCCACTCGGCGACCTATCTGGCTAGTGTCGAAAATATTGCTATCATCAGGACACGAACCTAGGATCTCCGGGTCAGTGGCACTAGTGACATTAGTTGATGCCCTCAGCTGCCTCTCTCGGTCAGCCGTTAAGGATATCTAAGTCCGTCCCATCGGTAGTGTATATATTGTATTTAACTTTCACGTCGACAATTTCATTAGTTTACTTAAATTCATTCATACAGATGCACAGACACTCAATGAATTGATTTGACATTTGAATGACGTTATTTGATCGATTTGACAAACTATTTTTATATATTGATTGTATCTTCACATGATTTGCAACAAAGTTTCTCGAAAGTAATTCATCGGAGATAGAAGGGAAAACTACCGATCAGAGCAGCCGGCCGCTAGAATTTTCCTCCCGACAGCGGCTGAAATCGACTAAGCTGCTTAGCTGAGTCGTAAATCCGCCACCGATATAACTCGAACTCCAGGTCCTCCCATAATCCTTACGAGTTGCTGGTTTAATAAAATTTAAACTTCAGATGTTCCGTGAATTCAATTCAAGAGATGTATTCAATCGTTACTCCGCATCTGTGTTTCCAAACGCCCGGCAATGCATGCTGGTAGAAAACTCGCCATTTAGAATTAATGTCAAAGCAATAAAAAATGTAACAATAGGTCCCAATAAATCGATAGGACCCGACGGTTTACTAGGGGAGCGACTGAAGCTCGGGGGCGAAATCATTGTGAGTTATATCACGCGACTATTTGAAATCCATTAACAACGGTACTCTTCCCGATGATTGGAGAAAGGCCATAGTTGTTCCAATTCTCAAGGGTAGAAACCGCTCTGACGTCGAATACTATCGCCCGATTAGTCCAACATCTGTAGTAGGTAAACAAATGGAAAAAACGTCGTTGCAGAATGCATGATAGCAGTTTGGGAAAACAGCGAATGGTTGTACGCAGGACAACATGGGTTCAGATCAAGCTACACATGTAAAACCTTCTAACAGTTTGCCAAGACATTTCAGAGTCTTTAGATGAAGGGGAAACAATGGACGTGGTAGATCATACATTTCACAAAAGCATTCGACTAAGTGTATTGCGAGCGATTACTTAATAAACTTCGAAATGCAGGAATTGATTAAAGAGTACTTGGATCGAATTTTTCCTTCGCGGACGCTCTCAAAGAGTTAGGATAGACGATTATTTTTCTAATGAAATTGAAGTGACGTCAGGCGTTGCGCAAGGAAGAGTGCTAGGCTTTCTTCTGTTTCTAGCATACGTTAATGGTATTTCCAATTCTATTAATTCAACGATTAGGCTCTTCGCAGATGACTGCGTAATATACTGACGAATACAAGACGCTCGAGATCAGCAAATTTTGCAGAAGGATCTCGATACAATTATGAATGGGCTGAAGAAAATGAAAAGAAAATTAATCCCAAGAAATGCAAAGCTGTAAACTTCATTGGGAAACGTGACAGAATTTCACTAAAATACACCCTTGCAGATCAACTTGTGCCTGAGGTTAGTAGCTTCAAGTATTTGGGGGTTGTTTTTCGAAGCGATCTGAACTGGTCCGACCACATCAATGACGTTGCGCGCAAAGCTTGGAAATCACTCCATTTTGTAATGCGGATATTGAGGAAAGGAAATGTGAAGACAAAGTGCTTAGCATATACTTCTCTTGTACGTCCGGTAATGGAATATAGCTCCGCGTGTTGGGACCCATACAGAGCTGGGCAGATAAACTTGTTAGACCGTATCCAAAAGAGAGCGATAAAACTTGTAGGTAACAACAATGATCAGACTGAGACATGGGAACACCTAGGGAAACGTCTACAGACAGCTAGGCTAGTAAATCTTTTCAAAGCGTACACTGGATGTAAAGCGTTTAACGACATTCGAACTAGGATAGGGCACCCTCACTATTTCGGAAGGGGAGACCATCCATACAAAATTAAATATACGAATCAAAAAACTGATGTAGGTAAATACTCTTTTGCCAACCGGATAATAACTGACTGGAACAATCTACCTGCGTCTGATGCCAAATATTTGTGTGTGTTATGTCTTCTTAGTTTCCTTGTCGTACTTTCCTTATAATATGTATTTTTAACTTGTCTTTGTATGTCTATATGTTCTGTATAAACCCTGCCACCAAGCGAAAGCTCATTAGCAGAAAATAAATATTAACATTATTATTATTATTATTGTTATTATTATTATTATTATAACGTAAACATACAACTCGTTACTTACTGCAGTCTATTTGTAGTTCATCTTCGCAATCCGCCGCTGCCACTTCCTTCTTTTTCTCCAACTGAAAGCAAATTTTAAATTGTTTTGAGCACAGAACGAGGTCATCTTGCATTGCTGAATGGGAAACATTTCGTTTTCACGAATCTTGAAGTACTCACTGTAACAGAGCCTCGCCAACGAAGTTTTGTGTAACTAGTGTTGCTACAACAGCACGTACTTTTATCACATTATTTGTGTTGGTTGCGTAATATTGTAATACTACATCAAGTCACAAAATGTGCCTCAGGCTGGGATTCAAACTCTAGAACTTACGTTTAGCAAGCTATGAGCATAACCACTACACCGAATGCTTACGGCAGCTCGGCTTATCGCCACTTTAACAATAAAGCTGAACATGACCAATTATATAAAATGAATATTTTAATGAAAACTGCACCAGTTCGAGTAAAAAATTGGAAAAGTTTGCAGATTTAAGAAAATCTAATTTATGGGATGTTTACAATTGTCACAATTTTACTAAAATTTGACGAAAACTACTCATATTTTTAAAATATTCTACATCTTGTTTAAAAATCCTGCACCATTTTTATAAACGTTCTTTATTCGAGAAAAAAATCATCTAACCATTCGAAACCATTTTTAAGAAAACTTTGAAAATGTCTTATATGTAAAGTACTCCCAAAAATCAATATAATCGGTTTCAAATTCAAGGCCTTGAATTTAAAACGGATATTTTGATTTTCAGGTGTTAAGGTGTTCCAATCTGTCTCTAATGTATCTAACGAAAATAATTTTAGACTCAAATTGCAATATTTAATTCAGTATCTGTCCCTACTTCTATGATTTTTATTCGGATAAGTTAAGAAACATTCCATCTACCAACCAACTTATTCGATTTTTTTAGTCATAGAAGTTATTTATAAGGATTCAGTCTATTAGATTGCGAAATTGCCATTTTGAATATTTTACTGAAACAAAAAGGTGGTTGTAATAATAATAATAATAATAATAATAATATAAAGAATAAGGTGGTTGCAACAAAATAATGGGTGTTGAAGAGTAGATAGAAAAATTAGGCGTTGACGTCCTCGCTCCTTTAAAATTATCTCTTCTCGTCGAACCAACTACAGATATGTTAAGCAAAATGATCTCATAGTGTGTGAGACGTAGTATAATGTTTTTGTTAAAATTTGACCATAGATTTTGTAGTTTTTTCATGTTTGTGCTTTATACCCAATTTATTTAGGGAGATAAGTGCGCATATCTTCTATCTACATGTATGCAGAACGTACTCAGAATACAAATGCCTGTACTTTCTAATATTCAGGATGGTTCAAAAATACTTTTACTAATTTCGGGTATGGATTCCTTACACAAAACGAACAGAAAAAGTTCATATGAACACGAGTCCTACAATCCTTTGTATTCTCGTTAATTAATTTATTGATGATTACTCATAACAGCTTGTAAACACATAAAACTCATATCAAGTGCTCGAAATGTCCTCCTTTAGTTCCTAGACTCGCATGCACTCGTCGAATCATAGGTTGGCGCGTCCTTTCAAATACTCCCGGATGATGTATGGTTTCGCAGTCTTCCATAATACTCTCTGATGACAGGTAGATGAAGTATTTCTCAATCAGGAGTGTCTGCAGCATTAACCAATAGTTTAAGATGCCCCCTCCTTCCCCGGAGATAATTAGAGGTGCTACAACTGGATGTACTTTCTCGCATTTTTGGAAATGTTACTACATAATATTGAAATTTCTGTTCTAATAACAGCTCATCTATAACTTGGAAAAAGCCCAATTCGAACGAAGCGGTTGTGGTGTATATCTGCGTTTATTTCGATAGTCAAGAATAGTCAAGTTTTACTTTTACAAATGAAAAAAACATGAATATTTTTAACTGTTAACGTATTTGCAGCACATTTTACAGAAATGAAAGAATAATTGCACACAAGCCTGCCTTGATTACATCAAAGAGAGAGCTAACAGTTTCTTTCTGAGTACTACAATTTGCGACCAAAACTTCTTAAAGTAAGAGAAGTGTATTTGAAAGTACTATGTTAAATCTATTACCTTCCTTAAATTTATTTCCTTTCATAACAATATTTTCTACGTACGATCATCACGACCGACAACAAAGAGAAGCATTTGAATAATTTGAAACCGCCATGCCATTTTGTGAACTGACTGCGCGTCAAACGAATTGAGGGACATTCTAATTTACATCAATTTCAAATTTGTTGTACATTGTTAATTTAATGTTATTAATTGTAATGTAATCTGCTTTTACTATTCTCTATTTTAATTAACCCGTTAACATCCAACGTCCTCATTTGAGGACGCTCATTTCTGGTCAACTCAAATTAGCTTCTTTTGCAATACTTTGTTAATTTTATTTCTTCAATAGATGCAGACATCCTAAACGAAACGTATAAGCAAGCTTTTTTCATTCTTGAATGGCAGATGTCGATTTAGTAGTGATCGCTAAAGCATTGTATACTCCTGGCCAGGTTATACATATAACTTGCGTCGGATAGAATCATCTAAAACCGTGCTAAATGTCTCATCTACAATCTGCTATATGCCTTTGATTAAGTCGGAAGGAGAGGCCGGTGTAAAGCTTTGGTCTGCACCGAAGTTGAGGGGGCATATGCAGCTCAGTTCTAACAATTTTACTTCATTTTATAGAAAATAATGGTCATATAACCAATGTTTTGCGCTTTGAAACACACTAGTAACACACAACAATTGGTTAACACTAAAAGTTGCAGAGACATGTTGCCAGAGGGCTCCACCGGCTGTTGTGCGCGCACGAACGCGACAATGGGCGAGCGTTAAGCGCACACAATTCATTTGGTCGTTCTTGGGCTACCTTGTATTTATTTTACGTCTGCCATTTGTAATTTTATGTATTTCTAGTGTTTGCCTGATGATTCTGCCTTACGACCTGCCCATACGTGTTGGTTGTAGAAACTTGAAATTCCATCTCTTCGAAACGTCGCCTCTATAAACAAAACTGACAGGACAAACAACGGATTGACTGTCTGTGCTAGTGCTAGAAACCATCCGCAAAAGCTGGCTCGTGGCTCAGAGCGAAGTCGCTCGCCTTTCACCAAGGAGGTCCGGGTTCGATTCGCGTCGACTTCATGTGAAATTTGTTCCAACAAAACGAGTCGGCCTGTTCTACCGGGTCCAACCCCTGTGAAGTGCCCTGAACCCTGTCCACATCCTCATTCCTTCCCAATTCTGGCCGCTGGGTAGTGACGCAGGGGTGCGTAGTAGGAGGCGCGTACGCGGAGATACTACCTGGCGGTCCTCTTGACAACTGACTGCGACGAGACGTGACATTTGACATTGAAAACGCAGATTAACGGAGGATCACTCCATAGCGTCGACTAACGAATGATTATTCCATAGTACGAAAGCGCTCAAAACCCCCAAGGGGTTTAGAGATGCGTTGCGTCAATATAGACGCAACAAATTAAAAAAAAAAAGTTGTCCCGTGTTGAAAGGTAGGCGAAAGGCCCTGCACATTTTGGTAGTACGGATACAAGTGCTGCTCGTGAAGTATCCTCCACGCTTCACTTTGAGAGGTGCCATAAGTAACGGCCACTGGTCTTATGCTGATACCTGGATCGTCTTCGACACACTAGAGTTTGTTGTTCGTGGTCAGGCGTAGGAGCAACTCTTGGCTTTCCTGGATGCATGTTCTACGGCGCAACGCCGACCTGGATGGCCGACGTGGCTAGAGCGTGGGCCCACTCAGCGCCTCGGCCCGAAGGGTCGCAAGTTCGAGTCCCAGCGTACTCTTGGTGGTTTGTCCCTTGTCTTTCACGCGTGTTGTCGCGGAAGGCCTCGTGAGTGAGCTGACCACAGACCGAGGAGCCCGCATGTGTGTGTCTGGTGTAAAAAGGTTACTATTGTAGCGTCGCGAGGTAGCTCATGCTCCGGCGTGAGGTTTCGCTTGGAAATCCCAGTCTTAAGCCGGATGGGGGATGGGGGTGGAACGCGGCGGCGCCTCGCCGGCGCGCGCGGGGCAGGAAAATCCCAGTCCCAAAATAACTTGGACAACAGGGCGCGCGCGGGCGCGAGTCTAGGTAATGACGGTTGCTCCCTGGAGAGGGCTGGCTAGCGAGCCGTATGACGCCCGCCGCTGGTAGAGTGGGGGACGAGCCGTGGGATATTTATTGCGGCACCGACATGCGCTCGCGGGATACGCTAGTGAGTCGAAAGACGGGAGGTATCTCCAGTGCAACCTTGCACTTGATCTTCGGGTGTAAGATCAAAGTTGGCATCAGGCCATGTAACATTTCTAGTTACGAGGACTCTATGTCCGACAGCTCGCACTTCGCGTAGCTTTCTCATGCTCTCGAGCAGAGGTACTGGGCTAGGCCTAGGGACGGTCGCGGGGTTTCGCGGCTTAGAGAATCGAAAGGTTGCCAAAGGGATTCAATCTTGTATCATAATCTTTTATTTTATTATTGTAAATATACTGTAAATACTATACGAATCAGTCGTCTGTGTTCTTGTCCAGTACGTCACACTACATGTATCTGAGGGGCATAGTAGACACCCGGTGCGGATGGTCGAAATCGACATCCCCTGAAGCTGGAAAAGAGGCCAAGGAAGAAATAGAACTATGTGGAAAGCGACCGCCGACGTGGCTAGAGCGCATGCTGGCTCGAGACGCGGGTTCGAGTCACTCCGTGGGCATGGTTGTTTGTCCCGTGTCTTTCAGGGACGCGGAAGGCCTTGTGAGTCTGCTGATCACAGGCCAAGGAACCCGCATGTGTGTGTCTAGTGTAAAGGTTAATGTGTCCCTATGAAGGGCACATAGTGGGTACCCGATGCAGACAGCCGAGATCGGCATTCCCTGAAGCTGTGAAAAGCCCCAGGAAGAAAAAAAAAACATTAGTGCAACGGTACCTAATCAAATTTTTAGTTTATTAGCTACTTTACATGGATCACACTTATCATATAATCCCTCTCTACTCTGATATCAGCAACGTGACGATAAACGGCCCCAAAGGTTGGATGACTCGACTGACTTCGGTCTGGAAACTCCATCTGATACAGCCGTGCGTTCTCTTGTCCATACATAAAAATCGTATCTGCCTGTACACGAAACGAATATCCTGCCTTGGTTGAACGAAACACTTGCAGCTAACTCTGTACTTGTACACAATTGAAACACTGAAGTCAGACTAATGACAAACGACAAATGTGGCGTCACATCACTATCTACGTAGAATGAATGCATTGAGCTTATGAAGGATTGCATAGATGGATGAAGTTGTGGAGTTGGATCCGTCAGGGCGTTGAGCGTAAACATTCATTAATAAATTAATAACGAGAAAACGAAGGATTGTAGGACAAATGTTCAAAAGAACTTTTTGTCTTTATTTTCTGTAAAGAACCCACGCCCGAAGTTTGTAAAATAACTTTTGAACCATCTTCTATATCAGGGCTTTCCAATAGGCGGCCCACCATATTTTTTGTGCGGCCCGCGACTGCTTTGAGACCTTTTATTAGACCAACCAAATACGTTTTTTTAGTTATTCTGTCACGCATGTTTATAATTACATAACTATAATTATAAATGTGAAATAAAAATAGCCTTACTGATTCTACACTTAGTCTCTTAATGAGACTGGCTACAATGGAGCTAAAGTGGACATAAATTCTTTGGTGAATAAAACTGACGCCCTCAATGTTTTCACTGAACAATTACACAATTCCTCTTATTTTTATTTAATGATATATTAATTTTCTCGTATGTACATTAATCATTAAGTATGTTGAATAAAAGTCGTGTCTAATATATATTTGTTTCAATATAATCTCAGTAGTTAGGATAAAAAACATCTTAAATTACGGTTCGGTCCGTGGCTTAACTAGAATTTGATACGTGGCCCATACGCCTTTCTAAGTTGGACAGGCCTGCTCTACATAACAAATAGGGATATATCCGCAGTCTTCAAAAGGAACAGTCTCTATTGTAACAAAACGCTTAGTAACGATATAGGACTTGCGTAAATGCCATAATTTAGACAGTACTTACATCACAATTTACAGTCTTGAAGCACAACGTGGCCACAACCAAGTACTGAAGTACTAAAAGTCGTGAAATTTCCATGATAGAAATACCTGTGTACAAGAGCCTGTTCTATATCATAACTACATTCAGTCGAGCAGGTTATGTAGAGAGTTCCTGATTGTCCTTGATGCAACGGATTGTAAAACACCAGTTCCTGGGTCACTTACGCCCTAGCGGAACTGCTGATGATGACCAAATTAGTCGCATCCTGTTTAGACATGCTTTGGATTAAAAAAGGAGAGATTAAAAAAATGAAACTACCTTAGAGTTCTTCCTTAACTTGTCATGACCCATTTTCATCGAAAACTTTAACCCGCGGCGTTTTCTTGCATCCAATTTTTGGATAAAGAAAGAATGTTAATTTGCAACACTTCGATAAATAATCGGGGTTTTTATTGTTCCTCAAATAATTCTTCGATTATTTCAACAGACTTGAGTTGTATGCATTTAGTCAGGAATTGAGAATAAGAATGTTTGATGTAAATAGGTTTTCTTTTTAATAATGTTGCTCGAAGATTACAATTTTGAAAACAATATATTTTTACTAATCGTTTCTGTATCTTTGCACAAATTTTGATGGTGGTTGAGAGATACGAAAACAAGGTTTTAAGCGTAACGTGTCTTAACAAAAAGTAACCATTTTTCAGCGCGCTAAACTGTTGTTCATAAATTTAAAGTTTATATATGCATTTTGTAGGAAATTTTATCCACTTTAATTTTGTAAATAACAATTGTTCAGAAAAATAGATAAAACGCATAGTTTCGAAGATATAAGCGAAAAATTAAAAAAGAGCGAAATGTTTAGGTTTTTTTGCAATTTTCATTGTGAAGCCGACCCTTTTTGAGGTGGCAAACATCAAATTCGAATTCAGCACCCTCAAAAATATATAGAACCGTTGAGAAAAAACTTCCGGAATTTTTTCCTAGGTCAAATACCATTTGACTGGATTACACTGCTATCTCCGATTTTTGTAGTTATTATAATTGTCTGGACCTTAGTAGTTAATGGCACTTTTCCGTTAGCCACTATTTATCAAGAACCCTAAATCTCATAATCCACATCAATTAAAAGCAATTTAATTATACTTGCAAGTCAATAGCCTCGGCGTTGTGTTTAACCTCAATTTCAAACTTTTATTTATATTTTCTTTTCAAACTTCTCTTTCGGGATGCTCAACATTTAAGTCTTTTTAATTTAATTTAATTTTTTTTAGAAAATTTCGAAAAAGTTGAGCCCTTATGTAAAGTACCCCCAAAAATCAAGATATCCATTTCCAAAAGGCCGCGACTTCAAATCGATTGGGGAATATCTATTTTGAAGAAAATCGCCTGAACAATTTAGGCACTATAGTTTACCAACAGACGAAGGGGCATGTTTCGCCATCAACCAATTTCTCTATCTCAAGGCCCACAAAATGTAGATTGTGACTATATACAACATGTTAGAGGAAGTAATTTACTATATAAAGTGAACGCCACTTATTGTTATCACACCGGGGCGCAGATAATTTGATAACATTATCCTAGTTACGAAATGAAAATAGAACTTAGTACGACAGTATCAACTCGTAAGGAAACAAACAATTGAGTAATGAAATGGGTTGCTATGGAGGTGAGTTTGTTTTGGGGGACGGTGGCCAGAGTTCGTAAGAGTCAACTAAATGAACTCCCTGCCTGCCTATGCCCTAACCCTGTTCTAGTGTTAAGTAATTAAAATATCTGTAAAATCAATGGATTGAACAGATAGACAATAAAGCTGTTAAAAAAAAGTTCGTAAGAGACGGTTGTATGACGATTGTCATGATATTTGAAGTAAAACTCTTGTTAACATATTCAATTAGTAGTGTCTTGAAGTGATTACCAGATTGGCGAAATCTTGGGGAAGAAAGCCATTAGAGTCAGTGGCGTAGCTTGAGTTTTGGCTTAGGGTATGTAACTCGAGAAATGAGAAATTAATTTAAAACTCCTAAATATTCCTCATTCACCAATACCATTCCGTCACTTTGGTCAATTAGAGCACACAAATAATTTCTATATATTTAAAATAAAAATTGATCCAGTAAAAGAAATAATGGCTCACGTACTTCATATAGTTTACTGGTTGTAAGTTAGAAAAAGTTGACTGAAGTTCGCCTTGAAGTTGACCTAGCAAAATAAAAATGTGTGTCCTCGTACTTTAATAATAAGAACACTATCAAACCCAATGGTTTTCAAAATTGTCCAATTCATATCATTTAGAATTGGCATAATTTATAAAATGGAAAGCAATAATCTATAATAAAAATATAATAGGAAAGAGAAAAATAATTAATTTACAGACACGTAATGAAAAACAGTTGCCAGTTGTCCTTTGCTGCTTACATCAAGTATCGAGGAGACAAAAGAGGCTTCAGAAATCTCATTTTTAATTTCATGGGACATTACCATGCTCACACTTGAAATCCAATCAATCTGAATTTCTGGCGAGATTGCACGAAACACTGGAATTTTCCATATCATCCTTGTCAGTTTTATCATATTTCATTATTTCACTTATATATTCCATGAAATTTTCTCTATTTGATGATCCCCTATTTTCATTATGGCTAGAAAATACAAGCCCTTGTCTCCCAAAAAAGCATACAACTCGAATGAAGAGTGACAGAATTTCCTTATTTTCCCTTATATTACTGTTGTATTGCTCGGCTCAACATAGCCTGTGTTGGCTGTTTAAATAAAATTCTATCCTCTCATATTTTTTTCAAATATTTTTAACTGTTTCTCGTGCTCGTTTAACGTGCTTAATTTGTCCACGGCACAAAAATAGACTCCATAATTATGTAGGCACTTTGGTTCGCAATGTGCTCGCCATTCCAGGTCACAGATGTGGATTGCACAGTCACATACCCTTGTGCATTCAACCAGCACAATCCCTAACCTAAATTGGCTACAAATATGTAGTTGCTAAATGTATTAAAATAAGGTAATTAAGCTTAAATAAAACAATGATCATTAATTAATCTCGTTCTTTTACAAACACCGAAGAGAACAATGATGTTTCGTAAAACGACCGCTTTTTCGTAGGCACTGGATGTAATGGGTCACTGTGCATCTGATTCACAGCGCAGGCTAGGCAGCATTTCAGGCTGATTCGTTCATCCTTGTGAAGAATCGAATTCTCAAAGGCGCAATGTTTGAAATATAATGAAATATTTTGTAGTAGAAAAAGAAAATAACAAATGGACAATTTACAATCATTTTAAAATAAACGTAGCTGATATTGTCAGGGTATGTAACACATCATCCATATCCGTGGACGCTACGCCCCTGCCATCAGTTACAATCAGTGATCTCAACATAATAAATGGACGCACAACTGCAATGCTTTGAAGTGCTGAAAATCGTAACGGTCGTTTTTCGTTAGGTTGACTGCGGTGAATGTCTTCTTACAGACTTTCTTACGCGTGAAATGTGTCTTGAGTGTTGTTAGCGATGCTTACAATCGTCTCTGTCAAAGAAAATGCCAAAAGCAATCGGTAAAATCAAACTGTAAACTAGATGTGCATGTAATTAGATGAGATATTTAGCCATTACTTTTATAACATTTTTTATGTTTTCGACGACTATTATTTGCTATAAGTCGATATAACAAAATTACACTGTTCTACAAGGGTTCTATTTCTGCAATAAAAGTGTGTGATTCATTATGAATTTGCAATGGTAAGTCCATATCTGAAATCAAAATGTCGCGTTCAGGGATAGTTTTTCAGTAACTTTAACTTTTATATCATGAAAAAGGCATTATTTTCCGTAAATTGAGGGAATGTTTGCAAATAACACAGCAACATGGACTCCTGTATTTATGTCAAATGTTTTAGAATTCAAATGTTGGTACGCCTCTCTCGATTGTATACTTTCATAAACACCGCTTACCTCAAACCAAGCCTCACTGTCACTGTCAGGAAGCCTCAAGTGTGAGAACGTTTAAAGTGATATTTTTGTTTTTCATGGTGGTACAGAAAGTGACAAGTAAGTTGATAAGAAGGAATGGAGTAAATAAGAATGTCTTCGTACAGCATGAATTAAAGATTATTATGATATAAGATTGATTTTTCTAGAAAACGTCTCGTCGGCGCTCCTGTCGAGATACTCTCGACATTTGCTATATCTGCGGAGGATCCACATTTGTAAGAAACAGAAATGGTATGTTACGCATATTTTTCTTATAAATTTAATAATTGGTGGAAAGGAAAAGAAAAAAAAACATGTTATTTGCTGTACCTATAGTATGGCGAGAACCAAAAGACCATATATCAGACTGTTATTACTCGTTCACTTTACGTTTGCAGACGGCAGAATTAGGAACTAATGTTGTTTTGAAAGTGAAGGCCCGAACATACAACCGAGAAAACACAAATGGTCCCGATGTCAATCAGCATCTGACCAATCAGCTGTCTCCGAAGGCAGCACAAGCGCTATGGACACAGCTGACGAATTATGCCTTTCTGACAGTAAGCTGGAGTCGCGCCCTTACATAATTAAGGTAATATACAATAAAATAGATCACACCACACCCGTTATTCACAACATTCACATACAATATTTTTATTTCTTCTTTGCACTTATTTACTGCTTAATGGTTATGTTCTTGCCCCGCCGGGGTTCTGTGTGCTGCTTACCGCCATCTACATCATATTAAACGGTCAGTACCTAGTGCAGACGCGCGTTTCTCATTCAGTCGGCGGTGACCTCATGTAAACAGATCGCAGCGCTCCGACTGCAAATGTAAAGTGAACGAGTAATATTTCTGTGTCACAAAAATTCGAGGTTTTAGAAACAAGTCAAAGAAACACATTGTTTACCCGGACCTATCTTATGCGCCAAGGCCAGTGCCACACTCTGAAAGTCTTCCAGTTCAATTTTAGAAAATATTTTCAAATTAACTATATACAGTGAGTATAAATGGAAGGTATGTAGCTATTTCAAAGTAATTGCATTGTTATTAGGCATGCAACAAGGCTACACAAAATATGCTAGTTTTCTTTGCGAGTGAGATAGTCGCGATGGAAATTCCCACCACATAAGAAAGAAAAGGCCGGAACGAAATTGGAAAGTAGATGAAAAAAGTGTCCAACGTCAAAATTTGGTAGCTCGTGAAAATATCCTTCTACCACCTCTTCATATCAAATTCGGTTTAATTAAATAATTTGTAAAGGCGATGGATCCAACTGGCGAAGTGTTTACGTATCTTGCTGACAAATTTCCTCATCTTTCAGCAGCAAAGATAAAAGAATGTGTATTTGTTGGCCCTCAGATCAGAGGACTTCAGATAGAAATTTTGAAACATGAGATAACTAGGACAGAACAGACATTCACCATCGTGGTGGTCCGTCACGATTTCTGAGCACAGTGTTGTCTCCACTCTACTCTAGAGCTCACTGGTTGCAATTAATCGGTGGTTCAAGAATAGAGAACAAAATATTCGCAGAAGCGTGCAGGTGACAGGTTGCCGATTGATCAGCCAACCAGAACTTTCGAACAACATTATTTTCTTTTTGTTGAAACTTTAAGTGTTGCCACGTAGTGATGACATTCTGCCAACATTGAAGAAATAAAAGCAAAATCGCTGGAAGAGCAAAATGCCATACCACAAACTGCGTTCCAAAAATGCTTCGAGGACTGGAAAAACGTTATCGCAAATGTATTATATGCGAAGGGAACTATTTTAAAAGGGACAAAATCAATACTGATGAATAAATTAAGATTTTTTTGAGAAAAACGAATTTTCCGCGTAATGATCATTCCTCGTAGAGAGCATCTGAGAGAACATATTCTTAGTAGAGCATTTGGGCGTAAACCAGGAGGCTCGGGTTCGAGTCCCGGCCGGGGCCACCAATTCTTGGAACAAATTTAATTATTAAAATACATTTGTTACTTGTTTGTAAATGTAAAATACACTTGTTACATGGACACATCTTGGATTTCTTTACGATTGGGTCCGGGCGTAATTGCGACAATTATATACATTCATCCTAAGTTCAGATTTGACACTAGAGAAAGCTTGCGAGTATTAGGCCCGCAACAGACTACACCGAGGAATGCGTTGCGAGAAATGTGCGACGAGAAATGTGGAGAGGCCGGCGAGGCTGCGTCCACACACTATACAAGCAGCCAGTATCCCCAAAGTCACGTGACTTCCGACCACCGCACGTTGAAACCTGCGCAGTGGGCTCAGGCGCACTGTGACCGCTGAACTACAGGAGAGAACTAATGAACGATGGTCGGCGAACCAAGAGAACTAAATGAACTACTGAACTAGGAATGGTGACCGGCGAACTACGAACGATGACCCGTGACAGATTAACTATAGTTCACTAAATGGTCGTTCCGTATCGTACCGTTCCTTTTCAAGAATAGTTCAATTGAACTAGTTCGTTCGCGCTCGACACATCCCTCAGTGAAGGAGTAGAAATGTGTCCGAGAAAACCCGCTCGCCGACCGACTCGAGCGAGGAACTCCTTCGCCTCCGCAGAGGCGAACGAGGAAACTCAAGTGTGTGGGGGGTCCATAAGAGTCCCTTGTTTCGATTTTCCTCATTTCTCGTCGCACATTTCTGGAAACACATTCGTCGGTGTAGTCTGTTGCGGGTCTTATTCGCTATTTGGCGAACAGCGAGCAACCGCTCCCCGAAGTCCCGAGTAGTGTGGATAGGTCGCTTGCTATTTGCCGAGAGACGAACATTCGGCGCTCGCCCTACCCACCGAGTGTCGGTCTTTTCGACACATCAAAGGGAGCGAACATACGCCGAACACATCAGCTGGTAGGGATCGGGCTCGCTGCTCAGCGAATACCGAATGTGTGGAGCCACCTTTAGAGTCCCGATTAAACGACATAGTCATTAGGAAAAGCAACAGCAAAACTGCCGATGCCATGAGCGATTTTAGGAATATTGGGATTCTGCCCATTTCCATTATCATTGGATTCCAACGTTGAACACTGAGTGTCACTTATCACTGACGCACTCAAGTTTTCGTTGAATTTCTAAGTAAGTGGTAAACTTGATTATTCCAATTGTATTATTTATATGTTGTCAGTGTACACAATCTTATGGTAAAAGATTTGTACATGAGTCTTATCAAATAAACTATGGCTTATCAAGTTTTACGTAGCCAAGATAGCCTTGGACCCCAGTAGCGTAGCTTCAGTTGGTGTCACCCGGGGCAAAACTAATGGTATCACCTCCCTAAATTAAATATAAAAGTATCTCGTACAGAATAGTTTATACATTAATAATGTATAAATATTATTTTAATAAATGTCGACATTTATTAATAATACATTAAAAATTATTGTATTATTAATTATTGTTTTATTAATGTATTAAATAATACATTAATAAAACGACATTTATTTATTTATTTTTATTTATTTATTTACGTCAAAAACAGTTAAAAACTGCGTATGACGAGCTATGGGGAGAAGTGAATTTTGTGCACGTTTTCATAATTCTGTGGTGTCTATCCTAAACCATATTCTAGTCGAATTTTGAATACAGAAAAGAGAGTTTTTTTTCGAGTTTTGTTGACAAAATATTCGCTCCTATATAATAAAATATATTTTCAAAGGTAAATTAGCTATAAATTCCTGCCCTGAACCCTCATGTTCGTCATGAAAGAATAATACTTTTTGCCGCGATAATATGAAAAACGATAATTTGAATAACTATATTTCCCACTGAAATTCAGAAGACGTGCACAAATAATGAAGTTACATTTATGTCCAGAAGCAAAACAAGGGACCATCTCAGCATTTGCTCAGGGATCAGGGAAACTGGACGAAAAACCTGATCGAGATGGGGGCCATCAACCCAGAAACTGTGGTACAATACTTGTTACAGGTTCTTTAGAATTATACAGTCCAAATGATAAATAATTACATTAATTATCATTGTTAAAATTAATTCTACTTTCCTTTTTGATGCTCGGTATAGTCTCGAATTGTATAGAAACAGTTATGCAGCAGAAAAGATTTTACTTGGGACTTAAACTTTTCTATTGAATTTAATCGTTTAATGTCTTCTGGCAAAGTGTTGTAGAGTAATGTACATGAATTGTATGTGAATTGTATGTGTACATGAATTGTATGAAATGTAGTGAGCTGTTGATACTGCCACCTGGTGAATATGATTACTACGTCGTGTGTTATACTTATAGACATCGGCGTTTGCTGAAAATATATTCCCGTCCTTAAGTAAGTCATTTTTGACAAAAACTACTGATTCGTAAATCAGGAGACAAGGTAATGGTAAAATTCCTAGATTAATAAAGAGTGACTTACAAGAATCACGCAGGTTGGATTTGCTTATTATTCGTACAATTCTTTTCTGTAATCTGAAAGTCTGTGAACTATAAGATGTGTTTCCCCAAAATATTATGCCATATCTGAGGCGGGAGTGAACATTGGCAAAATATACACAACGAGCTGTATGAAGGCTGACGGAATTTGAAAGAATTCTGAACGCGTAGCATAATGAGCTTAATTTTGTGTTCAATTCATTTAAGTGGGCATTCCATTTGAGGTTTGACTGAATTGATAGACCTAAAAATTTTGTTACATTAACATCAGTCAATGGCACACCGTTCATTTTCAATGGAGTACAGAATTTTTTATTTGATATGGAAAACTGCATTGAAACTGTTTTATTTTCATTTACTTTTAATTTGTTATTACGGAACCAATTTGAAACGTCTGATATTGTACTATTTACGGTTTCTTTGTCGCAAAGAATATTTGTATCATCCGCAAAGAGAACTGTTCTTCCGTTTCGAATCGCTAAGGGCATGTCATTTACGTATAATAGGAAGAGAACAGGGCCTAAAATCGATCCTTGCGGGACTCCACGTACAATTGGCAAAGAACCGGAAATGTGTGTACATAAGGTTCCATCATTCCAGTAAGTTATTTCTACTCTCTGAGATCGTTGTTTAAGGTACGAACATAGCCAATCTAGAGCAATACCACGGATTCCATACGAAGGTAATTTTGAAAGTAAAATGTTATGATCAATGACGTCAAAAGCTTTTGAAAGATCTAAAAATATTCCAATAGTTGCTTCGTTTTGATCCAATGATGAGGCAACATCCTTAAGAAAAGAAAAAATGGCTGTTTCCGTAGATTTTGATTTCCTGAATCCATGTTGGCAATTTGAAAACGCGTCGTGTTTATTGAGAAAGGTTTCCATTCGCACATAAAAAGTCTCTCTAATATTTTTGAAAAAACTGACAAAAGAGAAATTGGCCGATAATTTTTAATTTCATTTTTGTTGCCTTTTTTGAAGAGCGGCTTAATCTTAGCTGTTTTAAAAATATCTGGAAAAATTCCGGTGCATAAGGATGCATTAAATATGTGAGTTAACGGGTGTATAATGGCTGGCGCGCACGTCTTTAACAAACAATCCGGAAATTCATCTAAACCGGCCGAATATTTACGAGTATTTTTTTAATTTACCGATTATTTTGAGAATTTCATAGGAAGAGGTTTCGGAAACGAACATAGTGTCTAAGACTTTTAGGGAAACGTCAGATGTTGAATTTTGTGGCTGAAAACCCTTAGTGAGATCGACAGCAATTCTCGAAAAGTATTGGTTAAAGAGACTAGCCACTGTTGCCGGATCGTTCACATCTCTATCGTTATCTTTTAAAACAACATTCTCTACAAGGTTTCTAGTTGGTTTGGTCGCATTTTTTACTATATCATACATACATTTATTATTACTATATCATTATTACTACATCATTATTATATATCATTATTACTATATCATTATTACTACATCTATTACTATATCTTTATTATTACTATATCATACATACATTTATTAATAATACATTAAAAACAATGTATTTCAAAATAAATCGAAATATATTTTTTAAATAAATAATCTAAAACGAAGAATAACGAATTAACAAATGTATGTTTTTTACAAAAACACTTTTCTATATTTAAGAGTGGCAAACGTATGTATAATTTTATCAAAATGTATGCTATAATCCACACAAGATCTACAAAGTTTCTAATTGGTGACACCCGAGGCTGACCGCCCCCCCCCCTATCTACGCGACTGTTGGACCCAATGTCATCGGATGCTCGTGAATCTACTGTACAAATGATAGGCGTTCATGGTTTTTGGCGCAAAATAGGTAAATAAAGACCACTGATAAATGTTGAAAAAATAAAATGACTTCCGCGCACCGAACATATCTTTACAGAATACCGGAAAATTATATTGTAAATAAAAACAATACCTTTTCAAACCTACGACTTTAAAAGGGTTAAATCTACAACACATCATTATAAACATTTTTTGCGGGAAAATTTATCTACGTTAATTTCGTACACAGCATAATTTTTGTTAGGATTGATAGTTACGGAGATTTATGCAAATACCTAGAAGAGCCTTCAACGGCTCATTCTTCGGCTTAAGGATTTTTAGTATTTAGTAGGTACCGATGGACAATCACACCAAATGTCAAAACTTGTTTGTTTATTTCATTCGATTTATATAATTTGACTGGGCTATTAGCCAAATGACAAAAATTACAGTGATTACAATAATTAGCGGAGACCACTGTATATCCACTTTTTCGATATCAGGGCCCCACAATACGATTTTTTCTGAACAGAAAAATCCCAGATTTCTGAAGCAGCATTTCAATATTTTTTCTTTGCTGCGTGCCGTAATTCTGTATTTCAGTGTCAAGGAGACACAAAATGAGGATTTTGACCATACAATTTAGCAACAAATAGGAGCAATAATTATCCATTTTTTGATAATAGGGACCCAAAAAACTAATTTCAGTAGAAAAATTGCCATTTTCGCTGAATTTGCTATTTGAAATTCCCCCACTTCTTTCGCTACATTCTTTCAGGAATTCCCCATAAGCTACTTAAAATCCCACCTACTAACACCCTTTAAAAATTAATCACAAATAACTCCAAAAACTGACCTCTGCAGTTTCAATTATCTGTCTAATAAAATGAATTACCAAACCCCTGAGAAAGGAGGTAAACGCATGCGAATGTCCATCCCTAAAAGTTAATGTGTAATATTTATGTATTATGACCACCCCTGAAATGCAGAAATGCCGAGCAGGCAGAAATAAAAAATAAATAAATTAATAATAATAAATAAATAAAGAGAGGAATTATCATGATGCTATTCAACAATGGAGTTCTGCGACTCTGTAGTTTGAAAGAGAATTCCGAGATTCTTTCTAATTCTTGGATATTATAGTTGTACTTTCAGCTGTTTTAATTGTCAAATTTGTAAATGTATCAGTTTTAAAATAATTAGTTTTCGCACATATTGTTCTACGATGAGTACTGAGTTTTAGAAGTGATAGCTGTGTGCAAATGGACAGAAATTGCGGTATATTATGTAACTGTGACTAAAATATTATATGGTACTAGGAAAACCCGGCAGACGTTGTTCTGCTCTTCATCTCCCTCTTTTCCCTCCCATCTCCCTTTCTCACTGTCTTTCCCTCCCTCATCCTGTCTATGTTTGTCTCTGTCTCTGCCGCTCTCTGTCCCTCTCATTCACGTTTCCTTGCAAATTCTGCACGTCTCTGAGCAGGTGAGGTAATATCGGGAAGCGCCGTACTAGCAAAACTGTAATAGAATGTTCAGGAAGAGTTCATTCTGTAGAATATGGTGTGAGAAACGTTTCTTTGAGGCCCAAGGCCCTAGAACGCCTCGTTTAGGAGTTACTTAACGATATAGATTCAAAATGCTGCCGAGTGTGTTGCAGGTCGCATTTGACATGAATATGTAGTGGATATGTAGCGCCATGTAATGGAGTAACAACAGAATTAACAACACATAAAACTTCGGTGAAACTCTGTGAAAAAACACGTAGAAGTGCCAACTTTCGTGGAGATTGGTCCAACGGTGTTGGAGTTCTGCTCTTATAAACATACCAACATCCTGTTTATATATAAACTAATTCGATGTACCTGTTGTAGCACCGCTCGTTGTGATTCAACTTTGGCCTCCGATGGCGTAAGAACTCGTTTGAATATGGTGCGGGTCTCATTTTCGTCGAAATTCCAGATTTTTAGAAAATTGCAAAAGTTAAAAAAATTTTCGGCATCTTCTTGCAACTACAATCTACTTAAGATTGAATTTTTTTCCTTAATGAAATGTTCAAAGACATCTTGAAATGAGGTCGTGTAAAATTTTTCGAAAATACATGTTTTCGCGCACTTTTCCGTAAAAATACAAGCAGTTTTGGAAAACATTTAAACCATTATTTTATTAAAAACTTTTCCCAAATTGTTTTCTTTATTTTTTCTCCTTTTATGTAGCAAAGAACCATAAAGAAAATTGTGCTGGTCGCATGTTCAGATATCTCTCTGTATTTTCGAAAACTGCAAAAAATTAACACCAAAGTTCAATAGATTAGTCCAAAAGAGATTTTTTAGCTCAGTTCTTTAGAAAGATCACGTAATTTTACAAAAAATTGCAGTGTCAGCGTAATTATGCATTTTCTAATTTAAACAATTTTCCACACCTCTTTTGCTACAATTTTTTCAGGAGTTATCACATACTGATAGAAGTAAGTAAGTGCTTTTGTAGCTCGTCACTAGTTTTTCTCACAAACAGCATCAATGATGGAGAGAAGGACCCTTTAAAAAACATGGCAAGTCTCTTCTTTGTTGTTATTTTTAACTCACAATTTTCGAAAATTGTTAGTTAGAAATAATGCACGCAGTCTGTACAGATGGAAGACTGAAGCTTAAGCACAGCTTTCTGGAATGCTCTAGATCAATGGTTGGCAAACTAATGTAGGCAGTGACATCATTCTTTTCTTATCAATTCTTGCAAAAATATGCTCATTTCCTTCTGTATTCAAAATTCAACTTTTATATGGCTTATGGTAGAGATCCCAAACTTCAGAAAACATGATCAGAATACACTTCTCCTCGTAACACATCACACACAGTTTTAACAGTTTGTGACATTAAATAAATAAAAACCATTCCAAACCAAGATGGGGATCACTATGGGATAAAATATAGTACTTACATTAACTTTTGGAAAATTTTTACACTTTTTATCATCTTCAGCACAAGGTTGCTGAACACTACACATAACAATGTCTTTAAATGTGCATCCATCAAATGTAATCTTCAGAATGATTTATTACATTTAAGTCAAGAAAAACGTTTAGAAGTATGACACTCAACTCAATGTAAATATCAGCCCTGGAAGCAAAGCACAATCTACACATTCAACATTACAAAACAAGATACCTCTTATCTGACATACAGGCACCGTACTGCTTGTTTCACCTCCTGTCCCTGTCAACACTCAAGAATGCTTGAAGGCAAAGACAACCCTCGGTTGTCCCTGGCATGACCTGAGCTTTGAGACACAGTTTTGTTGAGCATTGCTATTTTTCAGGGCCTGTAAAATGTCAAATGGGGAGGTATTGCAGAAAAAAAAACACTTAAGGGAAGGGAGCAACATCCAGCTTTAACAACAGATGGACAGAAATAGATGGAATATGAGAGAAGAAGAAAAAGAAAAGGAAAGGAAAAAAAAGAAGAAAAAAATTGCATACTTATTCTTTGGAAAATAAAGTGTAGAATAAATTATTATTGGCTACTGCTCCTCCCACAAACAATATGACATTGGTCCCATTTTCATTAAAGCCACTAAAATTTAAAAAATTGTAAAAGTCTTTTTTTTCTTTGAACTTGTCCAATATGTTCCACATTGAAGCTAGAGATATATTTCTTAATGCAATATATTCCTCAACAATAGATCCTTAAATCATTTCAATTGCACTTTTTTCAAAATATCAGTAGATCATGTGTGATTTTGAGTTACACAGAGACAAAGTTCAATTTACTTCATTGATTCGAGCAAGAGAATGGTGTTCAAGATACCTCACTCTGATATATTAAGTTTAATTCATTGAAATTAAACTGGTTTTCATGAAAAGTTATAATACTTGCAGATCTTTTTGATAAAGCGAGTGATTCAGTAAAGGGCTCCCTGCGTTCCCCACATAGCGTTCAGAAACAGCATGAAGAGAGTCGAGCAGCAAGTCAAAGGGATATCCATCATCGCCCACTACAAGTCACTGTTGAATCCTTACAGAGCAGAGGAGCAGGAGCTGCAACCATCTCTACGGAACTAGGTTTATGTGGCACAGGGCTCTGGTAGTCGGGTGCCACAAGTGAGGACGACTGTTTCTACAATGGAGGTCAACAACTTGCTCATCTCATCAGCATCAGAAGCTAAGTTTTCTTCTGGCAAAAAAATTTAATTTTTTAAAAACAATTTTTATAAAAAGAATTATTGGAAAAAATGTTTATTTTAATAAATTAGATATCAGGAATGAAATTTTTCTAAAGAGATTTGAAATGAAAATCAATGAAGTTTACAGCAATATTTGGTGATAAAATCAAATCCATAGGACCAAAAATAATGCACACAGGTAATTCTGAAAAACACAGCTATTTATTTGGCTACAATATTCTTTATACATTAATGCATCCTTACAGCCACAAACAAGAACCAAAAGCTTAAATGTACACAAAATGATATTGTTACAAAAATGTCTTACAAACTGTATTAACAATCAAATATAAGAACTAAACTCTTAAATAAGTGGCATGTATTCCATGTTTGTTATACCTCTTTAGTACATAAAGACCCAGAGACAACATCAACTTGTTAATTCTATCATCAATTTGAAGTAAAATAATAGGGTGAAGGTGATTGGAGTTTAATGTGCATTAACATGTTTCACAGATGCATATCACTGTGATAAACAAGTAATATGATACAAGTTTGTTCTATATGCATACAAAACACTGGATTATTGTATACCAATACTTCAAATTCACTTCAATAACAATTTTACAACGGCTTGAATACACACTGAAGTGTCCTTGGACACAAGGGAAAGGGATATGGTGTGCTATAATTAACATATTTTACAATGGCTTGTGTCCAAACACTGAATACAAGAAAGTGTGGTAGCTTGCCACAAATGGGATTTTACAGTTAACATTATTACACAACATGAATAGAAAGACAATCACCTTCACTCTACAGAAGAACTAAACTAAATATTTACTATTGAAATTTTCACCTGACAGATTTAAGTTGCAAAACTGCAATGCTGAAGTACTTGAAAATAAATTATGTCAGTTTACTTTTATTGTCACTTCAAACAGTATGTTCAAAGATAGGCCAACAACACAGACACAAAATGGATCTCAGCAGAAGGGAACAAGGTAACTGAAAAATGGAAGCTGAAGTACAATGGGTCAGTTTTGGAACACACAAGCTTCTGACACAAAGAACTTTTTTGTGCTCATAAATCCTGAAGTTTTGCGTTCTTGGGGTACACATACATGTTTCAATAATACAGAATGACAAAACAGACTGTAACATGAATGTGGCATTTAAATGCAAAAGGCTAAATCTCTTAAATGTAGATAATTGGTTTCAAAAGTCATATTTGGACTCTGATATTAATATTCAAACTCACAAACTGATGTACAATGCCAGTTCACACATCTTATGGACAGACCTTTCCTGTACACTATGTACTACACTGCAACAGCTTCAAACAAATTCCACCTGTCCTTGCATATATTTCGCATAGTTTCAATTCAACGTATGGAAATACTACTGTAAGATGTATACAAAAAATATATTTTCTACAGTAATATGTTTGTAGTCATCAGACATCTCTAGGAACATATCTCTACTGGATCTGTATAAAAATGTATAACAAGTTAAAATTGTTGGCGAAGTTGCAAGAGTAATAACTTGACTGAACATTAGCAAACTCTTCTGTTTCAAAGAGTTCCAAGTTGCCATACAAACTTTAGCAAGTATAAAATCATATTTTCAACAAAATGTTTCATCTTGCTGAAATGCAGTGACACAATATGCCAATTGTTGAATCAAAAACTGTCAAAATATGAACCAATAGAAGTCCACAAAATATCTGGTATAAAAATGTGTGTGGTAGAAAAGTTATAACCATGGCAAGAGTACTTCATACTTCTGTCTACACACTACCATCAGTTTCAAAGTGAACACTCATAATGCATGAAAGAATGATCATCGTTCTCATTTCCTGATAGAATTTAATTACTATTTTTTCTCGTAAATGAATCAGTGCAAGCAGCAAAATAAAATAAAGAGAACTAATCTATTATGAAATGTGAAAGAAATGCTCTGAAAAGATCCTTGTAATTTTACAATATTTCACGCAAATAACAGATATTATCATTTGTAGTGTGTCTGCAAATCTCGCCAACACGCCACCCTTCAATCTAACTACAACTGTCCAAAGATTCACTCCAAGTCTGTCATTCTAGAATATTTTAAATGAAGTTTCAGATATAAACATCAAAACTAAGGGAACTTAGATAATGCCTAAAGATCTATAGTTAAGTTATAATTATTACTAAGTCAGACTTTTCGTTTGGCCCTCTCACTATATTAACTTTTCTGATGATTTTAAGAATATTGAGAAGAAGAAAAGTAGTAGTGAAAGTAATATAACTAATTGCTTATATTATACAGATTAATTCTAGAAGTAATTACAATATTAAACTATGGAGTTTGAAAGTGTAAAATATGCAATATATTTTTCTATTAACAAGTACTTCTATTGATTGTTAAAGATTAACAGATGTTTCACACTAAGCAGAGCAGGAACTGATGGTGAATGAACACTTTCACATCCTCTTTTGCCAATATATTGCCTAACTGATGGCTCAAAAAGTCAAAATTTCTTGATATATGCAATGTCTTTACAATACGAGTCTGACTAGCTCCAGCTTCATGCTATTCTCTCCTATTCATTAGCCAATAAATTCTTTATTTACAAAATTCCATTCTTCGAAAAAGAACCTTATGATCCAGTCTTTAAAGCATAGAAATAAATGACACTTCTAGAATGATACAAATAAAAGAACAGAGGTACAACTTTGACCGATTTGTTGCACAATTTCTAAACATTACACCATAACAGCTAATTATGATACAGCAGTGCTTTTTATCTTGTTACAAACTACAATATAAGCAATAACCATATGCACAAAGGAATATTTCTATACACATTATTAGAAAGAAAGATTGAGAGACACATATGATTCATTTCGAGTCTGGAAAATCTTATCAACAGTTCTGAATCAGGTGAAAATAATATAGCGTGAGAATCCCACCATATAATGAATTGAATACAGATAATATAAGAGAGGCAAGGATGGCTTCTCAGGCATTTCAAATACAATTTAAACATTTCACTCACTGTACACAACAGTCATTACTCTCTGAAGCATGAATGAAGTACCTTGTCTGCCTGTAGAGAAGACGAGTTGAATAAACACCAATAAGAAGTGGAGCCAACCATTTCCAGATCGCTAAGAAAATACTTGCTCCACTTACTGCTTTGCAGTAATTTCTGTATCCTTCAGCGGAATGTTGACTTCCATACAACTATTGCTGGGAAGCAAAAGTCAAGGCAATAAACCAACAATAATACAAATGAAGCTCTTAGATTACAGATGTAACATATTAATCCAGCAAATTGCAATAATATGGAATATGTCAGTATTGTAAATAATAACTTTATGTTTATGTGTTTGCATGAAACTTCCTTAAATATCCTGCAGCACAACTGCAACTGCTCACAACTGCTTTCCATTTTCTTGAATTATTTTTCATGTAGACATAGACAAGTAAATTTTTTCATTTCTGGATACCATACACATGGGTTCAGAAGAATTTTTCTGAGGAAGAAAGATATCTTTAAGTAAATATCTTTCTTATTAATAGAACTTGCATGAAGTTAACGTATTTTTGGAGCTGAACGATCATTGATAGTTCCTGTTCTCCTCAATGTTGTACCTCGCTTTATCTGATCCATTAATGATTCATGACACAGCTCTGGATCTGGCAGAGTACGAGCAGCAATGAACTGACGTATCCTTGCAGCTTTATGCTGGGGCCCATGCATCTGCAATTGCTGCTGTTGCAGAGCCAATTTTGTGTTTAGAGTCTGCAAAAAGCCTTGCCCTGGCCCACTAATGCCTCTCTGAATGAGCCTATTGCTGCAACTCCCACCAGGATTCAAATCTTCAGAATGGCGCCTAGAATTCCTAGGACTCATATTTGGGTTCAATTTAGCACTCAAAGCAGCAATCAAGCCTGATCCAGGACTGGCCTCAGGGCCCCTTCGATCGGCACTCTGGGAGCGCACACTGCTATTCCGTCTCAGGGCACTAGGGCTAGCTGGCTGATGTTTTAATTCTGTCAATGTGCGTACTGTTTCGGCTACACTTATAGTTCTCTTCTCATCTGATGAATCTGGAGGATTTTCAGTACTATTTGTACTATTCTCCAACAGAAAAGCTGGTGGAGGAGGGAGATTCTCAAGACTTCCACCCACTGGGGTCAACGCGCTCTGCCTGGCAGAGCTGGAAATTGATGACGTCCTCCGAATCGGTGGGGGAGGCTTTTGACCTTGCACTGAACCTCGACGCAACAGAGTATTCCTCATTGTTCCAGGAGGATAACCTAGAAAGACATAGTACAGCAATTAATATCGAGACAAAATCATAAGGATGTACAAACTGGAATAAAGATTATAAAATCCTAAGTCAGGACAGTAGACCAACAACTTCATTGAACAAAAATCAGTTTTATGAACTTGGCATTCATTTTCTCACAAATGCATAACTTACACTCCATACTAATCCAAATATTATAATCAAATGTCTTTGTTTCTTTTTGGTTAACATTTTCCAGAAATTTAAGAGACAACTTGCAAGTATAAAACCATTATGACTTGCCCAACAATTGGATGATTTGACACAATCTAATGAATATATTTTAAGTAAATCTACTACAATTCATGAACAAATTCACATTACCTCAATCTGCAAAACACACTAGTTAATGTGTCTTAACGATTTTCTTATTAACTATGTATTTGTCGACATAAGAATTTAAAAGAAAGAAACAACTTGAAAAAAAATAATTAGTACGTTTTATTGTTCAAACAAAACTGAATTGAAAGACAAACAATGCAAAAATTAATGATGCACAACTCAGCTACTGTACTACAGTGGATATTCTAACAGCACAAATGTGCAGTGCAGAGAGGGCATTACATTATGACAGAGAAAGCAATAAAGGGGAAACAGCACACTACATTACCTGATGCTGACACAGGTCTCCTGCGTGGACCCCCATTGGCTGCTCCATCCCCTGAACGGGGAAGCGTGCAATACTTGCTAGCAGTTTCCAAGTTACACACACTCAACGACATGTCTAAACAAGGAGGGAAGAGATCAACACTCCCAGTCACACAACACACTTCAATGGAAGTTACTACTCTGAAATCTACAGTTAATGTAATAAAATCTACAGTAATGCAATAAAGAAGTGGAAAGAGAGGGAACACAAATTCTAATGTAATATGTGCAAATTAAAAAAGTACTGTATCAACCTGAATAATACAAAAATTCGTAATGATATTCAAAATATACTATGTTGCACTCATTAGAAGAGATCATTCAACACTGCAACTATCTTAGCACTTTGTCATTTCCAGAATTATTACTTTTAGGAAATAAACAAACATTGTAATTATATCATCTTCAAAATAATGACAATCTTCTAAATTTCAAATAGAACATTTCCAATATTCAACTATTTATCAATCTGCTTTTAATGTTTGAGGTATGGCTATGTCTTCAATTTCTCAGAGGTCTATCAGACTGGGAAGAATAAAAATTATTTTACCATTACGAAATCTACACATCTCAGAAACTTTAAGTTACACAAAAATTCATATTGCAATACAAATACATTTTGAACTGAAAGGTAATATTTTCTGAATAGAAACTTTTTAAACAATTGCAGTTTATATTCATGCCTTGGTTAAATTTTCCTGCTTGAGCCAAGATTTTCAAAGAAATAACTCTATAAAACATCCAAATACATCTAAATTCTATCTGATCATTTCATATACAAATGAATGAAGATTAATCTATATTTTCAAATGTAAATATGATTATGTGAAATTAAGACTCATTTGATCTAACTCCAAACCAAAATAAAATACTTTTACCCTGTTGGGAAAGTATACTTTTTGACTGCAAGAGCAAAAAAAAAATACAGAAAATGAATTTCAAGTTTTATAAACAGGAACAGACACTCTTAATTGAATAAGAATATTCCAAAAAGTTAAATAACCCTGAAGCGCAGATCATCATATTCAGTGTTGGAATGCTTCATAATTTGCAGGACCAAACGGATATTTGAAAATTTGAAATTTATTTTCAAATGGCACTACCGTAATGAGCTGTACGTTGTTTAAAAATACAATTAATTACTGTTGTTAAGCTCACAGAAAGTGCAAACACAATGCGTTAAGAAACATGAATATATGATTATCAGGCAAACACAGTGGAGTAATTTACTTATCAAGCAAACAGCATAGTTAAAAGGGATTAATTCTAACAATACTATTCGATCAAAGTAAATGTACTAAATCCATTCTCAAGTAAAGAATGGCATGCACAAAAGTGAGGATGATAAGAAAGTACATATAATACATGCATTTTATGTTTTATTTCCTTACCATCATTATGAGCTGCATCATCAACTGGAATGGTCTGGCTTCCATAACCACTTGAAGATTCTAAAGAACTTTCACTGGTGCTACCATCTTTCTCAGTTCCTTCCGGCTGGAAAAAAAGAAAGAAACATGAATTTTTTAAGTTATAAGTTTAGTTATATTCAAACAAGAACAAGAACAACAACAACAACAACAACCACCACCACCAGAGGAACAAAATTATCAAATTCTCATTACAATTTCATAATTAAGAATGAATAAAATTTCAATCAAATCAAGAGTGTCAATCAAATAATTTTGAATTTATGAATATTATCATCATCATCATCATCATCATCAACAACAACACCCTCATTTTGAATTGAATTGAATTGCCTTATTTTACGTGGCGAGACTCAGGCCATGAGGCCTGCTCTTCCGTCTGACCACGCAAATTTTGTTACACTCCTTTCACCAGCTAAGGGGAAAGAAGGTATTTCTGAGGCGACGAAACCGGCGGTTTGAATTTAGCTCAGAGGCGTCATTTAGGCTTGAGGATCTCTTACATGCAAGTAAATCTACTAACATGGACAGCCGGCTTTACTTCCCCTCCGAAGGAAGGCGTACGAAGGATTTTTTCGCCCCTAAAAATCCACGGCTTCGATCGGGTTTGAACCCGCGAACTTGGGTACAGCAGTCCGTTACGCTAACCGCTACACCACCGCCGCCGCATTTTAAGAGTGGTGCTCCTCTCCTGATGGTGGGTCGCACAGAAAAATTCCTTCACATGGTGAACTGCATGTGGTGAAATGCCACGAGATGAAGTGCCATTAGTATTGGAACATAATGTAATACATACAGGTACAAATTTCTCACTTTTCTTACATATGTAGTTTCTCTCTCTTCACACATTTTCTCCATCTGGTTGGGAATGTTGTTTTACTAGAATTATAAAAAATAAGGTAGTGTAATTAACCAACTGGACACAAATTCTTGTAACTTGCAGAACTTCAGTAAAATGCTGTCCTTATGCCAAAGGTGTACCAGCAATTTGCCTTTTTGAAATTCAACTTGTTTTCCGAAGTTTTTCAAGTTTGAGAATATATGTTTCCCTGCACTGTTTCACACTTGCTAAAATTTTTTTAGGTTTGTCACTTAACCATATGCTGCTTGCTCCCTAAGGGAGTACTCAAGTTTAGTATTTATTAAACAAAAGAGCTTACTTAACTTAATCTTATTAATCTTGAAGGAAACTTTACCTGATGTTCATATTCCATTTTCAAGATATCTCAAAAAAGGTGCTTATTATTCTTTAATTTCTTTTTGGAAATTGCAAAAGTACATGTAATAATATTGTTAAGAATCCTATTTTCAATAAAACTTTGAAAGTTTTGGAATCCATAAATTTCAATTATTCTTAAGTAATTCCAGGCAGCTTCAAAGTTGAAATTTTATTCGTAACATAAATAACTCTACAATACAGCACTTCCAGAAAATGTTAAAATCTTTTTGCCCAAAACACTGCTTCCATTACTTTACATACTTTGTATGAATAGGGAACATTTAATTGTTAGATGAGCATTTTTTCCTACAAAAATAAGTAAATCTTAGTTGTATTCACCCCTTCTGCTTCAGCAAAGACCAAACACCATTTTTAACCAAACACACCTCTGAGAAAATCACAGGAATATAGTAGTTAACAAAAGCAGTTTTAGAAGATGATTTGTACCATCAGTGCATGTCATAAATACACTTGTCCCAAAAGTTGACAATGTTTTAGCAACTTCAGCCAAGTACGTATGTAGCTTTCAGATATATCAAAACATGCTCATATAGTTGGTTTATTTACAATACAAATAAAATGCAGGTAGGAAATTTGTGCAAAGGGAAACAAAAATTAAGATGACCAGAAATGTGCATCCTTTCAGAACAATGGAATAAATAGGTAAGTAAAAGTGACTTTATTGTGAAAGTATAGTCATGTTCATTAACTTTATTAGTAGTTTAATAGCTACTTTAAAGATTTAATGCAATGAGCAATTGCTTGTGACTATGCAGTTGCACAATGATCTAAAATAAATTTTAAAAAATGTAATTCCCAACATGGATATCACCAACAAAATATTTTTGGATATCTAATGTTTAAACAAACATGAATAGTTTTAAATAATATTTTTCATATTGCTGGCATATTTAATTGAGTTTGAATATTATTAGGTTTTCCCTTGTGATGATGTTTCCATAAGTTTTTGCAAATGCACCACATTGCACAAACATGCAAAAAGAGAGAAAACTCTTTTCAGCCGTGACTTTATGTTTGGTTGACTTACTATTCTCTAGAGCATGGCTGGCTACTGGCATTGTATCTTTTGTGCTTTTATACCAAAAGCATACAGTGTTAATGCTGACCCTTGGTTTAGGTCCAATCCAACGATAAATATGTTCACAAGCTGCCTGATATTTAATAGTGCTCAATTCAATTTGTAGATTATCAGCCTCTTCTCACGTGCACACAGTTCAGAGTCTGTTCATGTTATTCTAGCACACAACTGAATAATGAACACACATGCTAATATCTTTTGAGTTCTGGTGCCATAAGTTCCCAAATGGAAACAAGCGAACTGGGGTTAGGATGCATTTCGTAGCTTTCAGCCCTGACCATATGCATTTAGTAATTCCACATGTACAGTGACATTGATAGAAGATGCATTATTTCCTTGTGCTAACCCATCTACACTATGTTTTCTGAGGTAGTACTGTATTCTTGGCCAACACACATGATTTGTTTTGCATGGCATCTCTTCCATGAACTCTCTCCATCAAAACTTTAATTGTGGCCCAAACTATGGCTATTCTTTGAACTGTGACCAAAGTGTTCCAAATATTATTTTAACTTGCTTGACATTTTTGTTTGAAAGAAATTTTACACATGCTGTGCAATAGTGGCATTTCATTAGAGGTAGTTCCTCTTTACTACTTCATCTTGACAGACTTCAATCCCCTTTAATTCCATTCCTGGTCCCAAGAGGCCGAGGTTGATTTGTATTTCATCTCTCCTCATATTACATGTGCCTAAGCTACATGATGTTATATGCTATGCTATTATGTTATAGAATCAATAATTCTGAAAAATCTAAACATGATGACCAGACTAATTGTATTAAAGTATAAAATACTTACTTCCCCATTTCATTTCACATTCTGAACTTCAACAATTCATACTACAAGATTATGACTAACAATACTTACTTTCTCTGGATTCTCGGCAGGAGCTGCAGCAAGTTCTGGAGGAGGTGGAGGGAAGATCATTTCTTGTGCTTTGCTAGCAGCCAAGCTGGCAAGTTCATGCATATTAACATACATTGGTTGAGGAGGATCTGAAAATTAAGGAACAAAAATATATTAATGAATGAAATGATGTATATGAGCTTTCTTTTTTTTTTATTTAATTATTTTTTTAAGTTTCCATAAACCCACGAATGCTTGCTGTAAAGTAAATTTTATTTGTATCCATGCAAAAAGACCTGTTATATACAACTTATATGATGGATTTATATAATTTATTCCCTAAGAAATGCACATTTTCAGAACAAAAAATATCTAATGAATTTATACGTACAATTTGTGCAAAACGATTTACAGTGTTTACCTGAATACAATAAGAGGATTTTTCCTAAATAATTCTTTTGAAAAATATTTGTTCATCTTATTTTCAGGGAGAAAAAGAAAAAAAAGAAGAAAAATCACACACTAGTTGGTTGGGATCTGTTTTTACTTTGCCTTTCTGTCTCAAGAAACCTAAAGCTGACATAACAAAAATTCTGTTAAGTCGATAAAAATCATCTATAATATTTGCAGATGTATTCTTGGCATTCACCATGAACCTTTTGGGTCTCGTAAAGCGAGAATGAAGCAAATCACATTATAGAATGTGAAATGCAATGTCACAATGAATCAAATCCTTGCTGATATTTTTTCATGGCATGTTTCAGACACAATCAACAAAGCTGCACCCACTCTCAGTTTGACACTTGACGTGTGCAAATCTGCATTTTTAAAAGAAATGAAAAATAAAATGGAAAAAATTCACCGTCATTTGTATTCTATGTCAAGAAAAGGATCAAATCATTTTGGAAATTCTTAGAAAAAAGTCTCACACTTTGTAATTTTGCTGTTCTCTCCTAGGCCATGTGTGGAATGGATATGAACAAGTTTGCACTTCACAACTTGATCAAACAAACATTAAATCATGCTAATTTCAAATTAATGGTTACTAAAGAATCTGACGTCATGCAGAAGAGTGTGAAAAGAAGAAAATTTGGAGACACAAAACAGAATGTTCTTAGATGACATCAGATGAAAGACCAAGAATGCAAATTAAACTCTCAACACTTTCAGGGAGATTTAAAAAGTCCAATGACATTCTGGAATGGGGAGGTCCAGCAAAAGAGAAACAATGAAATATTTGAAGACTAAGAAACAAACAATTATAATCATTATTTTTTTATAAGAATAAGAAAATACAGGTAGACTAACAATTAACCCTAACAAACAACTTTCTGGTTAATAAGACACCTTGTGATTTAATTTTGACTAAAGAGTGAGAATTTGTCAAATATTTTAAAAAATTCAAAAATTCTCCAGAGGCTTTTTATTACTTTTTAAAAGCCTTTAAAATTAGGGGGTTGTCTTCATGTAAATACAGTTTACAACTCATTTAGTTACAAATTCAAACAAGACATTGCCAATATTTGTAATGCAATTTGTTTACAACAAATCTGTCACTCTGAAGATAGCTGAATTAACTCCAATTTTATTTCCTCGCTATGGAGTAGATAGTGTGAAGGATATTTACAAGAATGGTGCAGGTTTCATGTTTATTGAAAATCCTGATTTTTCGAAAATTGCAAAAATTCAAAAAAATTTTGGAGTTTTCCTACAGCTAAAATATTAAAGACAGAGAGTTTTTCCCTTGAAATGAAATCTGTTCCTTAAAGATAGATTTTGAAATAAGGACAAGTACATTTTAAAAAAAATTCAGTACTTTTCAAGTAATTTTGAAAATAGCTGTGAGAAAATACATGCTGTTTTAACACCGCTAGTTTACAATTTTACTAATATATAATCTGTCAGGTCTCAAGAGCTCCTACTTTCAACTGTCAAACTAAGCAACTTTTAACATACGGATGGAAGCACTGTACTTTTATAGAATTAATTTTAGTGTTGTTTTTTTTTTCAGAGGACAACGCAACTAACTTCTTTTAAATTTCTGCCACATTCACAGCTCTTGAATAAAAGCTGAAATAATGGATGTAAAATTTCCTGATACTGGGGCACAGTGACACATCTAATAAATGACTTCAGTGTCACTGAAAAAAATGGGAAAGGAAAATTACACATTCACACTGATTGATTAGTATGACATAACCAGCCTTGGCAAACTGAAGAATACTTTTGTGAAAACCAAGATGCAATAAAAGGAATTTATTTCCACAACACCTTTGGAGAATACTGCTAGTACCTGTAAGACACTTGATATCAGAGCAATCAACTAGAGGGAAATGCATGGCATTAATCTTGAAAAACGGAAGCCTTGCATAATTCAAAAACAGACTTTTCTGAATGTGTCATTTTTCAAGTTAAGACAATAAGAAGAAACGGGTTTTCTGCCAACATACAATACCATCAATCGGAATGTTCTATGTCTATTGGGAAATTGATCACTTAGGTAAAGAACCTGGACATGCAATTCATGGAATATGTATTCCCAATTACTCATAATTAGTATAAACAATTAGAAGTAAATTATGAAGTGAATAATGAACTTTACAATGACATTGAATACAATGAAAATTAGACAGCATAGGTAGCATTGGAACATAATCAAAACAATTTCAGTGAGCAAGTTCCCTGTTCAGTGGGTAACTCCAAAATATTTACATTCCTAATGAATAATTTTTCATAGAAAACTTTCCTACTTTGTGTAACTGTTCCAAATTGTCATAATCATATTTTATGATGTTCTCACATTGCATTGTACTACAATACAAATTATTTCTAATTAAAATTACCAAATTTTCTGCAAGTTATGAACTTAATTTTTTCATTATTAAAAAGGGTGGAGTTTATCAGATGCTTCGGAATGGCACATACTGAGCAACAAATAAAGCAAATTATTCAAAAATAAATAAGGGTTTCAGATTCAAACAATTTGTAACTAGCACAGAATTGAAGCATTAGAACAAGATGTGACATTTCAAACAAAAAATTAGTTGAATGCAGGATCTATTTCCAAGTGCAATTTTCTAAGAAATATAGTACTTATTTGATAGCTTAGAGTTGCAAACTCCTGATGGTCTATTAATCACACAGCATTTTTCACTACCTTTGAATCAGTCATTTTCTTGCATCAGAGTGCCTTAAAGATATAACTTTGGATGCACTTATATCTTTACCCCAACTATAAAAAATTTAAAAATGTTGCCTTATTTTTCAGCAGTATTACAATACTTAAGCTGATTTTCAAAAGCTGTGTAAGCTCAATGTAAAGCTGATTTTTATAATTGGGATATGAATTTTTTTTAATCTGAATTTGATTGAAATAGTAATGAAAGAAATGCTACTTTTATAATAAACAATTACAAAATTTTCACTTCACAGTTTTGTAAGGAAGACTTTCCCCTCCATGAAAAAGACACCTATTTTTACATATATATACACACACACACCCATAATTGAAAGTCAAAGAATGGTTCTCATCATCATGAGGAAATAAAAATTCTGAGGTTATTTAAAATATACTAAAATGCTAACACCAGAAATATTTATGGAAAAAAGAAAAGCAAACAAGAAATAACTACCTTTTCCTAGATGAATGTGAGGTGGCACATGAGTGATGGTCTTGGAAGGGTCACTCTTAGCACACTGGGCAGCAGGCTGTCGATTTGGCAGGACTGACTTGACATTTGTGGGAGACTTTGAAGGAACAGATGGTCTCTCAAGGGAAGAACAACGTTGTGGAATAGGAGGTCGAGCATAGATAGGTTGGGGCTTTGCGGCAACTTGGGCAGCAGTACGAGGAATGGTTGACGAGTTCGAGTTGTTATTATTTTCAGCAGCTGCAGCGGCAGCGGCTGCAGCTGCGGCAGCAACATTGCCAGACACTGGGCTTGCCGGTTGGGAGTGGCTAGCATCAGGAGCTTGGAAAGTATACACAGTTAAGGCAGGCCTCTGATGACCACGCTCATAAGCTGAAGGAGACAAGAGAAGTTACAGTAAGAGTTTAACTTTGTATAGTACAATAGAACAAGCTGGTATGAAGCATGGTGCAATTATTTACACATAAATTTGGTGATTCTCAATTTGTAGTTATGATATGCAATAATTAACAATAAAACCATCTGACTAAAAGAGCTAAAAATTCTGGATAAATTTCACTCAAAAATATATTAATGAATCATGATTACATATTAATAACCATCACTAAAAATTGAGGATCACAGAATTACTAATGGTAAGCTAATGTACAAGAAGCTTGTAGTAATATCAAACAACATTGCTTCAGGGCTGGACAATTCTTTGGTAAATAAAAGCATTTATTTTTGCATATGCAGAATTTAATTAAAATTAACATACCAGAAGAGATTGTATGTGGGCGCTCGCTCATGATAGCAGTAGCAGCACGTTCAAACTGCAGAGTTTCTTGCAAATTTGGCCAAGTAGCAGTAGTATTTGGCAAAGTTACAGCAGTAGTAGTTCCTGTGTACGGAGTTGATGGAGTGCTCGAGTTGCTGCCACTGTGGCTGCTAGGCTCTGACATATTGGAAACCTGCATTTCAAACATTCTCATTAGATAACTCAAAGTGATTTTGACTGCTCTGTGCTAACAGGGCATAAAAAAATTAAAAATTGAAAATAAAGTGCATAGTGCTAGCTGATAAATTAAAATTTTGAAAATTATACAAACATTCAAATTATTTTCAAATGATAACATAATTTAATAATAAATTGAAATTAAAAAATTTAAAAAATGAAAACAACGAAATTAAAAACAAAAACGTAATAAATACTAAAGGAAATTATTTATAGGTAAGATCGACAACATTGGAGAGATTTCCTTTTGCTAATCATATCAGCAAATGTAGTTAATGTATCAGCTCCACATCTACGCAGCTATGAAGCTTGGGGGAGATTACAGGCTCAAGTGTACCTGTACACAGGGCACAGAGGGCGGGCGAGGGAACAGCGTGTCCTGGGAAGTGAAGCCTGAGTCCTGAGAAGAGACACTTGGAAGGCGCAATATGCCCGCTGGCAGGGGCTGCTACACAGACAAACAACACACACACTGCTATCACATCAAAAATGAATAAACGAAAATAAAAAAGTAATTAAAGAAAGCGAGATGACAGTGAAGAGGATTTACTACGAAGATAAAAATAAATTAGTACTGACATTTACTTAAAACAAAATTAACTCTTACTTGGGGGGTAAAAAAATAATGCACGTAACGAAATCACTACATTTACAACTTAGTGATAAAATTAACAATTCCATTCTAATGCATAAATAATCTCAGTGAAATAGGGTCAATGCAAAGATATAAATAAAAAGTAGCAGTAAATAATCAGAGGAAAGAGATGGAGAAAAGACAGAAAAAAAAAAAAAAATACAACAAAATGCATTACCATGCCATGCCTTCCTAATGTCATCAAGGCCTTGTTACCAGCTACCTGAGAGAGGGAGCGATGCCAGTAGTGATGGTTGGGAGAATGGTGCGATTTGGTGCTGCCGCTGGAAGAACTGTTTAGAGAGCTGATGCTGCACATGCTGGATTTGCGCGAGCCCAGTGAACTAGGACTGCTTGGAGGAGTCTGGAACGACCAGCTGCTTTCTGTCCCTTTCAGATCAGCAATCACCTTCACAAACAATACAATACTTGTGAGATTCTGTCATCATTGCATTAGAAAAGTGTATACTTCCAATTTTGAGAAATGTTCAATTTTACATTAATAAGCAGATTTATTTTCAGAATTTTGAGGCTTTTAAATGATATTTTCAGCACTTGTGCATGGAAACTAGGTTTTACCTGTACTGTTTATAGAATGTAAAGTATTTGGGATATGCATATGGCCACTTGCAAGTCCTCATGCTCAAAAACATTCGAAATCTGACTTACCTGCTCACTGGCTGGTGGCAGAGTATATGGGTCAGCTGTGTGTTTTTGAATTTGATCAACTACTTCTTGCAGATGTGACAATTCTGACAACATTGCCACTTCTTCATCCTGGGAAAATATAATAAAACACACAAAAATAGAATATAAGAATACAATAATAAAACACAATAAATGAATAAAACACACTAACTCAAATCTTCAATAAATCAGTTGTCATAAAAATTACATTGTTATACTATCCAAAGTCTTTCTTAAAGACTATTACTAAACTTCAAGAATATCTGAAGAACATAGGCTAGTTCCTACACTAGAATCTAAAAAGACATGCTTTATTTTGTTTAAATTTTTGAAGTTGAAGAGGAGAAAATCACAATGACACATGTTAAAATCAATTACTAACAAAAAATTAATCTAAATGTTCAGAAAAACACAGTACTTTTTTTCTTTGTAGTAATTAAAAATAAACTTACCACAACTGGCTTCAGAAAAGCCACCAACAAGCAAAAGCGTGAACGCTCTTCAATAAGGGCTGCACGTACAGCCTGCTTCTCTGTCTCTTCAAGCAACTGACGACGCTCTGTCACATCTTGCAGTGAACTTTCAACGCGACGCTGCAGTTCCCCACTCTTTCCTTTGCGTGCCTTCTTCTGCAAACGCAATGTGTCTGTAGAACGTTTCTTTAATTCTGCTCTTGCTCGTTTGTATTCTGTAAAATAAACAATTAAAAAATTAAACAAATTAGGTAACAACAAAAGAAGTTACTACACAATTTGATTAGTTCAGAAAAGTTGAATTGTTTTGAAGTTACTCCTTTATATAATGAAGACAAAATACCAATCACAATAAAAGTTCTTTATTTCTAAATGCTAGTTGTCACAATTTGGCAGTATTTTTCTGAAATATAATAATTAAATTACAAATGAAAATGATTTAACAATAAAAAACTTTTTTTTGATTATATGAAGTAGTTCTTAATAAAAATTATTCTCAAGGAATATTTTACATCAATAAAATCAGATAATTTAGAACATAATTTGTCAGTATTGATAATGAAGTTAAGTGAAAAAAATCTATCAGGGAAGACAAAAATCTCGCTGCGACCATTTTGACTCAGGCAGGTTTGATTCCTCTCCTTGCATGGCATACCGCGCAGAAGGGACGAAAATTCAAAGAAAATATGGAAAAGAAAACAAATAAAGGCATTGCAACAAAAAAAGGCCAGAAACTAAACAAACCCTGCGTTGCAACTCAAAGCATTTCACCCGGCCGCCTTCCGGAGAGTGCTGCGCCCCGAGAAGACGTCGCGGCGACAGGCGGCGCTCCCGGGCGGGCCGCCCCCCGCTGAGAGCCCGGGCTAGTTCTCCCGGCCCAGCAAAATGACACCCCCCACCCACACAACACACCACCCCCACCCACCCACCCCCACACCACCCACACACACCCACACATACACACCACCCACACACACACACACCACCCACACACACACACACCACCCACACACATACACACACCACCCCACACATACACACATACACACACATACACACACCACCCACACACACATACACACACCACCCACACACACATACACACACCACCCACACACACATACACACACCACCCACACACACATACACACACCACCCACACACACATACACACACCACCCACACACACATACACACACCACCCACACACACATACACACACCACCCACACACACATACACACACCACCCACACACACATACACACACCACCCACACACACATACACACACCACCCACACACACATACACACCACCCACACACACATACACACCACCCACACACATACACACCACACACACACATACACACCACACACACACATACACACCACACACACATACACACCACACACACATACACACCACACACACACACACACACACACATACACACCACACACACACACACCACACACACACACACACATACACACCACACACACACATACACACATACACACACCACCCACGTATTTACATTTTCGACGAACACGCAACATTCAGCTAGTCGTGTTGCCCCAAACCTTGTAAGATGTGTACTGTGGCAAAGAATCGGAATTACGAAATATAAAGGCTAATTTATAATTCCATTGTGCGCGAGAGTACTGAAAGCGAACGAGAATGAGTGGAAGGCTTGTTGTTCTCTGCTTTAATGGGGCACCAATATATGTATTTGACAGACACCCGTTATTGATGCTCTTTTCATTGGCCGCGGCTACACAGCGTTTTCTCTCGAGGCAGAAGGGCGCGCGGTCGAATCTCGACCTGGACATGGGGCATTCGCTCCTCGCTCTTCGTCAAAGAGGCTCGCGCTCTCCTAACCGCAGATTCGAGGAGCTCTCAACCAGTCTGAAGTTTAAATAACCTCGGGTGTTACTCATTTTCGTCACGATGCCATTACCACAGACAATTTTCAATATTCATCTATGCAAATCTGAATCTTTGTCCGTGGGGTTTGAAAAGAGAACAAACGAAGTTCCCCCCCCCCAATATTCTACAAACATTACGGCAAAATTGACGATTACGATTGGATTACCAATGACTACGTTCAACTAATACAAATGTACTTATAAAGGAACAAAATACTTCGTCACACTTGGCCCGACGAAGTTGAGCATATATCTAAGGCACGCACGAAGTTTCAGGAAGAAGTTGCACATTTACCAATCGTTAAACGTAAAAACTTGGCTTGCTCGTGACTAGCCAGTTAAAAAGAATGAAGGCAAACTGGTCACCAGAGAAAAACACACAGCTGGCAAAGCTTTGTTGGCCCAGCTATCGAGAGCTTCCTACGTCACTCCACCGCGGACGGAAACGCCAAGTGCGTTTCTTTGCTCGACACGAAGACACACACGTGCGCATACATCAACATTTGTGTGCAAGCTGTTTGCTCAACCGAGAGGAGCGACGTATTGTAGAACCGGCCACTCACCTTCGTCAAGCAACTACTCTGTCTGCAATCCTTGGAGCCCTCAAGTGCATTAAATTAAACACACAATTCGCCGACAAGAAATGTTACTTCAATCCCAGCACCAAACCAAAAATAATTCAGCATTCGAATTTTCACGTCGTTTTAGTTCACCAATAAATGTCAAATGTATGTATTTTTGAAACTAAAATATTATTGGTGGCATAGGTGGGCTTATACTGTTCTCTCTGATTAGTCTTGGAAAGACTGAACTCGGCTGTTTGAATTAAAAGCTGTAAACGACAAGTGTGAGAGTAGTTCACACATTAGTGACACGAACACTTCTTATCTTCAATTTATATACGTAAATACCAAATGCTGTTATTTTCACAACAAGAAGATATTCTTCTGCAAAGCAACTGGAAGGGAAAGAAGAATAAGATAAGTGCGTGATGATATTTTCCCAGGCCATTGTTTTGTTGAGATTAAATTCACATCCATTACGAGGTCATTGTCATCCATGCCATTCCATGTGGCTCATCTACGGTGCTCTCGTTTGTATGTAAATCGTGAAAGAGAAAGCATCGAAAAACGCATTCCATCCCCAATGCGATCATACTTCATTTCCAGCATACTTCAATCAGCTCTCCATCGAACTTCCATTATCGAATCCAAAATCTTTATTAATATGAAGTAAATTATTGCGGGCACAGAAAATGCAATCGAACAGCCAATATCACAGGGTATACTTGGGTTTTTATTTCTTGGCGCGTGGGGGCTTGTCTTCTCGATGGAATATCTCACGGTATTTCGCGTCGTTCTCGGCCGTGTCGCTAAGAGTCGCATGCTCGCCAGCACTGTTCGTTACAGCCGCGATCATGCGACTCCTAGCGGCACGGCCGAGAACGACGAAAAATACCGTGATTTATTCCATCGAGAAAACAAGTCGATGATGACAAGGAGTCGCATGATCGCGAGCACATATTCCATTGTGAAGACAAGCCCCCACGCGCCAAGAAATAAAAACCCAAGTATAGAGTCGACGATTGCAATTTTGACAGCATTTATGGAAAATCCGCTTCGTTGATTCTGTGGAATGGATTTCACCTTTCGCCTCCGCAATTCGGGGGCGGAAGTGGAGCGAACGCAATTCAGGAGCGGAGGCCTGAGCGGAATCCGAGAATCTCGGGGACGGGGACGGCGGCGACGTTCATTAAAAGCACCGGGTCCGGTGAATCGACTCCACTCGGCTCGATTTGGTTTCGTTCCACGGCAGTGCTCCAATCTCGAGGGGGAGCAGGCAGGAACTCTCTTATCAGTCGAATCATTGGGATGTAATTCGAAATCAATTTGCCTTCGACGAGCTCTAGCGTTTAATTCAGAAAGGGGATGGGGTGATAATTCTAATCATTAGAATTCGTACATTAAAACAAACAATAGGTAGCAATGAAATAAAAGTCGTTTCCTTGTTCATGTCCCCAGTAATGTAATTTGAGGTCGCTAATAACAGTAAAGGTCCCTATCGGTCTTTTTCTCCTTGGAAAATGTCATTCCCATGATCTTTAACCAAATATTTATGAGCTATCTCTAACTTCTGAGACATTTATCACTACATACACTCATAAAATGGCGCACATTCGATTTTCGTAGATATCTTTGAATATTTGGAACTAACAAAACTTACAAATAACTACAAAAGTTACTACTTTTCTTTAGTATTATCATTTCCCCGACAACTAGTTTTTTGTGTGCGGTACGTTTCACTCCTGTCTAATTTTGTAATATTTGTGTTTTTATTGACGTTGCAACTAATAACGCTATAACTAAACAGATTCAGAAATAATTGATATTTTAAACTGTGACAAAATCGAGAAAGCGAAACTACACAATCGCTAGAAGCATGTTTTAATACCGAGGATTGTTTCGCAGTTCGCGCAACTTGCAGACCGCAATATGAACACGTTCGCAGATCGTTCGCCGGGGGCGCAACCTGCTTTTCACACTCCCTTCGTAGAAAGCGCGGCGCGTGGAGGTCACACTCATCAAGTAGCGTGTTCTGTCCTGTTACACATCGCCCACGCGCATCCGATTCGCATCGGAACGACTTGAACGGCGAGAAGCGGCCGAAGGTGGGCGGAAGGATGGCGTCATGACGTCACCGACTCTGCGCGGGCGCCGGGCTCCGCCGGTTTTTCACGTCGAGATGCTCGTGGGTCACCGCCAACAGCTCAACGTCGGCACGCACACAGCAGAGATGTAAAGGAACTGAGTAAATATAGAGAGTGTCCGTGGAGGAAACGTATAAAATAAGCTCTTAAGACAATTCTAAGCATATTTTGTCTAATAAACTATGTGGATATTCCGAACGGTTGAGCCGCAATAAGCACTCAAAAATTGGTTTGAAATAATAATTTCTAGGCAAAAATTTGCATTATAGAAGCATAGAAACACTCCAAAAACATAAATTGTTTATTATTTACAAAATAAATGAACATATTTGTTCAGAAAGAAAAATTAAGCGAGAAATAAAAAGGCACCCAATTTACACAATTCGACTGCTTTTTATTTTTCGCTTAATTTTTCTGTCTGAGCAAATATATTCATTTATTTTGTAATTAATATACAATTTACATGTTTCTGGAATGTTTCTATGCTTCCATAATGCATATTTTTGCCTAAAAATATTTTTTTCTAACCACATTTTGAGTGGTAATAGCGGCTCAACCATTCGGAATATCCACGTAGCTTATTTGACAAAACAGGCTTAGAATTGTCTTAAGAGCTTATTTTCGAAGTTTCGACGTTTCCTCCCCGGACACCTGTATTATAAGCCCCCGGAGGCTCGTTGGCTAGCGCGCTCACTTTCCACGACGCAACCCCGGGTTCGATTCCCGGCAAGGGCAAAATTATAACTGTGCTCTTTCCTTACAAATGTCCCAGTGTGACTGCTGTGTGACAATGATGAAACCCACCCTAAGTTTATGAAGTCCAGAATATACGGTGAAGGGAGGTCTTCGTGCTAACCACACGAACCCCTTATCCCATGGCCGAGAGGCTGGTCACTGCTGGTCGGCGAAGGCCCTTAGAGGGCTGTCGAGCAGAAGGACAGGACCGAATAAATATATAGAAACAGTTCTCACCCGTTACGGGTCAAGTTGGCACTCTTCGGGCGTAATTTGAATTAGAATAGTTGCCAAAACATTCTATTAGGCGAAATTCTTTGAAATTTTAATTATTTACATACCTAATTCTGCGATTCCAAGATTAACTACAATGAAATATCAACACATTTATTCGAAATGTGTTGATCTTTGATTAACCGTTTCGGATTGCGGTTAGAAAAAAAAAAACTCCATTACTGCACCACTCATGAATCATTTTCATTAAACATGTTAAATATTGGAAGTAAAGTAAAGTCAAGTCAAAAAAAAGTTCTCGAGTTTTTGTCCGTTGGATGGTAATACATTTAAAAGAATAGTTTGAAAGATCTGATATCTGACTCATACGATAGACCGGCCATCGACAGAATTGCTTTCAATTTCGGAAGTGGTTTTAGTAGGGAGCGAATTGGCAGATTTCTCCAGAAGGGAACTTACAAAATCCCAGGAGGGTACAAATGAAGGGTGAAATGAAGTACATCTGAAAAGTGGTACTAGTTTCGTTGAATAAAGCAAAACAAGTTAGACAAGTAAGCTCAGTTTCCTTTATTTAGCAATAACGGAGTACGTAATATTATTTCCCAAAATTGCAATATGTGATGGTTGTATAGTATAAGGACGATGCATGGGGGTCAAACAAACGATTGCGTATTGACGAATTGTGAAATTCTAACTCAAGTTATAACTTCATTGTTTTCATTATTGTTAACTTAGTTTGTTTATTATTACTGGTTTTATTTGTTGACACACGTTTCATTTAATCTAATATACAAAAACCAATGATTGTTCGTATTTTATGCGCTACCTTACCGTCCATCCGATTGCGAAAAAACTTTGTCAACTTACTGCTTGCATTTCCGTGAAGAATACACATTGACGATGCGATTATCATTTTATGGGTTTATGCTGACTCGAGCATCCCCTGAACAGAAACTCTACGCAACCCGCCGCACCCTCAAGTATTAAACACGTCTTCGCTGCATATTCTGCCCCTGCGATTGTGAAATATCGGCCGTAATTATTACTTCAACGTTATCTCGGACAAGTAAATCAAACTCTAAGACAGTGTCATAGCTAGAGCATGCACAAACTTGAGGGAGAACGTTTTAAGAATAGGATACTTGACAACCATGACTGAACCAAGACGCAGATCAAACCCATATTCGCGGGTGTTTCATCCATTTGAATTTTGCAGAGCCTAGCGTAAAACGCGATAAACAATCACGTGACCAGCAGCGCCTGAAGTGTAATACACTGCAATAGCGAAGCACTGCCGGGTCCATTAGTTACTAATACAACATGAAATGGAAAGAAAGTTCAATCGAAAAGGGGGGGTTCAGAAATGTCTTCCCCCCCCCAGCTTGTTTTGGGCAAAGCCTACGACGCACCGCCCGCACTCACCTTTGGCGTGCTCCTTGTCCAGGTTGATGACGGCCTTCTTCCAGTCCTCGAGTTTCTCCTGCAGCGGGATCACCAAACAGTCCATGATGGCGCTGCAACAGGAGAAGGCCAAGTGCCGTTACGCCGCGCCGCGCCGACCCACTAAACTCCCGCGACCGCTGCGCGCCGCGCCGCTCCGGAGGGCCGGCTTCGAGCCCGCTCGCCGCCAGCGCCTTAAACCCACTTCCCGGCCCTCGTTCGCTCCCAAGTGTTTGCTCGATTGCTCTCCAGCCGTAAACTTCGCTCGCCGCTTTCAAAACGACTCTTACGCTCCTCGAACGAATGTTCCCGAACGCTTAAAGACCGTACTCGCTACACAAAATTATTTTGCCGAGGCTTGTTTATTACTTCGACAAATAATTTCCATTCTCATTTCTAACCACACGGAACAAGTCTTCTACTGAGTACAAGAACATCAACAAACAACAAAATATATTCAATAGTTTCATCCTCTTAGAGAATGAACTGTATTATTTTATTATATCCGAATAATTTTGTTTGAGAACCCGTATTCAATAAAGTGATCTCGTCCTGGCTTTGAAAGAACATTAGGCCTCAAAAACACAAACTTGCAGTAACCCAAAAATACGATCCCTTCGTCAAAAACGCGATTCTAAAAACGTTACGTTAATGGTTGATGAAATTTAATTTAATTTAGACGCGGCCTGTGTCTATTTTGAAACAAATTTACTTTTACAGTATATCTACCTCTAATAACTTTATTCATCAAATTCACGATAATTATACCTAATTTTGAAACGAAACGTACAAATTAAACAATTTCTGACTACTTTTTTTCATATAACGTTCTATGCTTGAGAATGGACGAGCTAAGCAAATGAATTGTATAAAATTCTTTTTATGATGAACGTTCGTGGCATAAATTATTTTAACAAGACAACACCCACTATAGGCGGTACGTTAAACTAATCGGTACTATCGGAAGAGAAAAACAGTTCAAGGAGGCATATTAGAGGGAGGGACCAAGGTACTGTTACTGCTTACAGGCGTCATTGAACATTTCAGCAATAGTTTCAATTAGACGTTTCACCTTCTGAATACAACACTGTGCTTTGGTGCACTACAAAAACTAGTAGTGTGACAACTGCATGTATTTTCTCACATTTCTAATTTTTTTTATTTTCTGAAAATTATGAGTTCGACAAAAATTAGACATGCATCATTTTTAAGTGTCCTTTGACTTATACAAGGAAAAACTAAAAAAATTAAAACTTTTTTAAATTTGTTTATAAATTTTTCAAGAAGACATGAAACGAAACTAATAGTGTTCTAAAAAATTAACAAGACCTCATTCAAACATACATTTTTAGAACAGTTTGAATTAAATGTATCATGGATATTGCACTTCTTTTGCAACATTGTTTTCAAATTTTCGAAAACATAGTTCACCGAAAATGGGACCACCACCAGTTACACTATTCGTTTCGAACAAAAAAATTTAAGAAAAAGGAGCAGATTTTGACAAAATAATTCTTTAAAAATTGCCTTTACTTCACGCACAATTACGCGAAAACTTCTCCCGTTAATATAGTTTTCGGTATCATGGACCCACAAATTACAGATTCTGACTATCCAATGTGTTTGAGAAAGTAATTTACTACGTTTAGGAGCAACATTTATCAACTTTTTAATTACCAGGACCCGACAATAAGAGCTTTCTGTCGAAAAATTGCGAATTACCGCAGCACGATTAAAATACTTTCTCTTACTTAAATTGATTTTTATGCGAAAATTACAGGCATCAGAGAAAGAACCGAAAACGGTGAGTTGAACTCCGTAAGATGATCTTCACCTCATGACCTAATGTCTTACTATATGGTGAAATACGGTTTGTCGTTAATTACAACGAAGAAAGCAAGACGGCAAGACAAGTGCCTGCTCCGTTTTATGTTTATTATCGTTGCAGAAATTCTTTTTCTGATTACGTAACTGCTTTATTCAGCGAAATCCCAGAAAATGTGGGACATAAGCGTTCCAGGACATTTGCCCAAAGGGAACATCTCTCGGCCAGAAGAGGACTGGTACTGTACAGCGGCCCCCATACTGACCTAGACAACATCAAACCCGCTACTCGGTGCCGCGGACAAAGCGGTGGAGAAGTTCGCACGACACGACGAGATAGTGTCAGCGCAGGCAGTGGCAAACATTAGGGGACACCCGCTACTCTGAACTCAACGGCCCGCGAGAACTGTAACATTTCCAGCATTCCGGCCCTCCGCCGCTGCGATTATGTACCGCATTTGGGCAATTCGGCCCACAATGCGCGCCCGAGCACTCCGTTAGTCGGCCGCCGCGCGGCGCGGCGCGGCGCCGTCTTCCGACGCCGCTCGAGAAGTTCTCCGCGAGGGCCGGGCCTCGGGGGCGCGGGCATTTCAGCCCGCGGCACAAAGGCCTCCGCGCGGCGACGCGTCGCGGGCGCGGCGCTGACAATGGCCCGGCCCCGGCCGCGAAAATCGATGATTTGAGACGGCGGTGGCGGCGGCGGAGGGGGCGTGGTCATTATGGCAGCGGAATGGTGCGTTGGCCGCAAAGGCGGCGGCGGGGTGGCCGGGTGGCGGTGTCACGGGGTGGCGAGGGACGAGGTGGGGGAGGTGCCAGTGTGACAAGGTGCGAGGTGGGGGTGGCGGGGAGGCAGGGTGCCAGTGTGGCGAGGCGCGAAGTGGCGGGGTTTCAGTGGCAGGGTGGCGAGGGACGGGATGGGGGCGCCAGTGTGGCAAGGTACGAGGTGCCAGTGTGGCAAGGTACGAGGTGCCAGTGTAGCAAGGCAGGAGGTGCCAGTGTGGCATGGTACGAGGTGCCAGTGTGGCAAGGTACGAGGTCCCAGTGTGGCAAGGCAGGAGGTGCCAGTGTGGCAAGGTACGAAGTGCCAGTGTGGCAAGGTACGAGGTGCCAGTGTGGCAAGGTACGAGGTGCCAGTGTGGCAAGGTACGAGGTGCCAGTGTGGCAAGGTACGAGGTGCCAGTGTGGCAAGGTACGAGGTGCCAGTGTGGCAAGGTACGAGGTGCCAGTGTGGCAAGGTACGAGGTGCCAGTGTGGCAAGGTACGAGGTGCCAGTGTGGCAAGGTACGAGGTGCCAGTGTGGCAAGGTACGAGGTGCCAGTGTGGCAAGGTACGAGGTGCCAGTGTGGCAAGGTACGAGGTGCCAGTGTAGCAAGGCAGGAGGTGCCAGTGTGGCAAGGTACGAGGTGCCAGTGTGGCAAGGTACGAGGTCCCAGTGTGGCAAGGCAGGAGGTGCCAGTGTGGCAAGGCAGGAGGTGCCAGTGTGGCAAGGTACGAAGTGCCAGTGTGGCAAGGTACGAGGTGCCAGTGTGGCAAGGTACGAGGTGCCAGTGTGGCAAGGTACGAGGTGCCAGTGTGGCAAGGTACGAGGTGCCAGTGTGGCAAGGTGCCGGTGTGGCGAGGGACGAAGTGGCGGGTTTTCAATGTCAGAAAGATGGGGTGTCAGTGTGTGGGGGATTTTCAGAGAGGAGGCAGGGGGGGGGGCGGCACGGTTTCGGTGTGGCTGAAAGGCGGTGACTTCTGTGGGGGAGACGCTCTCGCGAGAGGAAGCTGCAGCGCACTGCGCAGGCGCGTCGCGGCGGCTCCCGCGCGAGGGAAGGCAGGTGGGATCTCATCCTTTGTCATGACGAAGGGCACTGAAATAACGACGCCGACTAACGGTCGATTTTAAAACGGGGAAACTGTCAGAGTCAACGTACAAAACGTTCAATTTTTAACACACTGCCTAATGTATAAGCGGAGACTGTTTTATTCGAGTATCCTCTCCAAACGCAAATAGTAACGTTCAGTGCGTCTTTTTACAACAGTTACATTGCATAATACTGACCATTGTATATTCAGTATAGACTACAGTCCGTCCTAAGGGTTGTCAACGTTTGTTTTATTATCATTTTCAGTTCTATCTCTGATTAAACGCGAAACGGATTCTGGCAACGGGTGGCGACGCGGGCTACAGCTTTGTAGAGGGCGTCGTCGTCCAGTAGACGGGACGCTCCACCACTTTGCGTCGTCCACCCGTGTTTAGTAATGTTTAGTATTTACGTTTTATTATGTTGTTAGTAACCAGGTTGCTGAGAGCAACATAAATGTTGCTTCACCGAGAGTAATTGTATACAAAGTTTTGAAACACAACACGCTATTCAGTGAGAGTGATTTCATTTAATATTAATGAAATACCCGCCCGTGGGCGCGCGAGGATGGAGGAGAGCGTTGCCAATGGGCCAACGGCCCTTTGGGCGACTGAAAAGAAATATGAAAAGTGGGGCGAACAAAGAACAAAAATTAAGATGGCACCTTACACACTGGTTTGGATTCATTTAGATCCCATGAATAGGCCAAAAAATACCATACTATAGTAGGTTAATATTCCCCCTTTTCAGCTGAAATTTACCATGAGGTTAGCTACAGAAAAATTCAATATCGCTTCCTTCTTCTGACGCAAAAGTGAACGACAGCTATGGCGCGCGCGATTGCGAGAGAAAGATTCAAAATAAATTAACTCTGCATCGCTACGGCCACTGCTGAGAGACAAGTACAAAATTATTTAGAGTAATTGAAAAGGGCATACGAAAGAAGAATGCAAGCAACCAAGGAAGGAATGTAGAAAGGCAGAAAGGAAGGAATGTAGGAAGGCAGGAAGGAAGGAATGTAGGAAGGCAGGAAGGAAGGAATGTAGGAAGACAGGAAGGAAGGAATGTAGGAAGGCAGGAAGGAAGGGATGTAGGAAGGCAGGAAGGAAGGAATGTAGGAAGGAAGGCAGGAAGGAAGGAATGTAGGAAGGAAGGCAGGAAGGAAGGAATGTAGGAAGGAAGGAATGTAGGAAGGCAGGAAGGAAGGAAGGAATGTAGGAAGGCAGGAAGGAAGGAAGGAATGTAGGAAGGCAGGAAGGAAGGAAGGAATGTAGGAAGGCAGGTAGGTAGGAATGAAAGAGACAAGACAGGTATGTAGGTAGGTAAGCAGGCAGGCAGAAAGGAAGGAAGGAAGGTAGGTAGGAAGGAAGCAACCAAGCAAGAAAGGACACTACAAAACTATCAAATATTCCAGTAAGCAAGTTAGTAAGTAAGCAAGTAAAGAAGGAAAAAAGGAAGCAAGCACGGAAGGTAGCGAGCAAATAAGCAAGGAAGAAAGGAAGGAGGCAAGTACAGAAAGAGGGCGGAGCGCCGGTGGGGCAGCTGGCGTGGCCGCTGCGCGCCCTGCACCGCCCGCAGCCGCTGCGCCGCCGATACAACGCGGCCTTCCGAGGCGCGGAGGCGTAAAAACTGGCCTCCGTGCAACCACACCTCCCGCCCCCGCCCCCTGGCCACCGCGCGATCCGCCTGCTGGATGCCGCCACCGGGAGCGCGCCGGTCGCGCTCGACCTCCACGCCCACTCCCACTTTTTCGCGCCCGCCCTACCGAAAAATGGATAAGGTGACTCGCGTACGAAAGGCTTCGGCAAGACGCACCGCTCACAACTGTTCGGGGGTAAAAAGCACAACGAGGAAAGTGAAATTGAGAAAAGCGACAAAAAAGAAAAAGGAAGCTGAGTAAAAGTATTATGAAAGGAGAGAGGATAAAAAAATATAATGTGGATTTGGAATGGCTGAGAAAGTTACGTGAAGTTGAGAAATATGTCCAGAAAATCAATTATTATTTTCAAAATTTTAAAGGAGGGCAACATCACTAAATGTTTGCTTCCTCTGCACGGGCTCCGCAAAAGACAGAACGCAGCTTTTGTCAACAAAACTGTTGGAAAGCAAAGCTGAAAGAAAATTTCACTTCCAACAAACGGCCGACAGAAATTATTTTAAAGGGAACATGAAAAATAAAATAAAATAAAGCAAAACATTCCGATCATTTGCATTCTCTATCCTAATTTTGAAAATCTTTCTTATTCAGAAGAAACGAAGTATTCTCATCAACACAACATTCGTACAACATTGCAGAAAATTATTCATGCATTATCTGTAATCAAGAAAACAAACGTCAAAAACCACAACACATTAGAGATATGACAGGCTGCTGCAAGCAAACCCCCGCCCGAATCGTGTGTCAGGGCAGTGACGGATCCAGGGGAGCCATGGCACCCCCAAAAGGCCTGGAGTTTTCCTTTATTATCCTCTTACTTGACAAAATTGAATTAAATATTTATGTTAGAATTATGTAATTATTTAAAAAATAATGTGTTGTATCATATACACACCACAAAATAGCATACAATATAATAACAAGTGTTTATTATTTAACAAAAATCTACGATGGCCCCCTCCAAAACGATGGGCTGGATCCGCCCGTGTGTCAAAGCACGTCTGAGGAGGGCAATGATGGCCACCGCTGTCCGCAGCCGCGCACAGAGCTTCCGTATTCCGTCCGGGCGCGCGGTGCGGGCGCCGCTTGTAATTGCCCGCCTGCCCTGAATTGGCGCCCAACAGGGCGTTTGCGCGCAGCTCTCGCCCGCGCACGCGAGGAGCGGTCTCATTCTTTTGTTTTACTGCGCCCCTCCCCCCCCCCGCGCACAATGCGGCGCGGGCCGATGGCTGGCACGGTGCCCCGAATTGCGGAAGGTCGCAGTTCGATTCCCCGGCTACACGCTCCCAATGCCAAACGCGTGCGGTCACTATTTTATATTTACCTTCACTGCATGAAATGTACAACTACTCACTCCCTCAAACGTGCCATAAATGCTGCAATATCAGGGAACTACGACTAGTTATGGTCATAGACCATAACTTGGCCTTCCAGATAGTCCACAGACCACATTCAACACCCGACGTGGTAGTTTTGCAAGCCACCACGACTGTGAGAATGAATGAAAAACATTTTATAGCATTTAAAATCGGGAATAAATGGAATTGTTACATATTTTCTACAAAAGCAGTTGCAATACCGGTAAACTGTGTACAGATCCGTAATATTATCTTTACATAATAATGTATATTATGAAAACTACTACAAACTCGTACTTTAATATTTACAAACCCCTACAATATAACATGGGCGTTTACTTCATGACTTTTCTGAGTGCGGAAGAATTTTTAAAATTATTTTTATTACATCTTCGATATCCTGCACGAAATTAAATCGTATTTATTCATTGCACAGCACGTATTCGAATATTCACAAACTTTTTACACATTATTATTTTCGTTTCTGAATCCATGGGATTCGTTTATTGTATAATCATTTCACAGACATGTTGCTTTTAATACGTTAATACGGAAATCGGGCATGGCTACGTGCCTCTAAAGCACTAATTTCTCAGGCCGGTCCGTACCCGCAACTCGTAGAATCTGCTTTTTTGCTCCTGTGGATTGGTCATCCAGAGATTACTCAGATGATGTTGCAAGATGAGAAAGCTTCGACTCTTGTTTCGCGAGCACACTAAATTTTCCACAAATGACGATGCAATTCGTGCGTTCATGCTTGTGAACTTAAATTTGTCGAACTGAAATGACTTGACTTTCAAAAGTAGCATAACGTGAAAATGAAATGGAGGAGGACAATGATGATGATGAGGAGGAGGAAGATGAGGAGGAGGAGGAAGACGAGGAGGAAGATGATGATGAGGAGGAGGAAGATGATGATGAGAAGGAAGATGATGAGGAGGAGGAAGATGAGGAGGAGGAAGATGAGGAGGAGGAGGAGTAAGATGATGAGAAGGAAGAGGACGATGAGGAGGAGGACGAGGAAGATGATGAGAAGAGGACGATGAGAAGGAGGAGACGAGGAAGATGATGAGGACGATGATGAGAAGGAGGAAGAGGTAAAAGGATAAACACAAAGAGGGGGAAACGAACTCCACTTGTCACTCGATAACAGACGATTCCTCCATCTCTGCCCCCTGCTTGACGACACTCCGCCGCGCGCGGATCCACTTGTCATCTGGAACAGGCCTCGTCTTTGTCCGCTCCGGAGCCAAACTCCGGAACCCACCTCCCTCCCCGCTCTGTTTCGTCCGTATTCAACTATCGGCGCCGCGGCGGCCCGTCGTCCCTCTCTCTCGCACCCGTCGCGTGGGCGCGGAGAGCACCGTTCCGAAAGCGCTCCCGGGCGGAAGACGACGACTCGGCGGCGGAGAGGTCGCCCACGCTTGGGCGGCGGAGGGCGACGGGCGGGGGCACCCACCTCGTGAAAGTCTTCATCCGGGCCTCCACCGCTTTGTGGCGCAGGCAGATCCTGGTGAGCGCGGTGCCGATCTCCTTTGTGGCGCCTGCAACAAAGGGGAGACGCTGCAGTCGGAAGGCCGAGGCCGCGTGCGGGGCGGGCGCGGGGCGGCGCGGGGGCGGGCGCGGGGGCGGGCGCGGGGGCGGGCGCGGGGGCGGGCGCGGGGCGGGCGCGGGGGCGGGCGCGGGGGCGGGCGCGGGGGCGGGCGCGGGGGCGGGCGCGGGGGCGGGCGCGGGGGCGGGGGCGGGGGCGGGCGCGGGGGGCGCGGGGGGCGGGGGCCAGGCGCACCGCGGCCCCGCCCACCGAGTGCCGCTCCGCGCGACTTCTACGCGGAATGGAATGGAAGGAGGGACAATAGCACGGAGCGAATCAAGACATCAAAGGGTTAAAACACAAAATGATTCACTGAAATATTCACTGCTCTCAAAATGAACAACTAATGGTTCTACAAAAGGTTTTATAACTAATTTTGCAGAATTCTATACTTGGATTTTTATTTCTTGGCGAGTGGGGGCGTGTCTTCACGATGGAATATCTCACGGTATATCACGTCCTTCTCCGTCGTGCCGCCAGAAGTAGCGTGATCGCGACTGTATCGAGCAGTGCTGGCGATCATGCGTCTCCTAGCGGCACGACCGAAAGCGACGCGAAATACCGTGAGATATTCCGTCGTGAAGACAAGCCCCTACGCGCCAAGAAATAAAAACCCAAGTATACGACATTAAAAAATATTGGTTTCTAACTACATCGTATTCTCTAACTACATCGTATTCTCTGTGGAAAATATCTCACATTTTGTGCGTCACCCAGACGCAGCAGACAATTATCTAAATTATTTTTAATTAAAAGTTTATAAGTTTATTTTGTACATTGTAGTAATAATATATTGAAGGTCATCATTTTTTGTTCAGGACAGGCATTTAACTGCGTTTTCAAGATCATATCAACCTCCTAGATAAAAAAAACACCAACAAGGTGATTTTATTAAAAAACAAAACATCCATTTTGAGAATAACTACTCAAGACGTATGCGCTCCCTTTGCTTTGAAATGAACCTTCAACTCCAATTGCGGCTGGCCTAGGGGCTTCGCAATCGTTAGCACAGTTCACGCGCTTAGCTTTTACATAAAGAAACACATTACACATTGAGGCGAAAATATTTAATTAGTTTCATGTGTAATTAATTTAATTTACGAAGCACATTCATGCGCGCGCATACAAATACACATACGCACACGCGCGCGGCGCATACACACACACACACACACACACACACACACACACACACACACTTATAGAACCTGTGTTTTATGAAAGCTTTTCCAGAAAAATGAAATGAAATTCTCTCAGGATAATTCTAATTTACAGTCTGAATAACTAGGACAGTGGCAATTCGTTTTACTTATGGAAATGAAAACCGGCTATCAGCTGTAATCCTCTTTAAGAACACACGCAGCCTAAAAGAGATAGAAAATTAGCATCAACAAGGCCTTTTATAAAAAAAGACAGGCGGTCAACATCACTGTCTCAGAAATATTTGACGCTCTCGTTGAACAGTTAGGAGACCAATGGACATTAAAAATTAACATTTGCCCTAAAAATATTAGTCAGCGGTACGCCAAGACTTTAGTAGACAAAGTGAAGGCGGACATTTCCAAACATATAATGGACGTTCCGAACTCCAATATTACGCAGCGTTGGTCCACAACAAAGAAAAGTCCTCGTCCCTTCTTGTTAACGCAGACGCAGAGTGGCTGGGCGATGAAGACAACACAAACCTCAAGTCAATCCAACCCACTGCCTAGGAAAAAAACAACAAAAATCAACGCCCACTTCTCGGGCGGTTTACGAGCCGTCGCGTCGCCGCGCGAAGGGACAAGCGGCGCTCAACCGTTTCGCTGGGGCGCCTTCGCTCAACGACGCGCCGCCCGGGCCGGCGCCGCCACGCGCCGCGGGCGGCCAGACGCCCAGGTCGCCCCCCCCCAAGCCCATCGCCCGGGCGACGGCAACAGGGAGCAAGTGGAGTCAAGTGGCGCGGCGCTCCACGCCCCCCCACCGGCGAGATTCATAAATCCATCGCGCGAATCGCACCTCCCCACCAGGCCCCGACACGCGCTCTCTGCACTCCACTACGGTTATTGACACCCCTCGGTCATAGGGACCCCTCGGCTACAGGGACCCCTCGGCTACAGTGACCCCTCGGCTACAGTGACCCCTCGGCTACAGTGACCCCTCGGCTACAGTGACCCCTCGGCTACAGCGACCCCTCGGCTACAGCGACCCCTCGGCTACAGCGACCCCTCGGCTACAGCGACCCCTCGGCTACAGTGACCCCTCGGCTACAGTGACCCCTCGGCTACAGTGACCCCTCGGCTACAGTGACCCCTCGGCTACAGTGACCCCTCGGCTACAGTGACCCCTCGGCTACAGTGACCCCTCGGCTACAGTGACCCCTCGGCTACAGTGACCCCTCGGCTACAGTGACCCCTCGGCTACAGTGACCCCTCGGCTACAGTGACCCCTCGGCTACAGTGACCCCTCGGCTACAGTGACCCCTCGGCTACAGTGACCCCTCGGCTACAGTGACCCCTCGGCTACAGTGACCCCTCGGCTACAGTGACCCCTCGGCTACAGTGACCCCTCGGCTACAGTGACCCCTCGGCTACAGTGACCCCTCGGCTATAGTGATCCCTCGGCTATAGTGACCCCTCGGCTATAGTGACCCCTCGGCTATAGTGACCCCTCGGCTATAGTGACCCCTCGGCTATAGTGACCCCTCGGCTATAGTGACCCCTCGGCTATAGTGACACCTCGGCTATAGAGAATCCTCGATTATAGTGAACTTAAGTCACTGGTCCCGTTTCACTTACAATGCAAATACGTATTAGAAGATTCAGTTATAATGGACGTGAACCTCGGTTATAGGAAATTCGACCTGCAAAATAATTCCCTACTGGAAAAGAATATATATCGCCTCACACCACAAATTCGCACACTAGAGAGCTTGAAAACAAGAGCCGAAGGTCATATTAAGGAAGAGTGGAACTTACAACAGTCGAAGGATCATTGAAAAGGGCATAGACTGCATTAGGATGTTTAGAGACAGTGGACAATGCAGAATCCAGAATGCACGAACTCTGGGGAAGGATCTCGAGAAATTACTAACGAAAAATGTACGAAGCAAACTATTCCAAATGATTGCCTTTTTAAGGACAAGTAAAGATACTGAAATGTTCAGTTCGGGCTGTTAAAATGTTACTATATATTAATTAACTCAATCATCGTCCAGAAATTCTATTTAATTTTGACATCATCGGATATAGTGAACCTCAATCATATGATAAGTCCCCAGAAGTTAATTTAACCGGAGTCGACTGTATTTTGGAAAAAGTAGGCATGAACAGGCGCGGGATGTGAGAGACATATTAAGTGCGTAACCTTTCCTACCCAATTCAACCAGCTTAGGTATCTGGGGCCATCAATATTGATGTCACTGCACTGCCTCTGACCGGGAGTCCTTAGTCTTTCACTCCTGACAGTTTCTGAATCAGCTGACAGCGCCAAGAACTAAACCACACACCTAAGAAAATCCTGATTCGGCGGGTTTCGTTTGCGAGTTTAACCCACGTGGTTCACCATGTGGCGCTTGCGTGGTCGGGCAAAACTGCCACGTACCCTGAACACGCACGTGCTTCTCTGCGAATAATCCTGGCCTGCTATACAGGATATTCCATGTGACTGTGAATACGAGAAACTATGCATAAATAACAAGTATTCACAATACAGTAGTACGTAAGGAGGTACGAACGTGTTGGCAAGTTGCATGCATGGGATATACGATGCAATCTTAGGGAAGCTGTCCACCTCAGAGAACCGACGAGCTGAGCTTTGAATCTTGTTGTCGGCTCAACTGTGCATCGTGAGTTGAGTTGTTAGCGCAACTAATCGCCCGCTTGAGGCGTGGCCACTCTACTGCACAAACGGCTTCTTTTAACGATGCCCAATCAAATATTCGCAATGTTCTTACTAGAGATTCATTACGTTAAGCATGAACAAGAATAGGCTGCTGCGGAATACATGAATCTGAGCTATAGTGCGATTTTTCTAACTCTGCCTCTCAAGCCCCTACGGCCACGATGGAATTTGTCACGGCATGTCGCGTCTCTCTCACTCCCGCCGCTAGATGTCGTATGATCGTAAGCACTGCTTGATACGGTCGCGATCACGCGTTACCTAGCGGCGCGACATACCGTGACATATTCCATGGTGAAGAGACGCCATCGGAAGCAGAGTTGGAAAAATCGCAGTTTAACGAAGGAGATCGGTACGACAGCGGCGAGTGGCGGTTGCAGTTCTTGCGATTGCGGGCGCGACAACGGGGCCACAGTTGTGGCCACCAGTCCCGGAGATTTAATGCACGTTACATTCCTGGGAATTCGTGGTGTTCCTTTTCTAATGGATCGTGAGATTCGGCGTCGACCTACACGGTAGGTCGCGGGTTTCCCTTTGCCGATATCTCCACCAGCAGAAGCAGCTCCCAACTGCCTACTGGTCTCCCCCGCACGTGTGGCGGACGAGATTCGTAAGTGAATGCGAGCGAGCGAGCGCGTGCGTGTATAAGGGAAGAGGAAGAGCCAAGGGGTGAGGAAGGAAACGTCGCGCTCGGTCCGCGGCATTATGATCATCTTTTTTTCTCGGAAGGTGGCAGTAGTCTCTCCCCGCTGGACGGTGAGATCCGGCGCCGACCTTCCTCTCGGCTACCGGGTATCTCCCACCAGTGGGGCACCGCCCCAGCCGGGACAAGCTCGAAGCTCCCAACATGTGTGGTAATGTAATAAATGTAAGAATAAGTGTAAGTCAGGGGTGAGGATAGGACAAGGAAGAGGAAGGGAAGATCGCTTGTGTCCCTTTGTTACGGTAATGCTTCGGCATTCCCCTGACACTCATTGGAGAACCCACAAAAGTCTACCGACGAGAGTATTCTCTCTAGAATTCTCCTTCAGCCTGCTATTGATTTGGACTCAAGCCATACGCATCTAATATCGAAAGCCTTACCGCCGGGAGTCGAACCCTCGGGGCGCGCGACGCCGCGGCGGCACCGCTGCCTCAGGGAGCCCAATCAGCCGGCCGACGATTACGGAATCGCCGGAATAAGGCATGACGCCCGCGGCCGCTTGCGCCGGCGCGCTCTGATGTAGTGAAAGTGGGCGCGCCCCGCCCGCCGCCTGATGGAGGGGGAGGAGGCCAAGAATAAGAATTACGGGCGATCGTAACCCGGCACTGGCCGCGGAGCGCAACCCCGTGTAATGAGCGGGGGACGAGGCGCGGGGGGCGCTCCAGTCAGCCGGAATGCCATTTAGCTAATGATGGCGGCGAGTGCGGCTGAGAAGGGCGCTTTAAAAAATGCATGAAACATTGATACTCAGGTTTACTAGAAGGTCAAAACCGAACAGCTGTATATAATGCGTAAAATAAATCGATATTCTAAAATGCCATTTTTGTTCGAAAATTAACGACAGGTATGGTTTCATGACGACTAACTACGAAATATTTGCTCTAACCTTGCCGAATCTATGTCACATGTTCAGAAGCCCAGTACAACAAAATGACACATTAATTATTAACATACAGCAAGCTACTAACTATATTGTACACATAGTAATAGTAATAAAAGTGCATAGTTAAGTTTAATAATTTTGTCCCGCATTACTAATGTAATGCGCGCAGTAATTGAAAGAAAACTATGCAGCCTCCGGCCATGAGAGCTTTGATTTCGTTAGCCACCTAGCAACTCGTGAACAATCTTTAAACAATGTAGCAGTTTCAATTTTGACTGAAAAATGCAAATATCTGATTGAGTTATTCCAACCATTCTCATTCGACGCTCGCTGACCTCATTCTCAGCGCGACACTGACGTCATTCAGCAGCAAGGCTCTGAGGAAGAGGCTTCCTGCCACTAAAACAATTGCTATTGACCAATCGCATTTCACAGCAACAACATTCTTTATTTTCTCGTATACATACGTATATACGGAATAATACACTTAGTTTAGGAAAAGTTACGTAATGCTGCGAAAATGTATTTTGAGATTTCAACGGAAATACACGTTTTGGGGTCCCCTGATACCGAAAAAATGTTTGTTTTTCTTGAAAATGTACGTCCGTCTGTGAACACCACTAACGTCTAAACCATACGTACGATTTTTTCCAAAATGGATATTCCCCGGCGATCTGGCTCGACTCAAAGCGCTGCGATATTGCAAAACTTTTTTTTCAAAATTTGGGGTAATTTACATTACCCCGGTACTTTCACACCCAGGACATTTTCCAAATTTTCGCAAAAACGGCTCCGTTTTTAAAATGTTTCTTGGTATGTAAAGAACTAACTTTACAGGACAAATTTGACTGAATTTTCTATTAACTTTGAATGGGAAAATTTGAAGTTAAAAACCTTCCAAAATCAATATCTGCTCATCGATAAACACAACTGCTATTGAAATTTAGAATAAAGCATTCTCGCAATTCAAATGCAATTGGCGACTCGATCTATTCACAGAGTAAACAAAGCGGGACACAATTTCGGCGGTTTGGCTTCCGCATCACGCGATCTGCAGCGCTGTTGGGAGTGAAAAGCACCTGCGATAATTGTTGCGATTCAATTACCGAGATGCGAAACGCGGAAACTGCGGTCAAAGGGAGTGACTGCAGCATGCCACTCAAAAGGCTTCAACATCATGATATCCGCGCTTCAATACGTTCCTAAAAAACTTGCTTGTAAATTGTAGCAGCAATGGTCACATCTACAATCATTTGCATATCTACCTCATGGCGATAATGGCGAGGATAAAAATGCGCAGTTCCAACCAACAAATTCTAACTTTATACATGTTCCTGTAATAACTGTAACTCGCATTTTGTCACACAAAACCATCATTCAATTACGAAACAAGAAAGTTTTACCAATTAAAAACTAATAATCAAATCAAATGACTTTAGAAACTTCAATACATTATCGTAGAGAGCACCTTAAGACTTTTTGATTGTAACTTAACACAGCCTTTAACTCTCCCACGCTACAAATAATTTTGTTTCTCGTTCACCAAAACCGTTAATGGGCTCAATACTTGGACGAGAAGATAGGAAGAGAACACATTGAAATTTATGCTCCTTCATTCAGTCTGTCGGATAAAAATGTAGGTTTTCAAAAAGTTAAATGACGAGAAATGCTGCAAGTTCCTTTACACATGAAAAGAAAAATATTTCTTTTTGGCTCTGAATTAGATCATTTACTTTTCTTAAATGTTAAATGAATGTTTAATAGCGATCTTACAGACACCTTGGAGATTTATTTAATTGAATTTCTTATTCCTTTCCCCAGATGAAGAGGTTTCCTCCCCAAATCATAACAAGGGAAAAGAAAAGAAAAATTCCAATCCAGGAATTGCAATCGGAAGTATATTTTTCTCGGCGTGCTGAGTTTCCATTCCCGCTGTTCTGCAGAATCAGCCGTTTCAGAATTGGTGTCAGCAAGGGCTCGAGTTTCAAGAACTGTCGAGCAAGTTTTCACCAACAAAGGAAAAAAAGAAAAAACGACGTACTAGCTGGAACAACGCGGCGGAGCGCGGGGCGAGTCGATCCGAAGGGCTGGCGCGCTGCCCCCGAGTGCTTCCGCAGTCGCCGGCAGGGGCCGCCTCCAACTCCGCAGCTGCAATGCGGTCTGCATTTTAAATCCGCCCCCACCTCGCCCCGCCCCTACCCACCCCCTCCGCAGGCACCGCGTTTAAAAGTCGCGAGCGGCCCGCGGGCCACAGGGATCCGCAGTGGTGGCGCCAAGTCATGAAAAAGAAATAAAACGGCGCCTGAACAAGCCGCATTCCGATGTAAAATTACAAGACTATTCCAGGGCATTAATATCCAATGAAATTAAAAATCTTTGGTTGCTTGCGGGTTCTTAAATTGGCACGAGGCTTGCCCGTGTGTTGTTGAGGTGGAATGACTGGCAAAGATGAATTTTAATTCTGGTACGGGAAATGTTCTAGGAGACGACAAACATTTTGCAAAAATAATCAAGTTAACTTCGTGAATGAGCGAGTTTTTTGTATACATTTAGAATAAACGTTTTCATACTGTAAAATCCACTTACACAATGTAATACAACTCCATTTAAACCGTAACTAGGTCAATAATTTTCCATAAACAAAAAGACCAAGCAGTCGGCCCCGTGTCCGAGATCGCTAAGACAATAGTGCTGTAGTGATCTCGGACAGAGGGGTCGCGGGTTCGAGTCCTGCCTCGGGCATGGTTGTATGTGTTCGTCCTTTCACCTCCCTATTATCACCATTTCGTTTCATTCTCATACCATAACGTTAAATCCAATAGTGGTCGCTAATGACCCACTTGATGCGACCTTTAATAATATATATATATAGTTATATATTTATATTGTTGTATATATGTTTATATATATATAAAATAAAAAATAAAAAGAATAAAAAAGCAAGCAATGGTATTTATTTACGAGATTTCTAGTTCAAGTTGCCACTTCATTTTCAGAAGCCACAAGTACTCTGAACGTTTCGAATTTCCGGTATCCTTCTAATTATAAACAATCACTTCTTGTGTCAGTAATTGACACTGAATGGACTTTTTAGGGACAGTCTGTTAAAAACAAATAAGGAACATATATGAGGAGGAGGGATATTTAAGAATATATAGAGGAAACACTTATTCTTGACAAACATAACACATATTTTTACCAAGAATAAGTGTTTCCTCTATATATTCTTAAATATCGCCCTCCTCATCTATGTTCCTTATTTATTTTTAACCGACTGTCCCTAAAAATTCCATACAATATCAGTTACTAAGAAGCGAATGTCTATAATTAGAAGGATACCGAAAATTCGAACATAATTAACTATCTAAGTGTAAACGAGTTTCTGCACTCTAACCGTTTGTTCAAGATCACCGGCTCTAGCTCCACGCACGAAGCTCGGGAGCTGTCAACCTCATCCCCCACGGCGCGACCTCCGAGAAGGTGCGCCCCAATTTCTTCTTCCCGCGTCGCAGCGATTCTCCCGGACATCTTCCACACAACCACTCAAGGCGTCTTCCTTCGCCAACTTCGCGGCTGGAATCTTTTCCTCTCGGACTCGAGAATTTCATTTCGAGGCTTCCTGTTTTCCTTCCTTTTATCTCGTCTCTCTCCACTGACAGGCGAAAGACTTCGAGGTGTCTAATACACGGTCAAACAATCTCCCATCTTCTGGCTTCTATCTTTTGTAAACATCGTTCTCCATTCTTGGCCCTTCTTTCAAAGTTGCTGCTTTGATGATTTTATCTTGTTTTCCCATCGCGTTCGGAAGCCGCCTATTTGCACACTGCTGACAACGCCCAGTCCATTATATTCGTATAAAGTACAATGGTATGAACTGTGTTGAAATAAAAAGAATGATGAATTTCTTATTCCATTTTCTCACATCAGTTATGAACTGTAAGAAGCAATACTGCTGTAGAAAAAATAAGTTCACCTTCCAGAACTTTTAATCTTTTTTCGCAACCGTTTTATTAATGCTTCCGGAGTTCTTAAGCCACGAAAAGTGTTTTAAAAAAGTTTCCCCAGCAGCAAACACGAGACTCCTTTCTCGTGCAATAATCTACAAACACGCAAGTATACAGAGATTAAACGAAGTCTTTTAATAGTGTATTCGTGAGGGCCATCCGAAGCGACGTAACAGACAGACTCGAGAACAGCCTGGTGAAATGGCAAGCGGTGCGCGCGCAGGACGCGAAGCCTGACTGCATCTCGCGGCAATCGCCCGACTGCATCACGCTGCCAGTTTTCCCTCCTCTAATCCCCCTTTCACTCTTCGTTACCCGAGAAGCCATAGCCCGACTGCATCCCGTTTCGTTCATCATGTCTTTCGGAAGGAGTAAACATTTTAATCTAGTTTGCATTCATAAATAGCACAGATAAATGTTGTCGCACTAGACCTCCAACAAAACCTCCAACACAGGTGAATATGACAGAATCTTCGAAATTGTGTATGTTAAGACAGCGAGGTAAGAAGATACTCCTGGTTTCATTTTTCCCCCACGAACTTTCAAGTGTTGTTTCCAACGTTGGGAGTGCTCTACAAGGACGTGCAAATGATTTTTGAAAGCAGACTGAAGTGGACCAATTATAATCGATCATATAATACTAAGCACACCACGGCGAAGGTAGAGATGAATCCTTACACTACGGAGGACAACTGAACGGGATGCAGTCGGGCTACGCGTTTTTGGTGTGTTAGGAAACGGCCTAGTTAGCGCGGGATGCAATCGGTATTCGCCCCATTACATTCGTCGACGGCGCTGATTGGCATGCCCCCCCCCCCCCATGGATCCGCCAGTGTAGACGACCGTGGTGTTGTCTGTGCATGGTGGAGACGGGCGGAAGCCGTAATGTTCACATATGGATTGTTTGATTAGTGATCCTGGGTACATCAACTGCTAAATTAGTCCCGTAAATGTAGTGTATGCTTTCATCGCGGGAGATGGCGGTGATCTTCCATTGCTGAATGGCGAGATCCGGTGCCGATCTACCGTCTGCTTGCGGGGTTTCCCCAACCAGGTCTCTTACCAGCAGGGCACCGCCTCAACCAGGACAAGATTTAACCTCCCAACTGGTCTCCCGGCGTGAGCAATAGTATAGTGCATGGAAGTGTAACTGTACATACGGAGGTGAGGAAGAGACAAGGAGAAGGGAGGAAAAATCGGGCGCGGTCTGTGACCCTTTTGTTAGGAGAGTGCTCCGGCATTCGCCTGGTGTTGTTCGGAGAAACCACCTGAAACTACCGATCAGAGCAGCCGGCCGCAAGAATTCTCCTCCAGACAGCAGGCGAACTGGACCCATCTCCCGCGTGGAAAATCATGCAGCGTCAGGAGTGGAAGCGTAGGCCCTCCCGGTCAGAGGCACTGCAGTGACATCAAGTGATGCCCTGATGCACCTAGGCCGGTGCCTTCGATGCCATTTGCAGTGCAGAGTATGACAGGTACAGCAGTAGCAGCGAGGCCCCGAGAGGCGGCGGAAGGGGGCTGCCGCTCAGCTGCCACTGCGCTCGATAACGGAGCCTGCGAGTCTCTCGTCGGGGGCGCTGCGGTTGTCGACACACGGCGCGTCCACTGGCCGACTACCGACTGGCACCGACAGGGCATTCGTGGCCACATCAAAATGCCGCTTCGCAATCGGGCAGATTCTCTCTTGAGAAGAGAGTCCTGAGTTGGTTCGAGTGGTATAAGTGGTGGGCAAACGACAAACGTATGAAGTACACATTTCAAGGTAAATCATCCACAAATAATGCTACTAATTTCATGTTCCTTGTTACTGTTTCTAGCGTGGCCGTCTGGCAAAAGATTTATAAAAATATATGAGCCGAACATTGCTCTCTCAATTGAAGTAAAAATATATTCAATGCGAGATGGAAGAAACTTAGGAAGTGGAGATGGGAGAAGTTATAAACAAAAAGAAATCGCCGTGAAGAAGGGAAAAGATTAAATTAGAAGGATAAAAGGAGAGAATAGGTAGAAATATCCGAAATAAAGTTCATGATATGGTCACGAGCAATGCAAATAGTTTTTATATGCGAGTATAAAAGAAAATAAACATAGAATTTTACGTAGTGTGCAACGTGCTCGTCCTGCGATTATCACAACACCTGATTTTATCACATAATTTAATAGTAAAAATACTAAACGTTATACAGGTACACACGTTACAACACACCGTTACACACAAATATTCACGTTATAAAATAATCAAACTTTTGTACGTAACGTGGCGATAACAATTTACCCCTCCCCCAAAAAAGCCATCTACTGACTACTAACTTCTTTAATTTATCTCCTCTCCGAAGCCAATTATGTCCGGAGGCGGTTGGATTAATCGGGAGCTAAAAAATAACCGAAAAAGAGAACGATGGACCCAAACAAATAAGCCCCTTCCCGGTTCTATCCGGCAAGTTATTCGCATCCTGCCTCGGCCGAAGAGACGCCCAAACGCGTTCGGAGGCGAACTTCAACAAATAACCGGCGCGCGGCCCGAAATAAGCCCTAAATTCCGCGCCGGCCCCGCGGCACGAGCGCATAAACAAGGCAGGCTCGCTTTCTTCGCCGCGAAAACAGTATTTTTCTCTTCTTTCTTTTTTCTTTAAGGGTTTCATCATATCGGACAGTCGCGCGTCCGCGGGGAAACTCTATCCCAAAAGCGGCGTCGGTGGTGTAATGGTTAGCGTATAGGACCGCCATACCCAAGTTGGCGGGTTCAAACCCGATCGAAGCCGTGGGTTTTTAAGGGCGAAAAAATCCTTCTTACGCCTTCCTTCGGAGGGAAGTAAAGCCGACTGTTCCATGTCGTATAGAACATATAAAAGATCCTCAAGCCTAAATGAGGTCTCTGAGCTAAATTCAAATCGCCTGTTTCGTCGTCCAAGTAATACCTTTTTCTCCGCTATAGTGAAAGGAGCGTAGCGAAATTTGCGTGGTCAGAAGAGCAGGCCTCAATGCCTGAGTCTTGCCACGTAAAATAAGGCATCAATCCAATTCAATTCCGCGCCGGTCTCGCGGCACGTGCGCATAAACAAGGCGGGCTCGCCTTCTTTGCCGCGAAAACAGTATTTTCTTCTTCTTTCTTTAAAGGTTTCGTCATATCGGACAGTCGCGCGCGCGGCCGCGGGGAAACTCGAGCCCAAAAGCGCGGCCGGCGTCTGCTGTGGAAGAGGCGCGTCGCGTCGCTGCGGGCCGCGCTCGCTATAAATCGGGGAAGGGCGGAGGGATTTTCAATGCGAGGGAGGAAGGCTGTTTCTGACAGCTGAAAAGTCGGCAGTTCAAATGCCTGCTACAAACTTATCTTTTATTATTTGCGGAGGTGTCTTTAAAATAGTGGCAATGCAGTAAGTGTATTGTGACTATATTCTAGGACGTGCTGTGAGAGTAGAATTACTTTCATGCATATCGTGTTTCAGAAGTTTGTATTATTTAGATATAGGGTCGAGAGAGTCCAAGAGATACAGCGAAAGTTTAAGAATATATTACAATATCTCGAAATGTGAAAAATCTTTGTATCGCTGGGTAATGACAACTTGCAAATATATATAAAAAAACAACATTTTAAAAAAAATTAAATTTACGTAACTGTACAAACTACTGAAGCGTAGATTCAATTTACTTATTAATTAATCTGGAATGTAAAAGCGACACCACAAATGATTTTCTTTTCTTGTATTTACAGAATATGTTTCAGAGGAATTTCTTCCAGGAGGGAAGGACAAGTTCGGTGTGAAGGGCCAGAGTCGGCCTGTCCTCCTTTTGGTATAAATCAACGCTAGCTGCAGACTTCCCTCTGCACACGATTATACGCAACGGCGACATAAAAATGAGGGCGCAAAGGAGGGGCCAGGGAAAAAAAGGTAAACAGAGGCGAAAAAACAATGGCCTAAAAACAGATGGTTAGGTTGAGGAAATCTGAGCAGATCACTGTTTATTTATGGAAATAAACATTAAAATAATAAGCAACTGAGCAGTCAAAATTCGCAAATATTAATATGTATTTATGCAAACAACACTGGTCATCACGTGACGCACCAACGTGCCTATACCATTCTTACATGATGAACTATAGCATTTACCCAAAGATCACTGCAAATACAGTGAAAATAATTTTAAACTTTCACTACTCCAACATATGGCTCGCGGGTTGCCTAATCAGTAAAAGGGTTATTTGCAATGGCATGAAAGTAAATCATCCAGTATGACGCAGCAACGTTGCTGACTTTTTCTTTACTCACGTGAACTTTTTTTTTGAGGGGGGGTCAATTTTTAACTTCGTTATAAAGCGAGCACTGTGATTTTTTTAACTGTAGGAAGGACACGTAACCACAACGTAAACTTCGATGCTCGAGGCGGGATTGGAACCCGCGACCCTTCGAGGCGAGGCAGAGACGGCCCTTCAGCCTTAACGGCCTCGGCTATCCAGGCCGTTACGTGAACTTTATCGGACGCTCAATTGCATTAAATCGAGAGCAGAGAGCTTCTCTCTGCCCGCACTCTAACCCCGCCGCAGGTCTACGACAGAGACTCGTTCGCTGAGAGAACACGTGCAGGGGGAACTGCAATAAGAAATAACTAATTGTCTTGAGATTTGTTAGGTAATTTATTTTCAGCTACAACTTACAATACAGCTGATGTATTTTTCTCTAACGTAAACTTCCCCAAGCACTCACTCGCATTAAAAATACGAGCCGACTTCCGTCCTCCAACAAGCTCTCGCGCATTTCCGCAACTGATACCCGTTCGGCGAGGTAACCTGGAGGTTACAGGAATAAGAAATGGTTCTCTTCCGTCGACTTGTCAGGAAATTGATAGGTTGCAACGCAGCTGACATTTCTTCTCTATAATGTAATCTTGACTCAATACAGAACGGCGTTGAACAAGTACATCATGCTTAGGTGCTCCTCTCTCCGTCTGCTAACAAATGCGGGCGCGCTTTCTCGAAGCTTCAGCTAGAGTCCGCTAGGGCGCGTCGCGCGAGTGACGTTTCGATGCGCGTTCCGTGCTAGGCGCATTCGCGCCGTCGCGTAGCGCGCGCTGCGTCCAGGAAGTGGCGGTGTTCCTCCCCCGGCGGAGGGGAGATTCGGCGCCGACCTGCGCGTGAGCTTTTTACCCTCCGGGTACCTGGCCCAGCCGGGATAAGCTCAAGCTCCCGAATAAGGCTGGCAAAAAAACGATGTTTTCAAAAGGAGCAGAAACATCGATGTTTTCAAAAAAAAAGTTTCATATGTTTTATCATAAAATTAGAACGTTGGTACTTTTTGTAGATGGATCGAAAGGTCTTTTGTTGATGTATCACTCCTCCCGAATGGGAGCTCTCCCGTCTGCATGCGAGTGGAAGTGCGGTGCCTGCAAGCAAGCGAGGGGAAAGGAGAGGCCGAGGAGCAGGAAGGGTTGGCGGAAACGCCGCCGCGGGCGCTGCGCACAGGAAGCCAATTAGCGCGCGCTTCCGGCGCGCAGGCGCAGGCGGCGGAGGTGGAGGCAACCACTAAGGCGAAGGCGGAGGCGAAGGCGGCGGCGGCGGCGGCGAAGGCGGCGGAGAAGGCGACGGAGAAGGCGGCGGAGAATGCGGCGGAGAAGGCGACGGAGAAGGCGACGGAGAAGGCGACGGAGAAGGCGGCAGCGAAGGCGAAGGCGACCAGGGCGCAGATAACGCAGCGTCCCACGCGCGCTCTACGGTTGCGCCTCGGGGCGCACACGGCTTGCGACACCCAGGCCAGCAGCACCACTGCGCACCCTCTGGCCGGGAGCTCCTAGTGTTCCACTCCCCGCGGCAGCAGGGTTTTCGACTCTAGCTACACAGCTATACAGCGGTTTTTGTAAGAAGAGCTCTGAAGATAACTCAAATCCCATCTTCGCGATGGAATATGTCACGGCATTTCGCGTCTTTTCTCGGTCTTGCCGGTAGAAGTCGCATGATCGCAAGCACTGCTTCATACGGTCGCGATCGTGCGAAATCTAGCGGAACAACTGTGAATGATACGAAATGCCGTGACATATTCCATCGCGAAGATGGGATTTGAGCTATCTTGAGAGCTCTTCCTACAAAAATCGCAGTATAGATCGAATTCAGCCGCTGTCCGGAGGAACATTCTAGCGTTCGGCTGCTCTGATCGGTTGTTTTCCCTGGTTTCTCCTATCAATAGTAGGCTAATGTCGGTGCAGTACCCTAACAAACGGGCCATGGACCGCACGCGATCTTGCCGTCCCATTTCCTAGTCCACACAATGTACATGCACTACACTACCACACACGCCGGGAGACCGGTTGGGAGACTCGAAGTTGTCCCGGCTGGCGCGGTGGTCCGCTGGTGAGAGATACTTGGTTGGGGAAACCCTGCTATCCGACAGGTTGGCCGGTGCCGGGCCTCACCATCCAGCGGAGAAACATCACCGCCATCTCGGGATAAAAAACGCGCACTATACTTACAGGAATAATGACCTTAGAACCGTTTTTGACGTCAAATAATATAAGTTTGGAGGGCAGAGAATGCAGTTTGGAGCAGAGTCCCGTTCGCAAATCATGAACATACTCGAAGGCTATAATTCTCTTGGAAAACATTTTCCAATTTTTTGGATTTTCATCGCATTTTTAAAATCATTTCTAATATAATTGGTAAAATATTTCAGACTATTTAATAAAAAAATTTAATTTGGAAGGCTACAGTCTCTTTTACTCATTTGTCAACTCAGAGTTTTCTGAGAAAAACGTGTTTACGAGATTCAGTCAAAAGTTTTCCAGACATTGAAAGAATACTTTAATTCTTTGATTTTTCTCCGAATCTTTCAAATGAACCGATTCTCTTACTATTTCTGAAATTGAAATTACGATTTCTGAAATTCGCTTCTCTTTCGTGGTTTTCCAGAAAGTGGCAATCCTGATTTAAAGTAGCAACGGTACTCCTCACGGCCCGTTTTCAATTTGTCGTGGGGTCGGAATCGAGGCCTGAACGCAGTAAGTCACCGCATGAATGAGAGTTTACGGTACCCGGTCGGCGCGGCGCGGCGCGGCGCGCAGCTGTCTGTAAATTTGCACAAAGCCGCGCTCCGCCTATCGGCCTCGCAGCGGGGGCCCCGGCGGAGCCGTACAACCGGAAGAGCTACCGCTGCTTCCAAGGAACGAGTAATTTATACGGCACACGTCGCGTTTTACCAGCGACTTCACCTGCAGCGCGAGATGATCTCGCGGCAGCAATTACTCTTTTGTTGCGCTCAACTTTTTTTTTCATTTGCAAAGGGCCCAGTTATTTCAATTTGAACTTCAAGGGAAATTGGAACAAATTCAAATTACCAACACTTGAACGCAATCAAAACAAGGTAAATAAAAACAATTACGTGACTACTAATTACTAAGCAGAGGTTTTTATCTCTGTTGTAGCCTTTTTATGTTGCCTAAACATTTTTTTTTTTAAAACCTCGTTATGTCATTATTAGTTTGTTCAATTGTCTCATTCTAGCCCCGCACAGCAGCTGGCGGGAGCGATCACATCACGGAGTTTACACAGCGCCGCGTAAAACGTCACGAAGAAACCGCGTGACCTGTATCGTGTGAGGAGTAAAAATAGTTTGCGCAGCGCTTCGTACTAAATGTGAGTACTTCCATGATGCCTACTTGATCGACCAGAGCAGCTCAATCATAGATCTGTAAGTATTGAATGAAATACATTTTATTACTACTATATATAATAGTAATTTAAGTACAGTTTATAGTAATATAAACACACACAGGCTAAATGCCGTTATCATATTGCATCATGGGACTTTAGTAGTTAATTGTGAACACACTCCTATGTGATCACGTGACTGGTTCACCGTGCGACAAGTCACGCGATTACACTCGCTTATTGCAATATTTAACTCTCCGCTATTATTGTACCGCAACGTTACAGTTCACTGAGCAAAAACCCAATTGCACTAACCGCAGCGGCCTTCAGCCCCGGCGCGACACAAGACAAAGGGACATCCCTCAGCACTGGGGCCAATTAAATGCCCAATCCCTTATTACGAGCCCGGGGCTTTCAGAGGGAATTTTAAAAGAAATTTGACACGTATTCGATTACGTAGTCATACGACGCAATTTGAGGGATGATTGCCGTGGACCGAAACTTTGCCACCCGTGTTGGAGCGGCCTTTGATCTTCGTATCGGCGTCGCCTTTTTGCGGCTTGTTCTAGACTGCGATTTTTCCAAATCATGCGACATCTAGCAGGACGCAAGTATACAGTGCGATTTTTCCATAGCTGCCTCTCAAGGCCCGTCTTCACGATGGAATATATCACGGCATTTCGCGACTTTCTCGATCGTGCCGCTAGATGTCGCATGATCGTGACCGCATCAAGCCAGGCTTGATCCCGAGACATCTAGCGGTACGACCGACAGTCATACCGCTAGATATCGCATGATCACGGCTTGATCATGACATCTAGCGCTACGACCGAGAGTCGTGCCGCTAGATGCCGCATGATCACGACCGTATCAAGCACTGCTTGATCATGAGACATCTAGCGGTACGACCGAGAAAGACGCGAAATGCCATGACATATTCCATCGTGAAGACGGGCCCTGAGAGGCAGCTATGGAAAAATCGCACTGTATACTTGCGCCCCGCTAGATGTCGCATGATCGCCAGCACAGTTTCATGTGGTCGCGATCATGCCATATCCAGCGGCGCGACTGAGGAATACCGTGACATATTCGATCGTGAAGACGGGCCCTGAGAGGCAGCTCTGGAACAATCGCAGTGCAAGGTCGTGACCTCGCGGCTGTGGCGCGAGAGCGTCGTGTCGGAGGCGCGTCGCAGCGCGGGGAAACGCTTAAGAGCCGCGGACGGCCACGTCACAGCAGGAAGTGGACGGATTATGCAAGCTTTCTCAAGGAACGACAATGACAACACAACGTGGGAGCAATGAGAACTGTGGATGCGTCTGAAGTCGAGCAAAGAGTACCAAAGGTTGCCATGACTAGGGCCCGGAAGTTTATGACCCAAAAATTTTAGAAATATGCAAGCATTTATCAACTGAAAAATGTATGAAAATATGTCCATAAATATGACTTCACAATTTTCTGGTTCCATTCTCGAGACCTTCAAAATCTATCCGCTGTTTTAAATTGAAACTCTACTCTTAAAATCTAGCACATTCACAATTCACACCTTCTCCTTTGGCGACCCGTGAAGACAATTCTACTGGCTAAAGTTATTAAATAGATTTTACAGAAGCGGTTGGCTTTGGCACAAAACCTGACAAAACTAAAATAATACTTCCTTCGCAAGCGGTGGTTTCTACGCTTTCTTTTTGTCCGTCTATATAGTTTACCCTTCTAATTCACATACATATTTATTGGAAAGACAGTAAGAAAAAAACTGTAAGAAATTAGATCACAATTACAGGACATGAGACGACAGCAAGCAAGTACGCAAAAATGGAATCAAAAAGATAAAAATGTGACCATAATATGAAAAATTAACGGAAAATGACCAAAGGGTAAAAAAAAGCCAAAATATAACATTATATGACACATGGAAATCGCATAATTTTAGTCATTGTAGATGAAATCATGACTATCTTACATTTTCCATGGAAATAACGCAAAGAAAAATATATGACAAATCATAAACATCCGGGTCCTAGTCATGACCTTTCCTGAATCAACTCTCATTTCAACCCGCGGAAGATATGAGGATTGATATAATTTTGGATTTGACAAGAGGTCAGAATTGCTATTGAGAAATATTTTGGGAAATGTGGGAAGTGAACCCAGAATAGCAACCTCGATATTTTTTGTTGCGAGTTACTATGCTCTCCGAGGTGTCATAAATTCATTTATTAACATAATCCAAAGCCAATTCAAAAAGAAAAAAAAAGATTCTACATCTTTCCCAACCAGGGAAGTAACTTAAGATTTTATACCCGAGGGAAAAATCTCTCCCGGAAGTGCAACTTGCATCACTTGAACTCTGTTATTACCTCACATTCTGTGGGAAATGCCGAGCGAATAAGAATTTTATTTCTAAAACCCGCAAGAGTAACTGTACGAAGCACGTTCATTAAAAGCACGAGTGGCAAATTTCCACCACTTCCCACGTCATTCCTCTTTCTCCGTACCAAGATTCGCTTTAGTTTTCGTAACCGACAACCTCAACGCGGTTTGCTCCAGAGCAGTTCTTCGTGAAAGGTCAAGTTTCTCTCCCGGGAAAGCAACGACACCTGCAGGCACTGTAGGGCAGCCATCAACGCAAAAGCTAGCCTTCGAGTGCACAGATTTGTTATCCTTAGCCACAAGCGGGCATTTAGAACAATAAAGAGCAAGAAAAGTAACGCACTCATTACATCCTAGAGATTAACGCCGCGTTTGCGTGGAATATAAGCAGCGTTAATTCTTGCTCTTTACGGCACGTTTCTCGGAAGTGCTATGCAAAACGCAACGAGAAAAGATTACTCGGGAGGCGAGATTCAAGCGAGTTTTGCTTAATCTTTACTTCGCGTAAAGTTTCGACCGAAGTCCTTTTCGTAACTTCGTTTCTCGAAAGTTTCTCTCTGATCTCAACTCGCATAATTCTTCAGAATTTACTGTTCGGTAAATGCGGCAAATCCTTTTGACTCGTGAATGACGCAAATTTTTCACTATTGAAATAGAAACTTAGTCATCAACTAAAGGGAAACTGAACTTCTCTTCGTTGCTGCTGCATTCTATAACGTATGTAAGCATGAGATTACATCTGACGTATGTCATCTTGACGTATTTTCTAGTTTAGTACAGCTTTATTTAGAAAGGTTAACTGTATTTGTTAATCAATTTCTTTCCCTTTCTTTCACGAAACTGTGAAAGAAGTTAATTACTTAATCTTCCATTATGAACCACGTAGCTCTGTAATGGCACTGCTATAAACGGTCGCAAAAACAATGAACTACAGTCGTTACTCTTCTTTCACGAACATGATCTCATCGCATCCTATTACGAACAGAAGAGCGCGACGAAGGCTTATTGCAGCGTGGGAAGGATGAGATTCGCCATCGACCGGCGAGCTAAAAACATCACAATCGATATCTGCGAAGCGTCGACGTCCGATAACTCGATTAGCCGCGCACTGGTTCCGACGCAACCGCCTGCACCGCCGCCGCAGCCTCCTCCCGCGCCCTCAGCGGCCGCCACGGAGCGACGCGCGCACCAGGCGGGGCCAGGGCGAGAGCAATGCGAGAGGGAGAGAGAGAGAGAAAGATAAAGAAAAAGAAAAAGAGAGACAAAGAGACAAAGAGAGACAAAGAGAGAGACCAAGAGAGAGAGAAAGAGAGAGACCAAGAGAGAGAAAGAGAGAGACCAAGAGAGAGAGACCAAGAGAGCAAGAGAGAGAGCAAGAGAGAGAAAGAGAGAGAGCAAGAGAGAGAAAGAGAGAGAGCAAGAGAGAGAAAGAGAGACACACACACAGAGAGAAAGAGAGACACACACACAGAGAGAAAGAGAGACACACACACAGAGAGAAAGAGAGACACACACACAGAGAGAAAGAGAGACACACACACAGAGAGAAAGAGAGACACACACACAGAGAGAAAGAGAGACACACACACAGAGAGAAAGAGAGACACACACACAGAGAGAAAGAGAGACACACACACAGAGAGAAAGAGAGACACACACACAGAGAGAAAGAGAGACACACACACAGAGAGAAAGAGAGACACACACACAGAGAGAAAGAGAGACACACACACAGAGAGAAAGAGAGACACACACACAGAGAGAAAGAGAGACACACACACAGAGAGAAAGAGAGACACACACACAGAGAGAAAGAGAGACACACACACAGAGAGAAAGAGAGACACACACAGAGAGAAAGAGAGACACACACAGAGAGAAAGAGAGACACACACAGAGAGAAAGAGAGACACACACAGAGAGAAAGAGAGACACACACAGAGAGAAAGAGAGACACACAGAGAGAGAAAGAGAGACACACAGAGAGAGAAAGAGAGACACACAGAGAGAGAAAGAGAGACACACAGAGAGAGAAAGAGAGACACACAGAGAGAGAAAGAGAGACACACAGAGAGAGAAAGAGAGACACACAGAGAGAGAAAGAGAGACACACAGAGAGAGAAAGAGAGACACACAGAGAGAGAAAGAGAGACACACAGAGAGAGAAAGAGAGACACACAGAGAGAGAAAGAGAGACACACAGAGAGAGAAAGAGAGACACACAGAGAGAGAAAGAGAGACACACAGAGAGAGAAAGAGAGACACACAGAGAGAGAAAGAGAGACACAGAGAGACACACAGAGAGAGAAAGAGAGACACAGAGAGACACACAGAGAGAGAAAGAGAGAAAAAAAGCGAGAGAGGTAGCAGCGACAGTACACGAAGTGAAACAAGCTACGAGAACTGTCACAAGGAGTACGCGAGTGAGAGCTCGAGGAAAGGAAGGGAAACGAATGTCCGGCGAGGTAAGTGGATGAGATAATGTAGGTAGGAAGCGGAGAGCGGCGACGAAAATGATCGCAACGGAGTGTCAGCGAAGGAGCGAGGAGGATTCAAAGAGACGTAAAATAATCGAACAGAAACAATTAGACGAAAGGTACAGAAAGGAGAGCAGAACGATAGAACGAGAAACACAGAACGAAAGAAAAGAATGACTGAAAGGCGGTTAGAAGATTACGAGGAGTATGCAGAAAGTAAGTCGTAGCATACCCTAGGTGGTCAACAAAAAGAAAGCACTTAAAAATCATTCACATGATGAAACAACCTACGGAGTCTCAAGAAAGAACCAACCATCTAATCACAACACAAAAACGTTGCCACAGCGGCTTCTGATACGGCACCTTCAATACCTTCGAAAAAATTGTTAGACGATTGCAAGATTCACCGTAAATGCTGGTTTATTCACGTAGTTCTTCCCATCTATTTACATACACTTCTCTATCTGTGATACGATATCTCTTTGGTAGTACGCAGTTTTATCATAACTGCACGACGGAATTTAATACAAAATTTGATAAAGGCATTGTATTTACTAAAACAAATGGCATAACGATCGACCACGTCAAATCTTTATGCTACACACTGATACGAAGAAATTATAAAATACGCCATTCCCTTCATATACCCTCATGGAAAAATTATGGTTTGCACAGTTACTCAATGCGATTTCACCAAGTCTTCTAGCTTTTCTACTGCCAATAAAATATTGGCTCGACTCAATTTTTGAATTTGAGTGAGAATCTGTCTCAAAGCACCGAACGCGTGTGGCAAAGGAAGCAACATTTCCGAAGCCAATCCTATTTGGGCAAATCGGAAAGAAAAAAGAACTCATTCCACGGACACAAATCTGAATAAAACGCCAGCGAATTATTATTGGATTTGGACGCACCCATGCGATTGCAGAATACAACGCCCCGCGAGGAGAAAAAAAGAGCAGCGGTTGGCAAAAATGCACGGACAGGTATTTCCACACACGAAACTGTAAAAAAAGGGATTTCTGATTTACGACTGTATGCTTAAATTTGCCCGGCCCATTCCCTATTTAATGTCCAATTAAACGTCATTTCCTTGTCTTTGCATACGAGTACTACAGTGCTTTTGTTGATCCGACTGGCCTTCACTAATCAACTGCTCTCATGCAATGGAAGGACTGCAGTGGAAGAACAGAGTATGTGCGAAAGGCACATGAAACGGGCAATGACGATAAGAACAAACGAGACAATGCGTTTTGAATATTTTTGCCCCGTTGAAATTGAAAGCTCAATTTGAACACAGCATTACGGTAAATTAGCTTACGATAGCCATTGTCGGTGGCCCGTGCGCTACGATTCATAGATTCTAAGGTCACTGCCAGATAAGTTGAACATAAAAAATTGACGACCGGGCAAACGCACGAATCACCCACCTTCCATTCAAAGATTAATGATTAATGCAAAATTTATCGATTCAGATGTACTTTTAATGACCCACTTTCAACGAATTGCTAGTAAAATAAGTATTCTTGAAACTGTTTACTTTTACATGGATGAATTACAAGTTCTTTTACTGCATAGTTTGGAGCTAGTCTAGTCCGTTCCGACTTCAGTCGGGTTGCGCAGCTCCTTATCTTCGTCTGGGTCTGCCAGGATCTCTACGCTCCTGAGGATGGTAATCATCTTTGGAATCCTATCTCCAGTCATTCTTGCATGTGAGAAAACCAGTTTGACCTCTAAATATTTATTAGGGAATTTAACTCTTGTACTAAAAGTAAAAGTACAATTACAAGTTAATTTTACTAAAATATAAGCGAATTATATTCAATAGCGCAATCCCACAGTCAATACATGTGGAGCAATATCCTTTTTTCTGAACGGAAAATCGTGTTTTTAACCCATCGGCACCCATATCCTTGCAATCAAACCATTAAAATTCGCAGAAAATGCGATTTAAAAAAATACGACTTCCATCTCTCGTTAATTCGCGTACGAACAACCACCGATCCAGCTTAGCTTTGTACATCCGGATGACAAACAGCACAAAGAGCCGGAAAATCCCCGTCGACAACGGGAGCAGAGAATACGAGTGGCCAATGTCTGCAGGGCTACACGCATTTTACGCCAGTAACTCAGATTTGGAATTCTGCGACATTCGGTGTTGGAGAACGTGATTTTGTCTTCATAAATATAACTGTATGTGTAGTTGTATTTATTATCTTAGAATTAAAAATGAAAAATAAGATGGACAATGGACTTTAATAACAATCTATGTAAATGCAAACATTAAAAATTACACATAAGCTTCTTCACCAAATAAGCTGGAATATAATGCAAAACGCGTTAGAACTTCATAAGGGGTCATCCATAAATTACGTAACGCTAAAGGGAGAGGGAGGGGGCCAGGCTGCGTTACATAGATAAGGAAGTGCGTTACAAGATGGAGGAGGTATTGAAAGTACTCGAAATTTGCGTTACGTAATTTATGTCCGGCCCTAACTCACTGAAATTAGACACGAACAATTCTAATAAACACTTTGGGAATGCAAGAAACGCGACGATTCCAATGCATTTGACCGTATCTGTCCGTTTATCCCCGGAACACATCTGTTGCCATTGGCCCCGATTTAGTCGCTTCGTCTTGTCCAACGCTCTCAGAGAGCGCGTGCGCAGAGAGCGAACCTCCCAGCCAGGAGCCCACGGCGCAGGCGCGGGCGCTCCAGCTCCGTCAAGAGGAAGTAGTCTAGTCAAATGGTAGAAAATAGCGGAAAGTTTTGGTGTAGTTTTGATTTTTGGGTCCTATATGTTTTTGGGGTCGCTGAACACGAATATCATCTTTGTTAACAAAAATTTTGCCCGGAAACACGTTTTTTTCGCAAAAAACATGTAAAAAATCCGACATTTTTCAGAGTTTTTAACTTAACTCAAAAACCATCCACTTTTCGTAAATAAAGGTCATATATGAAATTAAAGAAGATAAAATTACCTACATTTTATGTCCTAAGGATTTTTTTCTCGAACATACCATTTAGCCGCTAGAGCAACGTGAATTATGGTGTTTTTATGAAGAAAATTGTGAAAATGGGATTCATTCCATTTTGTCGCAATGTAGCTCAGAAACTACGCATTTTTCGTAAATATTGACCTTATATGAAATGAAAGATTATACAATTTTCTACATTTTAGGACTTTGTCTGATAAACAGTTGCGCCGCTACCGCGCGTCGAACCCAAAGGCAAAAAGTACTTGGATGTTACTGTGAGAATGGCACCTCATTTACCCTCGCTCACTAACTCTGTAACTCCTATAAGTAATTATAATTAGTTACAAGCAATGTAGTTGCCTGCTACTAAGTATGACGGCTGTTGAATCGCTCCAACTGAAAAAAGAAAAGTTGGTTATTAATAACCACCTTTTCTTTTTTCAGGGAAAACGAAAATTAAATATTTTCAAACCCGATGCACATCCCCTTCATCGATGCATCTTTTTGTTTGACGACCCTGGATTTTCATCGTCATCTTTTACATAGAAATAGAGAAATGGAATTTTATTACTCTCGGCATTGTGTATTGTATTATTTCTTAACATGTGGTACATGGACTGACTTGACCATTGAACAATTTCTTATGAAGCACATTAAACTTCACGTAGGTCGTGGGGTAGGGGAAGGTGTATTGGCAAGATGGACAATGGGAATGACGTCTGTACAACATGTCTGTGAACAGACTGAAAATTATTCTGGTGTTACATTTCAGTCTTCTGAACAGCATATAGGTCTGAGGGACTCCAGAGTAGAACGAGACAACAAGGATGGAGCCAAAATGTGTAAATGGTTATTTCAGCATTTTCCCTTCCCACAAACCCCTGACCTACCCAAAAACGCCTATTTTCAATCAGCACAGGTATTGTTGCTGACGATAGAATTAACAGTGATAAGGCTTGGGATTTGGGCAATAAGGGCATCAACAGAAGTATTGGTGGTGACTTCGCAACTGTAAAATTCAAGCAGAGTTATAGAGTACATCCTCTTGCTGTAATGACCAATGCGATAGGAATAGACAACGAGTTAATTCCTGTCAATCCAACTGCTCTGTTCCAAAGGATTACCATACGGATGACCAGCTTGAAGAGTGTTTGAGCTACGATTTAGGCCCATATTCATTGTCATTATTCGACAATTGTTTAAGAA